>CAJQTT010000026.1:600000-946420 GCA_906901655.1 Sminthurides aquaticus | reverse complement strand
GTGCCAAAGTTTGGAAGGTGAGCCTAGTAAATTACAGCAGTTATGAAATTTTGATTCAAAATGATGAAATTTTGATTCAAAATGATGAATTTTTGATCAAATCGAAATGTTGTCAATTTGTAGGTATTAAACGTTTTACGATTTCTGTGAAACTTTGGCTACTATCAACTGAGGCCTAAATATGATTGAGGCCAAAGTTTGGAACGTTCCCCGTGTATAAGACAGGAGTTATAAAATTTTGATTCAAAATGATGAATTTTTGCTCAAAACGAAATGTTGTCAATTTGTAGGTATAAACGTTTTACGATGTCTGTGAAACTTTGGCTACTATCAACTTAGGCCTGAATATGATTTAGGCCAAAGTTTGGCCCGTTCCCCGTGTTTAAGACAGGAGTTATGAAATTTTGATTCAAAATGATGAATTTCTGATCAAAACGAAATGTTGTCAATTTGTAGGTGTACACGTTTTGCGATTTCTATGAAACTTTAACTACTTACAGCTGAGGCCCAAATATTCTTTGTGCCAAAGTTTGGAACGTGCCCCGTGTATAAGACAGGAGTTATGAAATTTTGATTCAAAATGATGAATTTTTGATCAAAACGAAATGTCAATTTGCAGGTATAAACGGTTTACGATCTTCTTGCAACTTTGGCTACAAACAGCATAGGCCTAAATATGCTTTGTGCCAAAGTTTGGAACGTGCCCCGTGAATAAAACAAGAGTTATGAAATTTTGATTCAAAATGATGAATTTTTGATCAAAACGAAATGTCAATTTGCAGGTATAAACGTTTTACGATTTCTGTGCAACTTTGGCAACTAATAGCTAAGGCCTTTATATGCTTAAGGCCAAAGTTTGGAACGTTCCCCGTGTATAAGACAGGAGTTATGAAATTTTGATTCAAAATGATGAATTTTTGATCAAAACGAAATGTTGTCAATTTGTAGGTATAAACGGTTTCAGATTTCCTTGCAACTTTGGCTACCAAAAGCTCAGGCCTAAATCTGCTTTAGGCCAAAGTATGGAACGTTCCCCGTGTATAAGACGGGGGTTATGAAATTTTGATTCAAAATGATGAATTTTTGATCAAAACGAAATGTTGTCAATTTGCAGGTATAAACGGTTTACGATTTCCTTGCAACTTTGGCTACTAACAGCTTAGGCCCAAATATTCTTTTTGCCGAAGTTTGGAAGGTGAGCCTAGTAAATTACAGCAGTTATGAAATTTTGATCCAAAATGATGAAATTTTGATTCAAAATGATGAATTTTTGATCAAATCGAAATGTTGTCAATTTGTAGGTATTAAACGTTTTACGATTTCTGTGAAACTTTGGCTACTATCAACTGAGGCCTAAATATGATTGAGGCCAAAGTTTGGAACGTTCCCCGTGTATAAGACAGGAGTTATAAAATTTTGATTCAAAATGATGAATTTTTGCTCAAAACGAAATGTTGTCAATTTGTAGGTATAAACGTTTCACGATGTCTGTGAAACTTTGGCTACTATCAACTTAGGCCTGAATATGATTTAGGCCAAAGTTTGGCCCGTTCCCCGTGTTTAAGACAGGAGTAATGAAATTTTGATTCAAAATGATGAATTTCTGATCAAAACGAAATGTTGTCAATTTGTAGGTGTACACGTTTTGCGATTTCTATGAAACTTTAACTACTTACAGCTGAGGCCCAAATATTCTTTGTGCCAAAGTTTGGAACGTGCCCCGTGTATAAGACAGGAGTTATGAAATTTTGATTCAAAATGATGAATTTTTGATCAAAAACGAAATGTCCATTTGCAGGTATAAACGGTTTACGATCTCCTTGCAACTTTGGCTACAAACAGCATAGGCCTAAATATGCTTTGTGCCAAAGTTCGGAACGTGCCCCGTGAATAAGACAAGAGTTATGAAATTTTGATTCAAAATGATGAATTTTTGATCAAAACGAAATGTCAATTTGCAGGTATAAACGTTTTACGATTTCTGTGCAACTTTGGCAACTAATAGCTAAGGCCTTAATATGCTTAACGCCAAAGTTTTGAACGTTCCTCGTGTATAAGACAGGAGTTATGAAATTTTGATTCAAAATGATGAATTTTTGATCAAAACGAAATGTTGTGAATTTGTAGGTATAAATGTTTTACGATTTCTGTAAAACTTTGGCTAAAAACAACTGAGGCCAAAGTTTGGAACGTTCCCCGTGTATAAGACAGGAGTTATGAAATTTTGATTCAAAATGATGAATTTTTGATCAAAACGAAATGTTGTCAATTTGTAGGTATAAACGGTTTCAGATTTCCTTGCAACTTTGGCTACCAAAAGCTCAGGCCTAAATCTGCTTTAGGCGAAAGTATGGAACGTTCCCCGTGTATAAGACAGGGGTTATGAAATTTTGATTCAAAATGATGAATTTTTGATCAAAACGAAATGTTGTCAATTTGCAGGTATAAACGGTTTACGATTTCCTTACAACTTTGGCTACTAACAGCTTAGGCCCAAATATTCTTTGTGCCGAAGTTTGGAAGGTGAGCCTAGTAAATTACAGCAGTTATGAAATTTTGATTCAAAATGATGAAATTTTGATTCAAAATGATGAATTTTTGATCAAATCGAAATGTTGTCAATTTGTAGGTATTAAACGTTTTACGATTTCTGTGAAACTTTGGCTACTATCAACTGAGGCCTAAATATGATTGAGGCCAAAGTTTGGAACGTTCCCCGTGTATAAGACAGGAGTTATGAAATTTTGATACAAAATGATGAATTTATTATCAAAACGAAGTGTTGTCAATTTGTAGGTATAAACGTTTTACGATATCTGTGAAACTTTGGCTACTATCAACTTAGGCCTGAATATGATTTAGGCCAAAGTTTGGCCCGTTCCCCGTGTTTAAGACAGGAGTTATGAAATTTTGATTCAAAATGATGAATTTCTGATCAAAACGAAATGTTGTCAATTTGTAGGTGTAAACGTTTTGCGATTTCTATGAAACTTTGCCGACTAACAGTTGAGGCCCAAGTTTTCTTTGTGCCAAAGTTTGGAACGTGCCCCGTGTATAAGACAGGAGTTATGAAATTTTGATTCAAAATGATGAATTTTTGATCAAAACGAAATGTCAATTTGCAGGTATAAACGGTTTACGATCTCCTTGCAACTTTGGCTACAAACAGCATAGGCCTAAATATGCTTTGTGCCAAAGTTTGGAACGTGCCCCGTGAATAAGACAAGAGTTATGAAATTTTGATTCAAAATGATGAATTTTTGATCAAAACGAAATGTCAATTTGCAGGTATGAACGTTTTACGATTTCTGTGCAACTTTGGCAACTAATAGCTAATGCCTTAATATGCTTAAGGCCAAAGTTTGGAACGTTCCCCGTGTATAAGACAGGAGTTATGAAATTTTGATTCAAAATGATGAATTTTTGATCAAAACGAAATGTTGTGACTTTGTAGGTATAAATGTTTTACGATTTCTGTAAAACTTGGCTACAAACAACTGAGGCCTAAATATGATTTAGGCCAAAGTTTGGAACGTTCCCCGTGTATAAGACAGGAGTTATGAAATTTTGATTCAAAATGATGAATTTTTGATCAAAACGAAATGTTGTCAATTTGTAGGTATAAACGGTTTCAGATTTCCTTGCAACTTTGGCTACCAAAAGCTCAGGCCTAAATCTGCTTTAGGCCAAAGTATGGAACGTTCCCCGTGTATAAGACAGGGGTTATGAAATTTTGATTCAAAATGATGAATTTTTGATCAAAACGAAATGTTGTCAATTTGCAGGCATAAACGGTTTACGATTTCCTTGCAACTTTGGCTACTAACAGCTTAGGCCCAAATATTCTTTGTGCCGAAGTTTGGAAGGTGAGCCTAGTATATTACAGCAGTTATGAAATTTTGATTCAAAATGATGAAATTTTGATTCAAAATGATGAATTTTTGATCAAATCGAAATGTTGTCAATTTGTAGGTATTAAACGTTTTACGATTTCTGTGAAACTTTGGCTACTATCAACTGAGGCCTAAATATGATTGAGGCCAAAGTTTGGAACGTTCCCCGTGTATAAGACAGGAGTTATGAAATTTTGATACAAAATGATGAATTTTTGATCAAATCGAAATGTTGTCAATTTGTAGGTATTAAACGTTTTACGATTTCTGTGAAACTTTGGCTACTATCAACTGAGGCCTAAATATGATTGAGGCCAAAGTTTGGAACGTTCCCCGTGTATAAGACAGGAGTTATGAAATTTTGATTCAAAATGATGAATTTCTGATCAAAACGAAATGTTGTCAATTTGTAGGTATAAACGGTTTACGATCTCCTTGCAACTTTGGCTACAAACAGCATAGGCCTAAATATGCTTTGTGCCAAAGTTTGGAACGTGCCCCGTGAATAAGACAAGAGTTATGAAATTTTGATTCAAAATGATGAATTTTTGATCAAAACGAAATGTCAATTTGCAGGTATGAACGTTTTACGATTTCTGTGCAACTTTGGCAACTAATAGCTAATGCCTTAATATGCTTAAGGCCAAAGTTTGGAACGTTCCCCGTGTATAAGACAGGAGTTATGAAATTTTGATTCAAAATGATGAATTTTTGATCAAAACGAAATGTTGTGACTTTGTAGGTATAAATGTTTTACGATTTCTGTAAAACTTGGCTACAAACAACTGAGGCCTAAATATGATTTAGGCCAAAGTTTGGAACGTTCCCCGTGTATAAGACAGGAGTTATGAAATTTTGATTCAAAATGATGAATTTTTGATCAAAACGAAATGTCAATTTGCAGGTATAAACGTTTTACGATTTCTGTGCAACTTTGGCAACTAATAGCTAAGGCCTTAATATGCTTAACGCCAAAGTTTTGAACGTTCCTCGTGTATAAGACAGGAGTTATGAAATTTTGATTCAAAATGATGAATTTTTGATCAAAACGAAATGTTGTGAATTTGTAGGTATAAATGTTTTACGATTTCTGTAAAACTTTGGCTAAAAACAACTGAGGCCAAAGTTTGGAACGTTCCCCGTGTATAAGACAGGAGTTATGAAATTTTGATTCAAAATGATGAATTTTTGATCAAAACGAAATGTTGTCAATTTGTAGGTATAAACGGTTTCAGATTTCCTTGCAACTTTGGCTACCAAAAGCTCAGGCCTAAATCTGCTTTAGGCCAAAGTATGGAACGTTCCCCGTGTATAAGACAGGGGTTATGAAATTTTGATTCAAAATGATGAATTTTTGATCAAAACGAAATGTTGTCAATTTGCAGGTATAAACGGTTTACGATTTCCTTGCAACTTTGGCTACTAACAGCTTAGGCCCAAATATTCTTTGTGCCGAAGTTTGGAAGGTGAGCCTAGTAAATTACAGCAGTTATGAAATTTTGATTCAAAATGATGAAATTTTGATTCAAAATGATGAATTTTTGATCAAAACGAAATGTTGTGAATTTGTAGGTATAAATGTTTTACGATTTCTGTAAAACTTTGGCTAAAAACAACTGAGGCCAAAGTTTGGAACGTTCCCCGTGTATAAGACAGGAGTTATGAAATTTTGATTCAAAATGATGAATTTTTGATCAAAACGAAATGTTGTCAATTTGTAGGTATAAACGGTTTCAGATTTCCTTGCAACTTTGGCTACCAAAAGCTCAGGCCTAAATCTGCTTTAGGCCAAAGTATGGAACGTTCCCCGTGTATAAGACAGGGGTTATGAAATTTTGATTCAAAATGATGAATTTTTGATCAAAACGAAATGTTGTCAATTTGCAGGTATAAACGGTTTACGATTTCCTTGCAACTTTGGCTACTAACAGCTTAGGCCCAAATATTCTTTGTGCCGAAGTTTGGAAGGTGAGCCTAGTAAATTACAGCAGTTATGAAATTTTGATTCAAAATGATGAAATTTTGATTCAAAATGATGAATTTTTGATCAAATCGAAATGTTGTCAATTTGTAGGTATTAAACGTTTTACGATTTCTGTGAAACTTTGGCTACTATCAACTGAGGCCTAAATATGATTGAGGCCAAAGTTTGGAACGTTCCCCGTGTATAAGACAGGAGTTATGAAATTTTGATACAAAATGATGAATTTTTGATCAAAACGAAATGTCAATTTGCAGGTATAAACGGTTTACGATCTCCTTGCAACTTTGGCTACAAACAGCATAGGCCTAAATATGCTTTGTGCCAAAGTTTGGAACGTGCCCCGTGAATAAGACAAGAGTTATGAAATTTTGATTCAAAATGATGAATTTTTGATCAAAACGAAATGTCAATTTGCAGGTATAAACGTTTTACGATTTCTGTGCAACTTTGGCAACTAATAGCTAATGCCTTAATATGCTTAAGGCCAAAGTTTGGAACGTTCCCCGTGTATAAGACAGGAGTTATGAAATTTTGATTCAAAATGATGAATTTTTGATCAAAACGAAATGTTGTGACTTTGTAGGTATAAATGTTTTACGATTTCTGTAAAACTTTGGCTACAAACAACTGAGGCCTAAATATGATTTAGGCCAAAGTTTGGAACGTTCCCCGTGTATAAGACAGGAGTTATGAAATTTTGATTCAAAATGATGAATTTTTGATCAAAACGAAATGTTGTCAATTTGCAGGCATAAACGGTTTACGATTTCCTTGCAACTTTGGCTACTAACAGCTTAGGCCCAAATATTCTTTGTGCCGAAGTTTGGAAGGTGAGCCTAGTATATTACAGCAGTTATGAAATTTTGATTCAAAATGATGAAATTTTGATTCAAAATGATGAATTTTTGATCAAATCGAAATGTTGTCAATTTGTAGGTATTAAACGTTTTACGATTTCTGTGAAACTTTGGCTACTATCAACTGAGGCCTAAATATGATTGAGGCCAAAGTTTGGAACCTTCCCCGTGTATAAGACAGGAGTTATGAAATTTTGATACAAAATGATGAATTTTTTATCAAAACGAAGTGTTGTCAATTTGTAGGTATAAACGTTTTACGATGTCTGTGAAACTTTGGCTACTATCAACTGAGGCCTGAATATGATTTAGGCCAAAGTTTGGCCCGTTCCCCGTGTTTAAGACAGGAGTTATGAAATTTTGATTCAAAATGATGAATTCCTGATCAAAACGAAATGTTGTCAATTTGTAGGTGTAAACGTTTTGCGATTTCTATGAAACTTTGGCGACTAACAGTTGAGGCCCAAGTTTTCTTTGTGCCAAAGTTTGGAAGGTGCACCTAGTATATTACAGCAGTTATGAAATTTTGATTCAAAATGATGAATTTCTGATCAAAACGAAATGTTGTCAATTTGCAGGTATAAACGGTTTATGATTTCCTGGCAGATTTGGCTACTAATAGCTAAGGCCTAAATATGCTTTAGGCCAAAGTTTGGCGCATTCCCCGAGTATAAGACAGGAGTTATGAAATTTTGATTCAAAGTGATGAATTTCTTATCAAAACGAAATGTTGTCAATTTGTAAGTATAAATGTTTTACGAGTTCTGTAAATCTTTGGCTACAAATAGCTGAGGCCTGCATATGGTTTATGCCAAAGTTTGGAACGTTCCCCGTGTATAAGACAGGAGTTATGAAATTTTGATTCAAAATGATGAATTTTTGATCAAAACGAAATGTCAATTTGCAGGTATAAACGTTTTACGATTTCTGTGCAACTTTGGCAACTAATAGCTAAGGCCTTAATATGCTTAACGCCAAAGTTTTGAACGTTCCTCGTGTATAAGACAGGAGTTATGAAATTTTGATTCAAAATGATGAATTTTTGATCAAAACGAAATGTTGTGAATTTGTAGGTATAAATGTTTTACGATTTCTGTAAAACTTTGGCTAAAAACAACTGAGGCCAAAGTTTGGAACGTTCCCCGTGTATAAGACAGGAGTTATGAAATTTTGATTCAAAATGATGAATTTTTGATCAAAACGAAATGTTGTCAATTTGTAGGTATAAACGGTTTCAGATTTCCTTGCAACTTTGGCTACCAAAAGCTCAGGCCTAAATCTGCTTTAGGCCAAAGTATGGAACGTTCCCCGTGTATAAGACAGGGGTTATGAAATTTTGATTCAAAATGATGAAATTTTGATCAAAACGAAATGTTGTCAATTTGCAGGTATAAACGGTTTACGATTTCCTTGCAATTTTGGCTACTAACAGCTTAGGCCCAAATATTCTTTGTGCCGAAGTTTGGAAGGTGAGCCTAGTAAATTACAGCAGTTATGAAATTTTGATTCAAAATGATGAAATTTTGATTCAAAATGATGAATTTTTGATCAAATCGAAATGTTGTCAATTTGTAGGTATTAAACGTTTTACGATTTCTGTGAAACTTTGGCTACTATCAACTGAGGCCTAAATATGATTGAGGCCAAAGTTTGGAACGTTCCCCGTGTATAAGACAGGAGTTATGAAATTTTGATACAAAATGATGAATTTTTTATCAAAACGAAGTGTTGTCAATTTGTAGGTATAAACGTTTTACGATATCTGTGAAACTTTGGCTACTATCAACTTAGGCCTGAATATGATTTAGGCCAAAGTTTGGCCCGTTCCCCGTGTTTAAGACAGGAGTTATGAAATTTTGATTCAAAATGATGAATTTCTGATCAAAACGAAATGTTGTCAATTTGTAGGTGTAAACGTTTTGCGATTTCTATGAAACTTTGCCGACTAACAGTTGAGGCCCAAGTTTTCTTTGTGCCAAAGTTTGGAACGTGCCCCGTGTATAAGACAGGAGTTATGAAATTTTGATTCAAAATGATGAATTTTTGATCAAAACGAAATGTCAATTTGCAGGTATAAACGGTTTACGATCTCCTTGCAACTTTGGCTACAAACAGCATAGGCCTAAATATGCTTTGTGCCAAAATATGGAACGTGCCCCGTGAATAAGACAAGAGTTATGAAATTTTGATTCAAAATGATGAATTTTTGATCAAAACGAAATGTCAATTTGCAGGTATAAACGTTTTACGATTTCTGTGCAACTTTGGCAACTAATAGCTAATGCCTTAATATGCTTAAGGCCAAAGTTTGGAACGTTCCCCGTGTATAAGACAGGAGTTATGAAATTTTGATTCAAAATGATGAATTTTTGATCAAAACGAAATGTTGTGACTTTGTAGGTATAAATGTTTTACGATTTCTGTAAAACTTTGGCTACAAACAACTGAGGCCTAAATATGATTTAGGCCAAAGTTTGGAACGTTCCCCGTGTATAAGACAGGAGTTATGAAATTTTGATTCAAAATGATGAATTTTTGATCAAAACGAAATGTTGTCAATTTGTAGGTATAAACGGTTTCAGATTTCCTTGCAACTTTGGCTACCAAAAGCTCAGGCCTAAATCTGCTTTAGGCCAAAGTATGGAACGTTCCCCGTGTATAAGACAGGGGTTATGAAATTTTGATTCAAAATGATGAATTTTTGATCAAAACGAAATGTTGTCAATTTGCAGGCATAAACGGTTTACGATTTCCTTGCAACTTTGGCTACTAACAGCTTAGGCCCAAATATTCTTTGTGCCGAAGTTTGGAAGGTGAGCCTAGTATATTACAGCAGTTATGAAATTTTGATTCAAAATGATGAAATTTTGATTCAAAATGATGAATTTTTGATCAAATCGAAATGTTGTCAATTTGTAGGTATTAAACGTGTTACGATTTCTGTGAAACTTTGGCTACTATCAACTGAGGCCTAAATATGATTGAGGCCAAAGTTTGGAACCTTCCCCGTGTATAAGACAGGAGTTATGAAATTTTGATACAAAATGATGAATTTTTTATCAAAACGAAGTGTTGTCAATTTGTAGGTATAAACGTTTTACGATGTCTGTGAAACTTTGGCTACTATCAACTTAGGCCTGAATATGATTTAGGCCAAAGTTTGGCCCGTTCCCCGTGTTTAAGACAGGAGTTATGAAATTTTGATTCAAAATGATGAATTCCTGATCAAAACGAAATGTTGTCAATTTGTAGGTGTAAACGTTTTGCGATTTCTATGAAACTTTGGCGACTAACAGTTGAGGCCCAAGTTTTCTTTGTGCCAAAGTTTGGAAGGTGCACCTAGTATATTACAGCAGTTATGAAATTTTGATTCAAAATGATGAATTTCTGATCAAAACGAAATGTTGTCAATTTGCAGGTATAAACGGTTTATGATTTCCTGGCAGATTTGGCTACTAATAGCTAAGGCCTAAATATGCTTTAGGCCAAAGTTTGGCGCATTCCCCGAGTATAAGACAGGAGTTATGAAATTTTGATTCAAAGTGATGAATTTCTTATCAAAACGAAATGTTGTCAATTTGTAAGTATAAATGTTTTACGAGTTCTGTAAATCTTTGGCTACAAATAGCTGAGGCCTGCATATGGTTTATGCCAAAGTTTGGAACGTTCCCCGTGTATAAGACAGGAGTTATGAAATTTTGATTCAAAATGATGAATTTTTGATCAAAATGAAATGTTGTCAATTTGTAGGTATAAATGTTTTACGATTTCTGTAAAACTTTTGCTACAAACAACTGAGGCCTAAATATGATTTAAACCAAAGTTTGGAACGTTCCCCGTGTATACGACAGGAGTTATGAAATTTTGATTCAAAATGATGAATTTTTGATCAAAACGAAATGTTGTCAATTTGTAGGTATAAATGTTTTACGATTTCTGTAAAACTTTGGCTACAAACAACTGAGGCCTAAATATGATTCAGGCCAAAGTTTGGAACGTTTCCCGTGTATAAGACAGGAGTTATGACATTTTGATTCAAAATGATGAATTTTTGATCAAAACGAAATGTTGTCAATTTGTAGGTATAAACGGTTTATGATTTCCTTGCAACTTTGGCTACTAATAGCTAAAGCCTAAATATGCTTTAGGCAAAAGCTTGGAACATTCCCCGAGTATTAGACAGGAGTTATGAAATTTTGATTCAAAATGATGAATTTTGGATCAAAACGAAATGTTGTCAATTTGTAGGTATAAATGTTTTACGATTTCTGTAAAACTTTGGCTACAAACAACTGAGGCCTAAATATGATTTAGGGCAAAGTTTGGAACGTTTCCCGTGTATAAGACAGCAGTTATGAAATTTTGATTCAAAATGATGAATTTTTGATCAAAACGAAATGTTGTCAATTTGCAGGTATAAACGGTTTACGATTCGATTGCAACTTTGGCTACTAACAGCTTAGGCCCAAATATTCTTTGTGCCGAAGTTTGGAAGGTGAGCCTAGTATATTACAGCAGTTATGAAATTTTGATTCAAAATGATGAAATTTTGATTCCAAATGATGAAATTTTGATTCAAAATGATGAATTTGTGATCAAAACGAAATGTCAATTTGTAGGTATAAAACGTTTTACGATTTCTGTGAAACTTTGGCTACTAACAACTGAGGCCTAAATATGATTGAGGCCAAAGTTTGGAACGTTCCCCGTGTATAAGACAGGAGTTATGAAATTTTGATACAAAATGATGAATTTTTTATCAAAACGAAATGTTGTGATTTTGTAGGTATAAACGTTTTACGATGTCTGTGAAACTTCAGCTACTATCAACTTAGGCCTGAATATGATTTAGGCCAAAGTTTGGCACGTTCCCCGTGTTTAAGACAGGAGTTATGAAATTTTGACTCAAAATGATGAATTTCTGATCAAAACGAAATGTTGTCAATTTGTAGGGTAAACGTTTTGCGATTTCTATGAAACTTTGGCGACTAACAGTTGAGGCCCAAGTATTCTTTGTGCCAAAGTTTGGTAGGTGCACCTAGTATATTACAGCAGTTATGAAATTTTGATTCAAAATTATGAATTTCTGATCAAAACGAAATGTTGTCAATTTGCAGGCATAAACGGTTTATAATTTCCTGGCAAATTTGGCTACAAACAGCATAGGCCTAAATATGCTTTGTGCCAAAGTTTGGAACGTGCCCCGTGTATAAGACAGGAGTTATGAAATTTTGATTCAAAATGATGAATTTTTGATCAAAACGAAATGTCAATTTGCAGGTATAAACGGTTTACGATTTCCTTGCAACTTTGGCTACAAACAGCATAGGCCTATATATGCTTTATGCCAAAGTTTGGAATGTTCCCCGTGTACAAGACAGGAGTTATGAAATTTTGATTCAAAATGATGAATTTTTGATCAAAACGAAATGTTGTCAATTTGTAGGTATAAACGTTTTGCGATTTCTATGAAACTTTGGCTACTAATAGCTTAGGCCCAAATATTCTTTGTGCCCAAGTTTGGAAGATGCACCTAGTATATTACAGCAGGTATGAAATTTTGATTCAAAATGATGAATTTTTGATCAAAACGAAATGTTGTCAATTTGTAGGTATAAACGTTTTACGATTTCTGTGAAGCTTTGGCTACTAACAACTGAGGCCTGAATATGATTTAGGCCAAAGTTTGGAACGTTCCACGTGTATAAGACAGGAGTTATGAGATTTTGAAACAAAATGATGAATTTTTGATCAAAACGAAATGTTGTCAATTTGTAGGTATAAATGTTTTACGATTTCTGTAAAACTTTGGCCACAAACAACTGAGGTCTAAATATGATTTAGGCCAAAGTTTGGAACGTTCCCCGTGTATAAGACAGGAGTTATGAAATTTTGATTCAAAATGATGAATTTCTGATCAAAACGAAATGTTGTCAATTTGTAGGTGTAAACGTTTTGCGAGTTCTGTAAATCTTTGGCTACAAATAGCTGAGGCCTGCATATGGTTAATGCCAAAGTTTGGAACGTTCCCCGTGTATAAGACAGGAGTTATGAAATTTTGATTCAAAATGATGAATTTTTGATCAAAATGAAATGTTGTCAATTTGTAGGTATAAATGTTTTACGATTTCTGTAAAACTTTTGCTACAAACAACTGAGGCCTGAATATGATTTAAAC
This sequence comes from Sminthurides aquaticus, assembly GCA_906901655.1. Taxonomy (NCBI): domain Eukaryota; kingdom Metazoa; phylum Arthropoda; class Collembola; order Symphypleona; family Sminthurididae; genus Sminthurides; species Sminthurides aquaticus. Next base: position 933,508 of record CAJQTT010000026.1, on the reverse strand, counting down.
CAAAGTTTGGAACGTTCCCCGTGTATACGACAGGAGTTATGAAATTTTGATTCAAAATGATGAATTTTTGATCAAAACGAAATGTTGTCAATTTGTAGGTATAAATGTTTTACGATTTCTGTAAAACTTTGGCTACAAACAACTGAGGTCTAAATATGATTCAGGCCAAAGTTTGGAACGTTTCCCGTGTATAAGAAAGGAGTTATGACATTTTGATTCAAAATGATGAATTTTTGATCAAAACGAAATGTTGTCAATTTGTAGGTATAAACGGTTTATGATTTCCTTGCAACTTTGGCTACTAATAGCTAAAGCCTAAATATGCTTTAGGCAAAAGCTTGGAACATTCCCCGAGTATTAGACAGGAGTTATGAAATTTTGATTCAAAATGATGAATTTTGGATCAAAACGAAATGTTGTCAATTTGTAGGTATAAATGTTTTACGATTTCTGTAAAACTTTGGCTACAAACAACTGAGGCCTAAATATGATTTAGGGCAAAGTTTGGAACGTTTCCCGTGTATAAGACAGGAGTTATGAAATTTTGATTCAAAATGTTGAATTTTTGATCAAAACGAAATGTTGTCAATTTGCAGGTATAAACGGTTTACGATTTGATTGCAACTTTGGCTACTAACAGCTTAGGCCCAAATATTCTTTGTGCCGAAGTTTGGAAGGTGAGCCTAGTATATTACAGCAGTTATGAAATTTTGATTCAAAATAATGAAATTTTGATTCAAAATGATGAAATTTTGATTCAAAATGATGAATTTTTGATCAAAACGAAATGTCAATTTGTAGGTATTAAACGTTTTACGATTTCTGTGAAACTTTGGCTACTAACAACTTAGGCCTGAATATGATTTAGGCCAAAGTTTGGCACGTTCCCCGTGTTTAAGACAGGAGTTATGAAATTTTGATTCAAAATGATGAATTTCTGATCAAAACGAAATGTTGTCAATTTGTAGGTGTAAACGTTTTGCGATTTCTATGAAACTTTGGCGACTAACAGTTGAGGCCCAAGTATTCTTTGTGCCAAAGTTTGGTAGGTGCACCTAGTATATTACAGCAGTTATGAAATTTTGATTCAAAATTATGAATTTCTGATCAAAACGAAATGTTGTCAATTTGCAGGCATAAACGGTTTATAATTTCCTGGCAAATTTGGCTACAAACAGCATAGGCCTAAATATGCTTTGTGCCAAAGTTTGGAACGTGCCCCGTGTATAAGACAGGAGTTATGAAATTTTGATTCAAAATGATGAATTTTTGATCAAAACGAAATGTTTTCAATTTGTAGGTATAAACGTTTTGCGATTTCTATGAAACTTTGGCTACTAATAGCTTAGGCCCAAATATTCTTTGTGCCCAAGTTTGGAAGATGCACCTAGTATATTACAGCAGGTATGAAATTTTGATTCAAAATGATGAATTTTTGATCAAAACGAAATGTTGTCAATTTGTAGGTATATACGTTTTACGATTTCTGTGAAACTTTGGCTACTAACAACTGAGGCCTGAATATGATTTAGGCCAAAGTTTGGAACGTTTCCCGTGTATAAGAAAGGAGTTATGACATTTTGATTCAAAATGATGAATTTTTGATCAAAACGAAATGTTGTCAATTTGTAGGTATAAATGTTTTACGATTTCTGTAAAACTTTTGCTACAAACAACTGAGGTCTAAATATGATTCAGGCCAAAGTTTGGAACGTTTCCCGTGTATAAGAAAGGAGTTATGACATTTTGATTCAAAATGATGAATTTTTGATCAAAACGAAATGTTGTCAATTTGTAGGTATAAATGTTTTACGATTTCTGTAAAACTTTGGCTACTAACAACTGAGGCCTAAATATGATTTAGGCCAAAGTTTGGAACGTTCCCCGTGTATAAGACAGGAGTTAAGAAATTTTGATTCAAAATGATGAATTTTTGATCAAAACGAAATGTTGTCAATTTGTAGGTATAAACGGTTTCAGATTTCCTTGCAACTTTGGCTACCAAAAGCTCAGGCCTAAATCTGCTTCAGGCCAAAGTATGGAACGTTCCCCGTGTATAAGACAGGGGTTATGAAATTTTGATTCAAAATGATGAATTTTTGATCAAAACGAAATGTTGTCAATTTGCAGGTATAAACGGTTTACGATTTCCTTGCAACTTTGGCTACTAACAGCTTAGGCCCAAATATTCTTTGTGCCGAAGTTTGGAAGGTGAGCCTAGTATATTACAGCAGTTATGAAATTTTGATTCAAAATGATGAAATTTTGATTCAAAATGATGAATTTTTGATCAAATCGAAATGTTGTCAATTTGTAGGTATTAAACGTTTTACGATTTCTGTGAAACTTTGGCTACTATCAACTGAGGCCTAAATATGATTGAGGCCAAAGTTTGGAACGTTCCCCGTGTATAAGACAGGAGTTATGAAATTTTGATTCAAAATGATGAATTTCTGATCAAAACGAAATGTTGTCAATTTGTAGGTGTAAACGTTTTGCGAGTTCTGTAAATCTTTGGCTACAAATAGCTGAGGCCTGCATATGGTTAATGCCAAAGTTTGGAACGTTCCCCGTGTATAAGACAGGAGTTATGAAATTTTGATTCAAAATGATGAATTTTTGATCAAAATGAAATGTTGTCAATTTGTAGGTATAAATGTTTTACGATTTCTGTAAAACTTTTGCTACAAACAACTGAGGCCTGAATATGATTTAAACCAAAGTTTGGAACGTTCCCCGTGTATACGACAGGAGTTATGAAATTTTGATTCAAAATGATGAATTTTTGATCAAAACGAAATGTTGTCAATTTGTAGGTATAAATGTTTTACGATTTCTGTAAAACTTTGGCTACAAACAACTGAGGTCTAAATATGATTCAGGCCAAAGTTTGGAACGTTTCCCGTGTATAAGAAAGGAGTTATGACATTTTGATTCAAAATGATGAATTTTTGATCAAAACGAAATGTTGTCAATTTGTAGGTATAAACGGTTTATGATTTCCTTGCAACTTTGGCTACTAATAGCTAAAGCCTAAATATGCTTTAGGCAAAAGCTTGGAACATTCCCCGAGTATTAGACAGGAGTTATGAAATTTTGATTCAAAATGATGAATTTTGGATCAAAACGAAATGTTGTCAATTTGTAGGTATAAATGTTTTACGATTTCTGTAAAACTTTGGCTACAAACAACTGAGGCCTAAATATGATTTAGGGCAAAGTTTGGAACGTTTCCCGTGTATAAGACAGGAGTTATGAAATTTTGATTCAAAATGTTGAATTTTTGATCAAAACGAAATGTTGTCAATTTGCATGTATAAACGGTTTACGATTTGATTGCAACTTTGGCTACTAACAGCTTAGGCCCAAATATTCTTTGTGCCGAAGTTTGGAAGGTGAGCCTAGTATATTACAGCAGTTATGAAATTTTGATTCAAAATAATGAAATTTTGATTCAAAATGATGAAATTTTGATTCAAAATGATGAATTTTTGATCAAAACGAAATGTCAATTTGTAGGTATTAAACGTTTTACGATTTCTGTGAAACTTTGGCTACTAACAACTTAGGCCTGAATATGATTTAGGCCAAAGTTTGGCACGTTCCCCGTGTTTAAGACAGGAGTTATGAAATTTTGATTCAAAATGATGAATTTCTGATCAAAACGAAATGTTGTCAATTTGTAGGTGTAAACGTTTTGCGATTTCTATGAAACTTTGGCGACTAACAGTTGAGGCCCAAGTATTCTTTGTGCCAAAGTTTGGTAGGTGCACCTAGTATATTACAGCAGTTATGAAATTTTGATTCAAAATTATGAATTTCTGATCAAAACGAAATGTTGTCAATTTGCAGGCATAAACGGTTTATAATTTCCTGGCAAATTTGGCTACAAACAGCATAGGCCTAAATATGCTTTGTGCCAAAGTTTGGAACGTGCCCCGTGTATAAGACAGGAGTTATGAAATTTTGATTCAAAATGATGAATTTTTGATCAAAACGAAATGTTTTCAATTTGTAGGTATAAACGTTTTGCGATTTCTATGAAACTTTGGCTACTAATAGCTTAGGCCCAAATATTCTTTGTGCCCAAGTTTGGAAGATGCACCTAGTATATTACAGCAGGTATGAAATTTTGATTCAAAATGATGAATTTTTGATCAAAACGAAATGTTGTCAATTTGTAGGTATATACGTTTTACGATTTCTGTGAAACTTTGGCTACTAACAACTGAGGCCTGAATATGATTTAGGCCAAAGTTTGGAACGTTCCCCGTGTATAAGACAGGAGTTATGAGATTTTGAAACAAAATGATGAATTTTTGATCAAAACGAAATGTTGTCAATTTGTAGGTATAAATGTTTTACGATTTCTGTAAAACTTAGGCCACAAACAACTGAGGCCTAAATATGATATAGGCCAAAGTTTGGAACGTTCCCCGTGTTTAAGACAGGAGTTATGAAATTTTGATTCAAAATGATGAATTTCTGATCAAAACGAAATGTTGTCAATTTGTAGGTGTAAACGTTTTGCGAGTTCTGTAAATCTTTGGCTACAAATAGCTGAGGCCTGCATATGGTTAATGCCAAAGTTTGGAACGTGCCCCGTGTATAAGACAGGAGTTATGAAATTTTGATTCAAAATGATGAATTTTTGATCAAAACGAAATGTCAATTTGCAGGTATAAACGGTTTACGATTTCCTTGCAACTTTGGCTACAAACAGCATAGGCCTATATATGCTTTATGCCAAAGTTTGGAACGTTCCCCGTGTACAAGACAGGAGTTATGAAATTTTGATTCAAAATGATGAATTTTTGATCAAAACGAAATGTTGTCAATTTGTAGGTATAAACGTTTTGCGATTTCTATGAAACTTTGGCTACTAATAGCTTAGGCCCAAATATTCTTTGTGCCCAAGTTTGGAAGATGCACCTAGTATATTACAGCAGGTATGAAATTTTGATTCAAAATGATGAATTTTTGATCAAAACGAAATGTTGTCAATTTGTAGGTATATACGTTTTACGATTTCTGTGAAACTTTGGCTACTAACAACTGAGGCCTGAATATGATTTAGGCCAAAGTTTGGAACGTTCCCCGTGTATAAGACAGGAGTTATGAGATTTTGATTCAAAATGATGAATTTTTGATCAAAACGAAATGTTGTCAATTTGTAGGTATAAACGGTTTATGATTTCCTTGCAACTTTGGCTACTAATAGCTAAAGCCTAAATATGCTTTAGGCAAAAGCTTGGAACATTCCCCGAGTATAAGACAGGAGTTATGAAATTTTGATTCAAAATGATGAATTTTTGATCAAAACGAAATGTTGTCAATTTGTAGGTATAAATGTTTTACGATTTCTGTAAAACTTTGGCTACAAACAACTGAGGCCTAAATATGATTTAGGGCAAAGTTTGGAACGTTTCCCGTGTATAAGACAGGAGTTATGAAATTTTGATTCAAAATGATGAATTTTTGATCAAAACGAAATGTGGTCAATTTGTAGGTATAAATGTTTTACGATTTCTGTGAAACTTTGGCTACTAATAGCTAAGGCCTAAATATGCTTTCGGCCAAAGTATGGAACGTTCCCCGTGTATAAGATAGGGGTTATGAAATTTTGATTCAAAATGATGAATTTTTGGTCAAAACGAAATGTTGTCAATTTGCAGGTATATACGGTTTACGATTTCCTTGCAACTTTGGCTACTAACAGCTTAGGCCCAAATATTCTTTGTGCCGAAGTTTGGAAGGTGCGCCTAGTATATTACAGCAGTTATGAAATTTTGATTCAAAATTATGAATTTTTGATCAAAACGAAATGTTGTCAATTTGTAGGTAATAAACGTTTTACGATTTCTGTGAAGCTTTGGCTACTAACAACTAAGGCCTGAATATGATTTAGGCCAAAGTTTGGAACGTTCCACGTGTATAAGACAGGAGTTATGAGATTTTGAAACAAAATGATGAATTTTTGATCAAAACGAAATGTTGTCAATTTGTAGGTATAAATGTTTTACGATTTCTGTAAAACTTTGGCCACAAACAACTGAGGCCTAAATATGATTTAGGCCAAAGTTTGGAACGTTCCCCGTGTATAAGACAGGAGTTATGAAATTTTGATTCAAAATGATGAATTTTTGATCAAAACGAAATGTTGTCAATTTGATGGTAAAAATGTTTTACGATTTCTGTAAAACTTTGGCTACAAACAACTGAGGCCTAAAATATTCCCGCAGGAATACGGTTTCTCTTAATTACAATTATTTAAATTGCAATTAACCGTGAGACCAATCAAAAGGCGATGCATCATCGGCTGATATTTAAATTGATCTGCCATTTATTTACTATTTCCTAACAACTAAAATCATACAAACAGTTACAGTAAAATCATCTCCAAGGAGATATTATGTCTGTAACATACCACCCTCCGATGAACCCGTGTACGGTTCATCCAAGATACATTAGTCATACTTAGATAACAATTTCTAGTCACAAATTCATTTGCTCAAATATATTAAGTACGTAACATACCACCCTCCGATGAACGCTTGTACGGTTCATCCAAGACACATTATATAGACATAGTTAACAAGTTGCAGTTATACAAAGTTAATCATAACACATGACTCTAACAACGCGACAATCATTTAATTCAAATGTAAGTTAAACACTTCCTCCTTTAATCAAACACCTCAGCCTACTCCAGCAGCTACCGTGCTCAGGATGGCTCTGAGGTTACTAATTCCAATTCCAGTTTTCCATCCGTTCCGTATTCTTATCCGTTTAGTTTTCATCTTAAAATTAGTAGCAGTAATTATGGTTCTTTTCCAGTTGTCTCCCAGCATATTAACTGGTCGTTGACAATGTCTGCGTACTTTTAGTTGCGATCTTCTACATAGTTTTCGGTTTCCTTGTTTCATCCTTGACTTTCCTTGCATTCGCCCAACTTGTACTTTCTTCTTTACCCCAAGGCATTTAATCCCAGTAGTACTGACTTTCAAACCTGTAACAAAACCATTGTCTTCGCCGCTACTTCCTATATCGTTGCTTGCAGAGTTTGACAAACTCTTCTCTTCGGAGTCATCTTTAATCCCGTCGTCGTTATTTGTATCAGGCGTTCGTCTATCACTCAAGCTAACGATTTTCATTTTCTTGTCTTCAAATTCGTTTAACTTAGCGTTGAAATCCACACTCGTGATACCCACATTTGCATCATCCTCATCTCTCCACCCCGTAATTCTATCTGGAATTACAGTTGCTGAAAGTTTCTCCAGATCGAAGGCCACGGCCTGACCCTCTTGCAGATTTGCTGAGCGTGGTTTCACTTCACATAGCTGTTTGGCGTATTTCAAATCGCACCACTCAGTGTATTCATCTATCCTGTTTTGAATAGAGATTGCTGCGGCGCGGCTGAGTTCTTCTTTTGTTTTCCGTATCCATGATTCAGCTTTCTTTACCATGGACATCGCTTCACGTTCGTAGTTACGTAAGACCAGTTTTGAATCGCTGACCTTGTAAGCGGCTTCCAAATATTCCTGTACAAGCTGTATTTCTTTTTGGTAGTACGCTTGAAACTTCAAATTCATTTTCTTCACTTTGTTCTCAATTGCGGCGATGCGTTTCATGAGTTTCTGGAACTGCACCTCTTTCTCCTCTTCAAATTTTCTTTCGTCCCATTTAATGTCCGGGAAAGACATCGGCGACAGTGATCCATCTGATCCCGTCTGTGCGCCATCTTCTTTGGGTTTCGTTGGCATGTAGCGACGTTCTTTGGACCTCTGACCTTTTGCTTCTTTGGACCCCTCATCTGGGAACGCAGATAATGGCACAACTGTCCGACTTATCTCGTGTAATCCACCGCTTCTCGATCCCATGTCCATCTTCCGTCCTGACATAATCGCACTCTCACCCATAATTATATCCATAATTGCACTGTCGTGTTTATCTACTATCGAAGGACCAATATATTCCCGCAGGAATACGGTTTCTCTTAATTACAATTATTTAAATTGCAATTAACCGTGAGACCAATCAAAAGGCGATGCATCATCGGCTGATATTTAAATTGATCTGCCATTTATTTACTATTTCCTAACAACTAAGAATCATACAAACAGTTACAGTAAAATCATCTCCAAGGAGATATTGAGTCTGTAACACCGATGAACGCTTGTACGGTTCATCCAAGACACATTATATAGACATAGTTAACAAGTTGCAGTTATACAAAGTTAATCATAACACATGACTCTAACAACGCGACAATCATTTAATTAAAATGTAAGTTAAACACTTCCTCCTTTAATCAAACACCTCAGCCTACTCCAGCAGCTACCGTGCTCAGGATGGCTCTGAGGTTACTAATTCCAATTCCAGTTTTCCATCCGTTCCGTATTCTTATCCGTTTAGTTTTCATCTTAAAATTAGCAGCAGTATTTATGGTTCTTTCCCAGTTGTCTCTTAGCATATCAACTGGTCGTTGACAATGTCTGCGTACTTTTAGTTGCGATCTTCTAGATAGTTTTCGGTTTCCTTGTTTCATCCTTGACTTTCCTTGCATTCGTCCAACTTGTACTTTCTTCTTTACCCCAAGGCAGTTAATCCCAGTAGTACTGACTTTCAAAGCTGTACCAAAACCATTGTCTTCACCGCTACTTCCTATATGGTTGTTTGCAGCATTTGACAAACTCTTCTCTTTGGAGTCATCTTTATTCCAGTCTTCGTAATTGGTGTCAGGCTTTCGGCTATCACTTGCGCAACCGATTTCCATTTTCTTGTCATCCGCATCTCTCCACCCCGTAATTCCATCTGGAATTTCCGTTGACAAGTCCATCCCGTCTTTGGTCGGAGTGTCGTTGACATGAGCTACACTAGCCGTACTTCCATAAACTTTCACCTCCGGTTCTTCTGCTTTCACTACTGGATTGGTATGAGATTTGTTGTCCGGTAGATCAGGAGCTGTTTCGCAACGCGCTGGTGCTTTGTATCTTCTCTCCGTACGCGCACGTCTCGTTTTCATCATTTCTAGCTGTAGAATAACCATCTTAGACTCTTCTTCCAGCCTTTCCAATTCCATCATCTTTTTTCGGCTTTCAATTTGTATAAGACGAATTTCTTCGTCAATTTCCATGCGTCTCCTAGCTCTGCTGATTTCAGAACGGCGGTTTGATTTCAAGTTGCTGCTCCGAGCTGACTCCGATCTGCTTTGTCTCTCTTTCTCCTCTTCAAATTTTCTTTCGTCCCATTTAATGTCCGGGAAAGACATCGGCGACAGTGATCCATCTGATCCCGTCTGTGCGCCATCTTCTTTGGGTTTCGTTGGCATGTAGCGACGTTCTTTGGACCTCTGACCTTTTGCTTCTTTGGACCCCTCATCTGGGAACGCAGATAATGGCACAACTGTCCGACTTATCTCGTGTAATCCACCGCTTCTCGATCCCATGTCCATCTTCCGTCCTGACATACTCGCACTCTCACCCATAATTATATCCATAATTGCACTGTCGTGTTTATCTACTATCGAAGGACCAATATATTCCCGCAGGAATACGGTTTCTCTTAATTACAATTATTTAAATTGCAATTAACCGTGAGACCAATCAAAAGGCGATGCATCATCGGCTAGTATTTAAATTGATCTGCCATTTATTTACTATTTCGTAACAACTAAGAATCATACAAACAGTTACAGTAAAATCATCTCCAAGGAGATATTGAGTCTGTAACAGCAGGTATAAACGGTTTATGATTTCCTGGCAGATTTGGCTACTAATAGCTGAGGCCTGCATATGGTTTATGCCAAAGTTTGGAACGTTCCCCGTGTATAAGACAGGGGTTATGAAATTTTGATTCAAAATGATGAATTTTTGATCAAAACGAAATGTTGTCAATTTGCAGGTATAAACGGTTTACGATTTCCTTGCAACTTTGGCTACTAACAGCTTAGGCCCAAATATTCTTTGTGCCGAAGTTTGGAAGGTGAGCCTAGTATATTACAGCAGTTATGAAATTTTGATTCAAAATGATGAAATTTTGATTCAAAATGATGAATTTTTGATCAAATCGAAATGTTGTCAATTTGTAGGTATTAAACGTTTTACGATTTCTGTGAAACTTTGGCTACTATCAACTGAGGCCTAAATATGATTGAGGCCAAAGTTTGGAATGTTCCCCGTGTATAAGACAGGAGTTATGAAATTTTGATACAAAATGATGAATTTTTTATCAAAACGAAGTGTTGTCAATTAGTAGGTATAAACGTTTTACGATGTCTGTGAAACTTTGGCTACTATCAACTTAGTTCTGAATATGATTTAGGCCAAAGTTTGGAACGTTCCCCGTGTTTAAGACAGGAGTTATGAAATTTTGATTCAAAATGATGAATTTCTGATCAAAACGAAATGTTGTCAATTTGTAGGTGTAAACGTTTTGCGAGTTCTGTAAATCTTTGGCTACAAATAGCTGAGGCCTGCATATGGTTAATGCCAAAGTTTGGAACGTTCCCCGTGTATAAGACAGGAGTTATGAAATTTTGATTCAAAATGATGAATTTTTGATCAAAATGAAATGTTGTCAATTTGTAGGTATAAATGTTTTACGATTTCTGTAAAACTTTTGCTACAAACAACTGAGGCCTGAATATGATTTAAACCAAAGTTTGGAACGTTCCCCGTGTATACGACAGGAGTTATGAAATTTTGATTCAAAATGATGAATTTTTGATCAAAACGAAATGTTGTCAATTTGTAGGTATAAATGTTTTACGATTTCTGTAAAACTTTGGCTACAAACAACTGAGGTCTAAATATGATTCAGGCCAAAGTTTGGAACGTTTCCCGTGTATAAGAAAGGAGTTATGACATTTTGATTCAAAATGATGAATTTTTGATCAAAACGAAATGTTGTCAATTTGTAGGTATAAACGGTTTATGATTTCCTTGCAACTTTGGCTACTAATAGCTAAAGCCTAAATATGCTTTAGGCAAAAGCTTGGAACATTCCCCGAGTATTAGACAGGAGTTATGAAATTTTGATTCAAAATGATGAATTTTGGATCAAAACGAAATGTTGTCAATTTGTAGGTATAAATGTTTTACGATTTCTGTAAAACTTTGGCTACAAACAACTGAGGCCTAAATATGATTTAGGGCAAAGTTTGGAACGTTTCCCGTGTATAAGACAGGAGTTATGAAATTTTGATTCAAAATGTTGAATTTTTGATCAAAACGAAATGTTGTCAATTTGCAGGTATAAACGGTTTACGATTTGATTGCAACTTTGGCTACTAACAGCTTAGGCCCAAATATTCTTTGTGCCGAAGTTTGGAAGGTGAGCCTAGTATATTACAGCAGTTATGAAATTTTGATTCAAAATGATGAAATTTTGATTCAAAATGATGAAATTTTGATTCAAAATGATGAATTTTTGATCAAAACGAAATGTCAATTTGTAGGTATTAAACGTTTTACGATTTCTGTGAAACTTTGGCTACTAACAACTTAGGCCTGAATATGATTTAGGCCAAAGTTTGGCACGTTCCCCGTGTTTAAGACAGGAGTTATGAAATTTTGATTCAAAATGATGAATTTCTGATCAAAACGAAATGTTGTCAATTTGTAGGTGTAAACGTTTTGCGATTTCTATGAAACTTTGGCGACTAACAGTTGAGGCCCAAGTATTCTTTTGCCAAAGTTTGGTAGGTGCACCTAGTATATTACAGCAGTTATGAAATTTTGATTCAAAATTATGAATTTCTGATCAAAACGAAATGTTGTCAATTTGCAGGCATAAACGGTTTATAATTTCCTGGCAAATTTGGCTACAAACAGCATAGGCCTAAATATGCTTTGTGCCAAAGTTTGGAACGTGCCCCGTGTATAAGACAGGAGTTATGAAATTTTGATTCAAAATGATGAATTTTTGATCAAAACGAAATGTCAATTTGCAGGTATAAACGGTTTAAGATTTCCTTGCAACTTTGGCTACAAACAGCATAGGCCTATATATGCTTTATGCCAAAGTTTGGAACGTTCCCCGTGTACAAGACAGGAGTTATGAAATTTTGATTCAAAATGATGAATTTTTGATCAAAACGAAATGTTGTCAATTTGTAGGTATAAATGTTTTACGATTTCTGTAAAACTTAGGCCACAAACAACTGAGGCCTAAATATGATTTAGGCCAAAGTTTGGAACGTTCCCAGTGTATAAGACAGGAGTTATGAAATTTTGATTCAAAATGATGAATTTTTGATCAAAACGAAATGTTGTCAATTTGTAGGTATTAAACGTTTTACGATTTCTGTGAAACTTTGGCTACTAACAACTGAGGCCTAAATATGATTTAGGCCAAAGTTTGGAACGTTCCCCGTGTATAAGACAGGAGTTATGAAATTTTGATTCAAAATGATCAATTTTTGATCAAAACGAAATGTTGTCAATTTGTAGGTATAAACGGTTTCAGATTTCCTTGCAACTTTGGCTACCAAAAGCTCAGGCCTAAATCTGCTTTAGGCCAAAGTATGGAACGTTCCCCGTGTATAAGACAGGGGTTATGAAATTTTGATTCAAAATGATGAATTTTTGATCAAAACGAAATGTTGTCAATTTGCAGGTATAAACGGTTTACGATTTCCTTGCAACTTTGGCTACTAACAGCTTAGGCCCAAATATTCTTTGTGCCGAAGTTTGGAAGGTGAGCCTAGTATATTACAGCAGTTATGAAATTTTGATTCAAAATGATGAAATTTTGATTCAAAATGATGAATTTTTGATCAAATCGAAATGTTGTCAATTTGTAGGTATTAAACGTTTTACGATTTCTGTGAAACTTTGGCTACTATCAACTGAGGCCTAAATATGATTGAGGCCAAAGTTTGGAACGTTCCCCGTGTATAAGACAGGAGTTATGAAATTTTGATACAAAATGATGAATTTTTTATCAAAACGAAGTGTTGTCAATTTGTAGGTATAAACGTTTTACGATGTCTGTGAAACTTTGGCTACTATCAACTTAGGCCTGAATATGATTTAGGCCAAAGTTTGGAACGTTCCCCGTGTATAAGACAGGAGTTATGAGATTTTGATTCAAAATGATGAATTTTTGATCAAAACGAAATGTTGTCAATTTGTAGGTATAAACGGTTTATGATTTCCTTGCAACTTTGGCTACTAATAGCTAAAGCCTAAATATGCTTTAGGCAAAAGCTTGGAACATTCCCCGAGTATAAGACAGGAGTTATGAAATTTTGATTCAAAATGATGAATTTTTGATCAAAACGAAATGTTGTCAATTTGTAGGTATAAATGTTTTACGATTTCTGTAAAACTTTGGCTACAAACAACTGAGGCCTAAATATGATTTTGGGCAAAGTTTGGAACGTTTCCCGTGTATAAGACAGGAGTTATGAAATTTTGATTCAAAATGATGAATTTTTGATCAAAACGAAATGTGGTCAATTTGTAGGTATAAATGTTTTACGATTTCTGTGAAACTTTGGCTACTAATAGCTAAGGCCTAAATATGCTTTCGGCCAAAGTATGGAACGTTCCCCGTGTATAAGATAGGGGTTATGAAATTTTGATTCAAAATGATGAATTTTTGGTCAAAACGAAATGTTGTCAATTTGCAGGTATATACGGTTTACGATTTCCTTGCAACTTTGGCTACTAACAGCTTAGGCCCAAATATTCTTTGTGCCGAAGTTTGGAAGGTGCGCCTAGTATATTACAGCAGTTATGAAATTTTGATTCAAAATGATGAATTTTTGATCAAAACGAAATGTTGTCAATTTGTAGGTATTAAACGTTTTACGATTTCTATGAAACTTTGGCTACTAACAACTGAGGCCTAAATATGATTTAGGCCAAAGTTTGGAACGTTCCCCGTGTATAAGACAGGAGTTATGAAATTTTGATTCAAAATGATCAATTTTTGATCAAAACGAAATGTTGTCAATTTGTAGGTATAAACGGTTTCAGATTTCCTTGCAACTTTGGCTACCAAAAGCTCAGGCCTAAATCTGCTTTAGGCCAAAGTATGGAACGTTCCCCGTGTATAAGACAGGGGTTATGAAATTTTGATTCAAAATGATGAATTTTTGATCAAAACGAAATGTTGTCAATTTGCAGGTATAAACGGTTTACGATTTCCTTGCAACTTTGGCTACTAACAGCTTAGGCCCAAATATTCTTTGTGCCGAAGTTTGGAAGGTGAGCCTAGTATATTACAGCAGTTATGAAATTTTGATTCAAAATGATGAAATTTTGATTCAAAATGATGAATTTTTGATCAAATCGAAATGTTGTCAATTTGTAGGTATTAAACGTTTTACGATTTCTGTGAAACTTTGGCTACTATCAACTGAGGCCTAAATATGATTGAGGCCAAAGTTTGGAACGTTCCCCGTGTATAAGACAGGAGTTATGACATTTTGATTCAAAATGATCAATTTTTGATCAAAACGAAATGTTGTCAATTTGTAGGTATAAACGGTTTCAGATTTCCTTGCAACTTTGGCTACCAAAAGCTCAGGCCTAAATCTGCTTTAGGCCAAAGTATGGAACGTTCCCCGTGTATAAGACAGGGGTTATGAAATTTTGATACAAAATGATGAATTTTTTTATCAAAACGAAGTGTTGTCAATTTGTAGGTATAAACGTTTTACGATGTCTGTGAAACTTTGGCTACTATCAACTTAGGCCTGAATATGATTTAGGCCAAAGTTTGGCCCGTTCCCCGTGTTTAAGACAGGAGTTATGAAATTTTGATTCAAAATGATGAATTTCTGATCAAAACGAAATGTTGTCAATTTGTAGGTGTAAACGTTTTGCGATTTCTATGAAACTTTGGCGACTAACAGTTGAGGCCCAAGTTTTCTTTGTGCCAAAGTTTGGAAGGTGCACCTAGTATATTACAGCAGTTATGAAATTTTGATTCAAAATGATGAATTTCTGATCAAAACGAAATGTTGTCAATTTGCAGGTATAAACGGTTTATGATTTCCTGGCAGATTTGGCTACTAATAGCTGAGGCCTGCATATGGTTTATGCCAAAGTTTGGAACGTTCCCCGTGTATAAGACAGGAGTTATGAAATTTTGATTCAAAATGATGAATTTTTGATAAAAATGAAATGTTGTCAATTTGTAGGTATAAATGTTTTACGATTTCTGTAAAACTTTTGCTACAAACAACTGAGGCCTGAATATTATTTAAACCAAAGTTTGGAACGTTCCCCGTGTATACGACAGGAGTTATGAAATTTTGATTCAAAATGATGAATTTTTGATCAAAACGAAATGTTGTCAATTTGTAGGTATAAATGTTTTACGATTTCTGTAAAACTTTGGCTACAAACAACTGAGGTCTAAATATGATTCAGGCCAAAGTTTGGAACGTTTCCCGTGTATAAGAAAGGAGTTATGACATTTTGATTCAAAATGATGAATTTTTGATCAAAACGAAATGTTGTCAATTTGTAGGTATAAACGGTTTATGATTTCCTTGCAACTTTGGCTACTAATAGCTAAAGCCTAAATATGCTTTAGGCAAAAGCTTGGAACATTCCCCGAGTATTAGACAGGAGTTATGAAATTTTGATTCAAAATGATGAATTTTGGATCAAAACGAAATGTTGTCAATTTGTAGGTATAAATGTTTTACGATTTCTGTAAAACTTTGGCTACAAACAACTGAGGCCTAAATATGATTTAGGGCAAAGTTTGGAACGTTTCCCGTGTATAAGACAGGAGTTATGAAATTTTGATTCAAAATGTTGAATTTTTGATCAAAACGAAATGTTGTCAATTTGCAGGTATAAACGGTTTACGATTTCATTGCAACTTTGGCTACTAACAGCTTAGGCCCAAATATTCTTTGTGCCGAAGTTTGGAAGGTGAGCCTAGTATATTACAGCAGTTATGAAATTTTGATTCAAAATGATGAAATTTTGATTCAAAATGATGAAATTTTGATTCAAAATGATGAATTTTTGATCAAAACGAAATGTCAATTTGTAGGTATTAAACGTTTTACGATTTCTGTGAAACTTTGGCTACTAACAACTTAGGCCTGAATATGATTTAGGCCAAAGTTTGGCACGTTCCCCGTGTTTAAGACAGGAGTTATGAAATTTTGATTCAAAATGATGAATTTCTGATCAAAACGAAATGTTGTCAATTTGTAGGTGTAAACGTTTTGCGATTTCTATGAAACTTTGGCGACTAACAGTTGAGGCCCAAGTATTCTTTGTGCCAAAGTTTGGTAGGTGCACCTAGTATATTACAGCAGTTATGAAATTTTGATTCAAACTTATGAATTTCTGATCAAAACGAAATGTTGTCAATTTGCAGGCATAAACGGTTTATAATTTCCTGGCAAATTTGGCTACAAACAGCATAGGCCTAAATATGCTTTGTGCCAAAGTTTGGAACGTGCCCCGTGTATAAGACAGGAGTTATGAAATTTTGATTCAAAATGATGAATTTTTGATCAAAACGAAATGTCAATTTGCAGGTATAAACGGTTTACGATTTCCTTGCAACTTTGGCTACAAACAGCATAGGCCTATATATGCTTTATGCCAAAGTTTGGAACGTTCCCCGTGTACAAGACAGGAGTTATGAAATTTTGATTCAAAATGATGAATTTTTGATCAAAACGAAATGTTGTCAATTTGTAGGTATAAACGTTTTGCGATTTCTATGAAACTTTGGCTACTAATAGCTTAGGCCCAAATATTCTTTGTGCCCAAGTTTGGAAGATGCACCTAGTATATTACAGCAGGTATGAAATTTTGATTCAAAATGATGAATTTTTGATCAAAACGAAATGTTGTCAATTTGTAGGTATATACGTTTTACGATTTCTGTGAAACTTTGGCTACTAACAACTGAGGCCTGAATATGATTTAGGCCAAAGTTTGGAACGTTCCCCGTGTATAAGACAGGAGTTATGAGATTTTGAAACAAAATGATGAATTTTTGATCAAAACGAAATGTTGTCAATTTGTAGGTATAAATGTTTTACGATTTCTGTAAAACTTAGGCCACAAACAACTGAGGCCTAAATATGATTTAGGCCAAAGTTTGGAACGTTCCCAGTGTATAAGACAGGAGTTATGAAATTTTGATTCAAAATGATGAATTTTTGATCAAAACGAAATGTTGTCAATTTGTAGGTATTAAACGTTTTACGATTTCTGTGAAACTTTGGCTACTAACAACTGAGGCCTAAATATGATTTAGGCCAAAGTTTGGAACGTTCCCCGTGTATAAGACAGGAGTTATGAAATTTTGATTCAAAATGATCAATTTTTG
The DNA here is from genome assembly GCA_906901655.1 of Sminthurides aquaticus. NCBI lineage: Eukaryota > Metazoa > Arthropoda > Collembola > Symphypleona > Sminthurididae > Sminthurides > Sminthurides aquaticus. Next base: position 916,186 of record CAJQTT010000026.1, on the reverse strand, counting down.
ATCAAAACGAAATGTTGTCAATTTGTAGGTATAAACGGTTTCAGATTTCCTTGCAACTTTGGCTACCAAAAGCTCAGGCCTAAATCTGCTTTAGGCCAAAGTATGGAACGTTCCCCGTGTATAAGACACGGGTTATGAAATTTTGATTCAAAATGATGAATTTTTGATCAAAACGAAATGTTGTCAATTTGCAGGTATAAACGGTTTACGATTTCCTTGCAACTTTGGCTACTAACAGCTTAGGCCCAAATATTCTTTGTGCCGAAGTTTGGAAGGTGAGCCTAGTATATTACAGCAGTTATGAAATTTTGATTCAAAATGATGAAATTTTGATTCAAAATGATGAATTTTTGATCAAATCGAAATGTTGTCAATTTGTAGGTATTAAACGTTTTACGATTTCTGTGAAACTTTGGCTACTATCAACTGAGGCCTAAATATGATTGAGGCCAAAGTTTGGAACGTTCCCCGTGTATAAGACAGGAGTTATGAAATTTTGATACAAAATTATGAATTTTTTATCAAAACGAAGTGTTGTCAATTTGTAGGTATAAACGTTTTACGATGTCTGTGAAACTTTGGCTACTATCAACTTAGGCCTGAATATGATTTAGGCCAAAGTTTGGCCCGTTCCCCGTGTTTAAGACAGGAGTTATGAAATTTTGATTCAAAATGATGAATTTCTGATCAAAACGAAATGTTGTCAATTTGTAGGTGTAAACGTTTTGCGATTTCTATGAAACTTTGGCGACTAACAGTTGAGGCCCAAGTTTTCTTTGTGCCAAAGTTTGGAAGGTGCACCTAGTATATTACAGCAGTTATGAAATTTTGATTCAAAATGATGAATTTCTGATCAAAACGAAATGTTGTCAATTTGCAGGTATAAACGGTTTATGATTTCCTGGCAGATTTGGCTACTAATAGCTGAGGCCTGCATATGGTTTATGCCAAAGTTTGGAACGTTCCCCGAGTATTAGACAGGAGTTATGAAATTTTGATTCAAAATGATGAATTTTGGATCAAAACGAAATGTCAATTTGTAGGTATTAAACGTTTTACGATTTCTGTGAAACTTTGGCTACTAACAACTTAGGCCTGAATATGATTTAGGCCAAAGTTTGGCACGTTCCCCGTGTTTAAGACAGGAGTTATGAAATTTTGATTCAAAATGATGAATTTCTGATCAAAACGAAATGTTGTCAATTTGTAGGTGTAAACGTTTTGCGATTTCTATGAAACTTTGGCGACTAACAGTTGAGGCCCAAGTATTCTTTGTGCCAAAGTTTGGTAGGTGCACCTAGTATATTACAGCAGTTATGAAATTTTGATTCAAAATTATGAATTTCTGATCAAAACGAAATGTTGTCAATTTGCAGGCATAAACGGTTTATAATTTCCTGGCAAATTTGGCTACAAACAGCATAGGCCTATATATGCTTTATGCCAAAGTTTGGAACGTTCCCCGTGTACAAGACAGGAGTTATGAAATTTTGATTCAAAATGATGAATTTTTGATCAAAACGAAATGTTGTCAATTTGTAGGTATAAACGTTTTGCGATTTCTATGAAACTTTGGCTACTAATAGCTTAGGCCCAAATATTCTTTGTGCCCAAGTTTGGAAGATGCACCTAGTATATTACAGCAGGTATGAAATTTTGATTCAAAATGATGAATTTTTGATCAAAACGAAATGTTGTCAATTTGTAGGTATATACGTTTTACGATTTCTGTGAAACTTTGGCTACTAACAACTGAGGCCTGAATATGATTTAGGCCAAAGTTTGGAACGTTCCCCGTGTATAAGACAGGAGTTATGAGATTTTGAAACAAAATGATGAATTTTTGATCAAAACGAAATGTTGTCAATTTGTAGGTATAAATGTTTTACGATTTCTGTAAAACTTAGGCCACAAACAACTGAGGCCTAAATCTGCTATAGGCCAAAGTATGGAACGTTCCCCGTGTATAAGACACGGGTTATGAAATTTTGATTCAAAATGATGAATTTTTGATCAAAACGAAATGTTGTCAATTTGCAGGTATAAACGGTTTACGATTTCCTTGCAACTTTGGCTACTAACAGCTTAGGCCCAAATATTCTTTGTGCCGAAGTTTGGAAGGTGAGCCTAGTATATTACAGCAGTTATGAAATTTTGATTCAAAATGATGAAATTTTGATTCAAAATGATGAATTTTTGATCAAATCGAAATGTTGTCAATTTGTAGGTATTAAACGTTTTACGATTTCTGTGAAACTTTGGCTACTATCAACTGAGGCCTAAATATGATTGAGGCCAAAGTTTGGAACGTTCCCCGTGTATAAGACAGGAGTTATGAAATTTTGATACAAAATTATGAATTTTTTATCAAAACGAAGTGTTGTCAATTTGTAGGTATAAACGTTTTACGATGTCTGTGAAACTTTGGCTACTATCAACTTAGGCCTGAATATGATTTAGGCCAAAGTTTGGCCCGTTCCCCGTGTTTAAGACAGGAGTTATGAAATTTTGATTCAAAATGATGAATTTCTGATCAAAACGAAATGTTGTCAATTTGTAGGTGTAAACGTTTTGCGATTTCTATGAAACTTTGGCGACTAACAGTTGAGGCCCAAGTTTTCTTTGTGCCAAAGTTTGGAAGGTGCACCTAGTATATTACAGCAGTTATGAAATTTTGATTCAAAATGATGAATTTCTGATCAAAACGAAATGTTGTCAATTTGCAGGTATAAACGGTTTATGATTTCCTGGCAGATTTGGCTACTAATAGCTGAGGCCTGCATATGGTTTATGCCAAAGTTTGGAACGTTCCCCGAGTATTAGACAGGAGTTATGAAATTTTGATTCAAAATGATGAATTTTGGATCAAAACGAAATGTTGTCAATTTGTAGGTATAAATGTTTTACGATTTCTGTAAAACTTTGGCTACAAACAACTGAGGCCTAAATATGATTTAGGGCAAAGTTTGGAACGTTTCCCGTGTATAAGACAAGAGTTATGAAATTTTGATTCAAAATGTTGAATTTTTGATCAAAACGCAATGTTGTCAATTTGCAGGTATAAACGGTTTACGATTTCATTGCAACTTTGGCTACTAACAGGTTAGGCCCAAATATTCTTTGTGCCGAAGTTTGGAAGGTGAGCCTAGTATATTACAGCAGTTATGAAATTTTGATTCAAAATGATGAAATTTTGATTCAAAATGATGAAATTTTGATTCAAAATGATGAATTTTTGATCAAAACGAAATGTCAATTTGTAGGTATTAAACGTTTTACGATTTCTGTGAAACTTTGGCTACTAACAACTTAGGCCTGAATATGATTTAGGCCAAAGTTTGGCACGTTCCCCGTGTTTAAGACAGGAGTTATGAAATTTTGATTCAAAATGATGAATTTCTGATCAAAACGAAATGTTGTCAATTTGTAGGTGTAAACGTTTTGCGATTTCTATGAAACTTTGGCGACTAACAGTTGAGGCCCAAGTATTCTTTGTGCCAAAGTTTGGTAGGTGCACCTAGTATATTACAGCAGTTATGAAATTTTGATTCAAAATTATGAATTTCTGATCAAAACGAAATGTTGTCAATTTGCAGGCATAAACGGTTTATAATTTCCTGGCAAATTTGGCTACAAACAGCATAGGCCTAAATATGCTTTGTGCCAAAGTTTGGAACGTGCCCCGTGTATAAGACAGGAGTTATGAAATTTTGATTCAAAATGATGAATTTTTGATCAAAACGAAATGTCAATTTGCAGGTATAAACGGTTTACGATTTCCTTGCAACTTTGGCTACAAACAGCATAGGCCTATATATGCTTTATGCCAAAGTTTGGAACGTTCCCCGTGTACAAGACAGGAGTTATGAAATTTTGATTCAAAATGATGAATTTTTGATCAAAACGAAATGTTGTCAATTTGTAGGTATAAACGTTTTGCGATTTCTATGAAACTTTGGCTACTAATAGCTTAGGCCCAAATATTCTTTGTGCCCAAGTTTGGAAGATGCACCTAGTATATTACAGCAGGTATGAAATTTTGATTCAAAATGATGAATTTTTGATCAAAACGAAATGTTGTCAATTTGTAGGTATATACGTTTTACGATTTCTGTGAAACTTTGGCTACTAACAACTGAGGCCTGAATATGATTTAGGCCAAAGTTTGGAACGTTCCCCGTGTATAAGACAGGAGTTATGAGATTTTGAAACAAAATGATGAATTTTTGATCAAAACGAAATGTTGTCAATTTGTAGGTATAAATGTTTTACGATTTCTGTAAAACTTAGGCCACAAACAACTGAGGCCTAAATATGATTTAGGCCAAAGTTTGGAACGTTCCCAGTGTATAAGACAGGAGTTATGAAATTTTGATTCAAAATGATGAATTTTTGATCAAAACGAAATGTTGTCAATTTGTAGGTATTAAACGTTTTACGATTTCTGTGAAACTTTGGCTACTAACAACTGAGGCCTAAATATGATTTAGGCCAAAGTTTGGAACGTTCCCCGTGTATAAGACAGGAGTTATGAAATTTTGATTCAAAATGATCAATTTTTGATCAAAACGAAATGTTGTCAATTTGTAGGTATAAACGGTTTCAGATTTCCTTGCAACTTTGGCTACCAAAAGCTCAGGCCTAAATCTGCTATAGGCCAAAGTATGGAACGTTCCCCGTGTATAAGACACGGGTTATGAAATTTTGATTCAAAATGATGAATTTTTGATCAAAACGAAATGTTGTCAATTTGCAGGTATAAACGGTTTACGATTTCCTTGCAACTTTGGCTACTAACAGCTTAGGCCCAAATATTCTTTGTGCCGAAGTTTGGAAGGTGAGCCTAGTATATTACAGCAGTTATGAAATTTTGATTCAAAATGATGAAATTTTGATTCAAAATGATGAATTTTTGATCAAATCGAAATGTTGTCAATTTGTAGGTATTAAACGTTTTACGATTTCTGTGAAACTTTGGCTACTATCAACTGAGGCCTAAATATGATTGAGGCCAAAGTTTGGAACGTTCCCCGTGTATAAGACAGGAGTTATGAAATTTTGATACAAAATGATGAATTTTTTATCAAAACGAAGTGTTGTCAATTTGTAGGTATAAACGTTTTACGATGTCTGTGAAACTTTGGCTACTATCAACTTAGGCCTGAATATGATTTAGGCCAAAGTTTGGCCCGTTCCCCGTGTTTAAGACAGGAGTTATGAAATTTTGATTCAAAATGATGAATTTTTGATCAAAACGAAATGTTGTCAATTTGTAGGTGTAAACGTTTTGCGATTTCTATGAAACTTTGGCGACTAACAGTTGAGGCCCAAGTTTTCTTTGTGCCAAAGTTTGGAAGGTGCACCTAGTATATTACAGCAGTTATGAAATTTTGATTCAAAATGATGAATTTCTGATCAAAACGAAATGTTGTCAATTTGCAGGTATAAACGGTTTATGATTTCCTGGCAGATTTGGCTACTAATAGCTGAGGCCTGCATATGGTTTATGCCAAAGTTTGGAACGTTCCCCGAGTATTAGACAGGAGTTATGAAATTTTGATTCAAAATGATGAATTTTGGATCAAAACGAAATGTCAATTTGTAGGTATTAAACGTTTTACGATTTCTGTGAAACTTTGGCTACTAACAACTTAGGCCTGAATATGATTTAGGCCAAAGTTTGGCACGTTCCCCGTGTTTAAGACAGGAGTTATGAAATTTTGATTCAAAATGATGAATTTCTGATCAAAACGAAATGTTGTCAATTTGTAGGTGTAAACGTTTTGCGATTTCTATGAAACTTTGGCGACTAACAGTTGAGGCCCAAGTATTCTTTGTGCCAAAGTTTGGTAGGTGCACCTAGTATATTACAGCAGTTATGAAATTTTGATTCAAAATTATGAATTTCTGATCAAAACGAAATGTTGTCAATTTGCAGGCATAAACGGTTTATAATTTCCTGGCAAATTTGGCTACAAACAGCATAGGCCTAAATATGCTTTGTGCCAAAGTTTGGAACGTGCCCCGTGTATAAGACAGGAGTTATGAAATTTTGATTCAAAATGATGAATTTTTGATCAAAACGAAATGTCAATTTGCAGGTATAAACGGTTTACGATTTCCTTGCAACTTTGGCTACAAACAGCATAGGCCTATATATGCTTTATGCCAAAGTTTGGAACGTTCCCCGTGTACAAGACAGGAGTTATGAAATTTTGATTCAAAATGATGAATTTTTGATCAAAACGAAATGTTGTCAATTTGTAGGTATAAACGTTTTGCGATTTCTATGAAACTTTGGCTACTAATAGCTTAGGCCCAAATATTCTTTGTGCCCAAGTTTGGAAGATGCACCTAGTATATTACAGCAGGTATGAAATTTTGATTCAAAATGATGAATTTTTGATCAAAACGAAATGTTGTCAATTTGTAGGTATATACGTTTTACGATTTCTGTGAAACTTTGGCTACTAACAACTGAGGCCTGAATATGATTTAGGCCAAAGTTTGGAACGTTCCCCGTGTATAAGACAGGAGTTATGAGATTTTGAAACAAAATGATGAATTTTTGATCAAAACGAAATGTTGTCAATTTGTAGGTATAAATGTTTTACGATTTCTGTAAAACTTAGGCCACAAACAACTGAGGCCTAAATCTGCTATAGGCCAAAGTATGGAACGTTCCCCGTGTATAAGACACGGGTTATGAAATTTTGATTCAAAATGATGAATTTTTGATCAAAACGAAATGTTGTCAATTTGCAGGTATAAACGGTTTACGATTTCCTTGCAACTTTGGCTACTAACAGCTTAGGCCCAAATATTCTTTGTGCCGAAGTTTGGAAGGTGAGCCTAGTATATTACAGCAGTTATGAAATTTTGATTCAAAATGATGAAATTTTGATTCAAAATGATGAATTTTTGATCAAATCGAAATGTTGTCAATTTGTAGGTATTAAACGTTTTACGATTTCTGTGAAACTTTGGCTACTATCAACTGAGGCCTAAATATGATTGAGGCCAAAGTTTGGAACGTTCCCCGTGTATAAGACAGGAGTTATGAAATTTTGATACAAAATTATGAATTTTTTATCAAAACGAAGTGTTGTCAATTTGTAGGTATAAACGTTTTACGATGTCTGTGAAACTTTGGCTACTATCAACTTAGGCCTGAATATGATTTAGGCCAAAGTTTGGCCCGTTCCCCGTGTTTAAGACAGGAGTTATGAAATTTTGATTCAAAATGATGAATTTCTGATCAAAACGAAATGTTGTCAATTTGTAGGTGTAAACGTTTTGCGATTTCTATGAAACTTTGGCGACTAACAGTTGAGGCCCAAGTTTTCTTTGTGCCAAAGTTTGGAAGGTGCACCTAGTATATTACAGCAGTTATGAAATTTTGATTCAAAATGATGAATTTCTGATCAAAACGAAATGTTGTCAATTTGCAGGTATAAACGGTTTATGATTTCCTGGCAGATTTGGCTACTAATAGCTGAGGCCTGCATATGGTTTATGCCAAAGTTTGGAACGTTCCCCGAGTATTAGACAGGAGTTATGAAATTTTGATTCAAAATGATGAATTTTGGATCAAAACGAAATGTTGTCAATTTGTAGGTATAAATGTTTTACGATTTCTGTAAAACTTTGGCTACAAACAACTGAGGCCTAAATATGATTTAGGGCAAAGTTTGGAACGTTTCCCGTGTATAAGACAAGAGTTATGAAATTTTGATTCAAAATGTTGAATTTTTGATCAAAACGCAATGTTGTCAATTTGCAGGTATAAACGGTTTACGATTTCATTGCAACTTTGGCTACTAACAGGTTAGGCCCAAATATTCTTTGTGCCGAAGTTTGGAAGGTGAGCCTAGTATATTACAGCAGTTATGAAATTTTGATTCAAAATGATGAAATTTTGATTCAAAATGATGAAATTTTGATTCAAAATGATGAATTTTTGATCAAAACGAAATGTCAATTTGTAGGTATTAAACGTTTTACGATTTCTGTGAAACTTTGGCTACTAACAACTTAGGCCTGAATATGATTTAGGCCAAAGTTTGGCACGTTCCCCGTGTTTAAGACAGGAGTTATGAAATTTTGATTCAAAATGATGAATTTCTGATCAAAACGAAATGTTGTCAATTTGTAGGTGTAAACGTTTTGCGATTTCTATGAAACTTTGGCGACTAACAGTTGAGGCCCAAGTATTCTTTGTGCCAAAGTTTGGTAGGTGCACCTAGTATATTACAGCAGTTATGAAATTTTGATTCAAAATTATGAATTTCTGATCAAAACGAAATGTTGTCAATTTGCAGGCATAAACGGTTTATAATTTCCTGGCAAATTTGGCTACAAACAGCATAGGCCTAAATATGCTTTGTGCCAAAGTTTGGAACGTGCCCCGTGTATAAGACAGGAGTTATGAAATTTTGATTCAAAATGATGAATTTTTGATCAAAACGAAATGTCAATTTGCAGGTATAAACGGTTTACGATTTCCTTGCAACTTTGGCTACAAACAGCATAGGCCTATATATGCTTTATGCCAAAGTTTGGAACGTTCCCCGTGTACAAGACAGGAGTTATGAAATTTTGATTCAAAATGATGAATTTTTGATCAAAACGAAATGTTGTCAATTTGTAGGTATAAACGTTTTGCGATTTCTATGAAACTTTGGCTACTAATAGCTTAGGCCCAAATATTCTTTGTGCCCAAGTTTGGAAGATGCACCTAGTATATTACAGCAGGTATGAAATTTTGATTCAAAATGATGAATTTTTGATCAAAACGAAATGTTGTCAATTTGTAGGTATATACGTTTTACGATTTCTGTGAAACTTTGGCTACTAACAACTGAGGCCTGAATATGATTTAGGCCAAAGTTTGGAACGTTCCCCGTGTATAAGACAGGAGTTATGAGATTTTGAAACAAAATGATGAATTTTTGATCAAAACGAAATGTTGTCAATTTGTAGGTATAAATGTTTTACGATTTCTGTAAAACTTAGGCCACAAACAACTGAGGCCTAAATATGATTTAGGCCAAAGTTTGGAACGTTCCCAGTGTATAAGACAGGAGTTATGAAATTTTGATTCAAAATGATGAATTTTTGATCAAAACGAAATGTTGTCAATTTGTAGGTATTAAACGTTTTACGATTTCTGTGAAACTTTGGCTACTAACAACTGAGGCCTAAATATGATTTAGGCCAAAGTTTGGAACGTTCCCCGTGTATAAGACAGGAGTTATGAAATTTTGATTCAAAATGATCAATTTTTGATCAAAACGAAATGTTGTCAATTTGTAGGTATAAACGGTTTACGATTTCCTTGCAACTTTGGCTACTAACAGCTTAGGCCCAAATATTCTTTGTGCCGAAGTTTGGAAGGTGAGCCTAGTATATTACAGCAGTTATGAAATTTTGATTCAAAATGATGAAATTTTGATTCAAAATGATGAATTTTTGATCAAATCGAAATGTTGTCAATTTGTAGGTATTAAACGTTTTACGATTTCTGTGAAACTTTGGCTACTATCAACTGAGGCCTAAATATGATTGAGGCCAAAGTTTGGAACGTTCCCCGTGTATAAGACAGGAGTTATGAAATTTTGATACAAAATTATGAATTTTTTATCAAAACGAAGTGTTGTCAATTTGTAGGTATAAACGTTTTACGATGTCTGTGAAACTTTGGCTACTATCAACTTAGGCCTGAATATGATTTAGGCCAAAGTTTGGCCCGTTCCCCGTGTTTAAGACAGGAGTTATGAAATTTTGATTCAAAATGATGAATTTCTGATCAAAACGAAATGTTGTCAATTTGTAGGTGTAAACGTTTTGCGATTTCTATGAAACTTTGGCGACTAACAGTTGAGGCCCAAGTTTTCTTTGTGCCAAAGTTTGGAAGGTGCACCTAGTATATTACAGCAGTTATGAAATTTTGATTCAAAATGATGAATTTCTGATCAAAACGAAATGTTGTCAATTTGCAGGTATAAACGGTTTATGATTTCCTGGCAGATTTGGCTACTAATAGCTGAGGCCTGCATATGGTTTATGCCAAAGTTTGGAACGTTCCCCGAGTATTAGACAGGAGTTATGAAATTTTGATTCAAAATGATGAATTTTGGATCAAAACGAAATGTTGTCAATTTGTAGGTATAAATGTTTTACGATTTCTGTAAAACTTTGGCTACAAACAACTGAGGCCTAAATATGATTTAGGGCAAAGTTTGGAACGTTTCCCGTGTATAAGACAAGAGTTATGAAATTTTGATTCAAAATGTTGAATTTTTGATCAAAACGCAATGTTGTCAATTTGCAGGTATAAACGGTTTACGATTTCATTGCAACTTTGGCTACTAACAGGTTAGGCCCAAATATTCTTTGTGCCGAAGTTTGGAAGGTGAGCCTAGTATATTACAGCAGTTATGAAATTTTGATTCAAAATGATGAAATTTTGATTCAAAATGATGAAATTTTGATTCAAAATGATGAATTTTTGATCAAAACGAAATGTCAATTTGTAGGTATTAAACGTTTTACGATTTCTGTGAAACTTTGGCTACTAACAACTTAGGCCTGAATATGATTTAGGCCAAAGTTTGGCACGTTCCCCGTGTTTAAGACAGGAGTTATGAAATTTTGATTCAAAATGATGAATTTCTGATCAAAACGAAATGTTGTCAATTTGTAGGTGTAAACGTTTTGCGATTTCTATGAAACTTTGGCGACTAACAGTTGAGGCCCAAGTATTCTTTGTGCCAAAGTTTGGTAGGTGCACCTAGTATATTACAGCAGTTATGAAATTTTGATTCAAAATTATGAATTTCTGATCAAAACGAAATGTTGTCAATTTGCAGGCATAAACGGTTTATAATTTCCTGGCAAATTTGGCTACAAACAGCATAGGCCTAAATATGCTTTGTGCCAAAGTTTGGAACGTGCCCCGTGTATAAGACAGGAGTTATGAAATTTTGATTCAAAATGATGAATTTTTGATCAAAACGAAATGTCAATTTGCAGGTATAAACGGTTTACGATTTCCTTGCAACTTTGGCTACAAACAGCATAGGCCTATATATGCTTTATGCCAAAGTTTGGAACGTTCCCCGTGTACAAGACAGGAGTTATGAAATTTTGATTCAAAATGATGAATTTTTGATCAAAACGAAATGTTGTCAATTTGTAGGTATAAACGTTTTGCGATTTCTATGAAACTTTGGCTACTAATAGCTTAGGCCCAAATATTCTTTGTGCCCAAGTTTGGAAGATGCACCTAGTATATTACAGCAGGTATGAAATTTTGATTCAAAATGATGAATTTTTGATCAAAACGAAATGTTGTCAATTTGTAGGTATATACGTTTTACGATTTCTGTGAAACTTTGGCTACTAACAACTGAGGCCTGAATATGATTTAGGCCAAAGTTTGGAACGTTCCCCGTGTATAAGACAGGAGTTATGAGATTTTGAAACAAAATGATGAATTTTTGATCAAAACGAAATGTTGTCAATTTGTAGGTATAAATGTTTTACGATTTCTGTAAAACTTAGGCCACAAACAACTGAGGCCTAAATATGATTTAGGCCAAAGTTTGGAACGTTCCCAGTGTATGAGACAGGAGTTATGAAATTTTGATTCAAAATGATGAATTTTTGATCAAAACGAAATGTTGTCAATTTGTAGGTATTAAACGTTTTACGATTTCTGTGAAACTTTGGCTACTAACAACTGAGGCCTAAATATGATTTAGGCCAAAGTTTGGAACGTTCCCCGTGTATAAGACAGGAGTTATGAAATTTTGATTCAAAATGATCAATTTTTGATCAAAACGAAATGTTGTCAATTTGTAGGTATAAACGGTTTCAGATTTCCTTGCAACTTTGGCTACCAAAAGCTCAGGCCTAAATCTGCTATAGGCCAAAGTATGGAACGTTCCCCGTGTATAAGACACGGGTTATGAAATTTTGATTCAAAATGATGAATTTTTGATCAAAACGAAATGTTGTCAATTTGCAGGTATAAACGGTTTACGATTTCCTTGCAACTTTGGCTACTAACAGCTTAGGCCCAAATATTCTTTGTGCCGAAGTTTGGAAGGTGAGCCTAGTATATTACAGCAGTTATGAAATTTTGATTCAAAATGATGAAATTTTGATTCAAAATGATGAATTTTTGATCAAATCGAAATGTTGTCAATTTGTAGGTATTAAACGTTTTACGATTTCTGTGAAACTTTGGCTACTATCAACTGAGGCCTAAATATGATTGAGGCCAAAGTTTGGAACGTTCCCCGTGTATAAGACAGGAGTTATGAAATTTTGATACAAAATGATGAATTTTTTATCAAAACGAAGTGTTGTCAATTTGTAGGTATAAACGTTTTACGATGTCTGTGAAACTTTGGCTACTATCAACTTAGGCCTGAATATGATTTAGGCCAAAGTTTGGCCCGTTCCCCGTGTTTAAGACAGGAGTTATGAAATTTTGATTCAAAATGATGAATTTTTGATCAAAACGAAATGTTGTCAATTTGTAGGTGTAAACGTTTTGCGATTTCTATGAAACTTTGGCGACTAACAGTTGAGGCCCAAGTTTTCTTTGTGCCAAAGTTTGGAAGGTGCACCTAGTATATTACAGCAGTTATGAAATTTTGATTCAAAATGATGAATTTCTGATCAAAACGAAATGTTGTCAATTTGCAGGTATAAACGGTTTATGATTTCCTGGCAGATTTGGCTACTAATAGCTGAGGCCTGCATATGGTTTATGCCAAAGTTTGGAACGTTCCCCGTGTATAAGACAGGAGTTATGAGATTTTGAAACAAAATGATGAATTTTTGATCAAAACGAAATGTTGTCAATTTGTAGGTATAAATGTTTTACGATTTCTGTAAAACTTTGGCTACAAACAACTGAGGCCTAAATATGATTCAGGCCAAAGTTTGGAACGTTTCCCGTGTATAAGACAGGAGTTATGACATTTTGATTCAAAATGATGAATTTTTGATCAAAACGAAATGTTGTCAATTTGTAGGTATAAACGGTTTATGATTTCCTTGCAACTTTGGCTACTAATAGCTAAAGCCTAAATATGCTTTAGGCAAAAGCTTGGAACATTCCCCGAGTATTAGACAGGAGTTATGAAATTTTGATTCAAAATGATGAATTTTGGATCAAAACGAAATGTTGTCAATTTGTAGGTATAAATGTTTTACGATTTCTGTAAAACTTTGGCTACAAACAACTGAGGCCTGAATATGATTTAGGGCAAAGTTTGGAACGTTTCCCGTGTATAAGACAGGAGTTATGAAATTTTGATTCAAAATGATGAATTTTTGATCAAAACGAAATGTTGTCAATTTGTAGGTATAAACGGTTTCAGATTTCCTTGCAACTTTGGCTACCAAAAGCTCAGGCCTAAATCTGCTTTCGGTCAAAGTATGGAACGTTCCCCGTGTATAAGACAGGGGTAATGAAATTTTGATTCAAAATGATGAATTTTTGATCAAAACGAAATGTTGTCAATTTGCAGGTATAAACGGTTTACGATTTCCTTGCAACTTTGGCTACTAACAGCTTAGGCCCAAATATTCTTTGTGCCGAAGTTTGGAAGGTGAGCCTAGTATATTACAGCAGTTATGAAATTTTGATTCAAAATGATGAAATTTTGATTCAAAATGATGAATTTTTGATCAAAACGAAATGTCAATTTGTAGGTATTAAACGTTTTACGATTTCTGTGAAACTTTGGCTACTAACAACTGAGGCCTAAATATGATTGAGGCCAAAGTTTGGAACGTTCCCCGTGTATAAGACAGGATATATGAAATTTTGATACAAAATGATGAATTTTTTATCAAAACGAAATGTTGTCAATTTGTAGGTATAAACGTTTTACGATGTCTGTGAAACTTTGGCTACTATCAACTTAGGCCTGAATATGATTTAGGCCAAAGTTTGGCACGTTCCCCGTGTTTAAGACAGGAGTTATGAAATTTTGATTCAAAATGATGAATTTCTGATCAAAACGAAATGTTGTCAATTTGTAGGTGTAAACGTTTTGCGATTTCTATGAAACTTTGGCGACTAACAGTTGAGGCCCAAGTTTTCTTTGTGCCAAAGTTTGGAACGTGCCCCGTGTATAAGACAGGAGTTATGAAATTTTGATTCAAAATGATGAATTTTTGATGAAAACGAAATGTCAATTTGCAGGTATAAACGGTTTACGATCTCCTTGCAACTTTGGCTACAAACAGCATAGGCCTAAATATGCTTTGTGCCAAAGTTTGGAACGTGCCCCGTGAATAAGACAAGAGTTATGAAATTTTGATTCAAAATGATGAATTTTTGATCAAAACGAAATGTCAATTTGCAGGTATAAACGTTTTACGATTTCTGTGCAACTTTGGCAACTAATAGCTAAGGCCTTAATATGCTTAAGGCCAAAGTTTGGAACGTTCCCCGTGTATAAGACAGGAGTTATGAAATTTTGATTCAAAATGATGAATTTTTGATCAAAACGAAATGTTGTGACTTTGTAGGTATAAATGTTTTACGATTTCTGTAAAACTTTGGCTACAAACAACTGAGGCCTAAATATGATTTAGGCCAAAGTTTGGACCGTTCCCCGTGTATAAGACAGGAGTTAAGAAATTTTGATTCAAAATGATGAATTTTTGATCAAAACGAAATGTTGTCAATTTGTAGGTATAAACGGTTTCAGATTTCCTTGCAACTTTGGCTACCAAAAGCTCAGGCCTAAATCTGCTTTAGGCCAAAGTATGGAACGTTCCCCGTGTATAAGACAGGGGTTATGAAATTTTGATTCAAAATGATAAATTTTTGATCAAAACGAAATGTTGTTAATTTGCAGGTATAAACGGTTTACGATTTCCTTGCAACTTTGGCTACTAACAGCTTAGGCCCAAATATTCTTTGTGCCGAAGTTTGGAAGGTGAGCCTAGTATATTACAGCAGTTATGAAATGTTGATTCAAAATGATGAAATTTTGATTCAAAATGATGAAATTTTGATTCAAAATGATGAATTTTTGATCAAATCGAAATGTTGTCAATTTGTAGGTATTAAACGTTTTACGATTTCTGTGAAACTTTGGCTACTATCAACTGAGGCCTAAATATGATTGAGGCCAAAGTTTGGAACGTTCCCCGTGTATAAGACAGGAGTTATGAAATTTTGATACAAAATGATGAATTTTTTATCAAAACGAAGTGTTGTCAATTAGTAGGTATAAACGTTTTACGATGTCTGTGAAACTTTGGCTACTATCAACTTAGGCCTGAATATGATTTAGGCCAAAGTTTGGCCCGTTCCCCGTGTTTAAGACAGGAGTTATGAAATTTTGATTCAAAATGATGAATTTCTGATCAAAACGAAATGTTGTCAATTTGTAGGTGTAAACGTTTTGCGATTTCTATGAAACTTTGGCGACTAACAGTTGAGGCCCAAGTTTTCTTTGTGCCAAAGTTTGGAACGTTTCCCGTGTATAAGACAGTAGTTATGACATTTTGATTCAAAATGATGAATTTTTGATCAAAACGAAATGTTGTCAATTTGTAGGTATAAACGGTTTATGATTTCCTTGCAACTTTGGCTACTAATAGCTAAAGCCTAAATATGCTTTAGGCAAAAGCTTGGAACATTCCCCGAGTATTAGACAGGAGTTATGAAATTTTGATTCAAAATGATGAATTTTGGATCAAAACGAAATGTTGTCAATTTGTAGGTATAAATGTTTTACGATTTCTGTAAAACTTTGGCTACAAACAACTGAGGCCTGAATATGATTTAGGGCAAAGTTTAGAACGTTTCCCGTGTATAAGACAGGAGTTATGAAATTTTGATTCAAAATGATGAATTTTTGATCAAAACGAAATGTTGTGACTTTGTAGGTATAAATGTTTTACGATTTCTGTAAAACTTTGGCTACAAACAACTGAGGCCTAAATATGATTTAGGCCAAAGTTTGGACCGTTCCCCGTGTATAAGACAGGAGTTAAGAAATTTTGATTCAAAATGATGAATTTTTGATCAAAACGAAATGTTGTCAATTTGTAGGTATAAACGGTTTCAGATTTCCTTGCAACTTTGGCTACCAAAAGCTCAGGCCTAAATCTGCTTTAGGCCAAAGTATGGAACGTTCCCCGTGTATAAGACAGGGGTTATGAAATTTTGATTCAAAATGATAAATTTTTGATCAAAACGAAATGTTGTTAATTTGCAGGTATAAACGGTTTACGATTTCCTTGCAACTTTGGCTACTAACAGCTTAGGCCCAAATATTCTTTGTGCCGAAGTTTGGAAGGTGAGCCTAGTATATTACAGCAGTTATGAAATGTTGATTCAAAATGATGAAATTTTGATTCAAAATGATGAAATTTTGATTCAAAATGATGAATTTTTGATCAAATCGAAATGTTGTCAATTTGTAGGTATTAAACGTTTTACGATTTCTGTGAAACTTTGGCTACTATCAACTGAGGCCTAAATATGATTGAGGCCAAAGTTTGGAACGTTCCCCGTGTATAAGACAGGAGTTATGAAATTTTGATACAAAATGATGAATTTTTTATCAAAACGAAGTGTTGTCAATTAGTAGGTATAAACGTTTTACGATGTCTGTGAAACTTTGGCTACTATCAACTTAGGCCTGAATATGATTTAGGCCAAAGTTTGGCCCGTTCCCCGTGTTTAAGACAGGAGTTATGAAATTTTGATTCAAAATGATGAATTTCTGATCAAAACGAAATGTTGTCAATTTGTAGGTGTAAACGTTTTGCGATTTCTATGAAACTTTGGCGACTAACAGTTGAGGCCCAAGTTTTCTTTGTGCCAAAGTTTGGAACGTTTCCCGTGTATAAGACAGTAGTTATGACATTTTGATTCAAAATGATGAATTTTTGATCAAAACGAAATGTTGTCAATTTGTAGGTATAAACGGTTTATGATTTCCTTGCAACTTTGGCTACTAATAGCTAAAGCCTAAATATGCTTTAGGCAAAAGCTTGGAACATTCCCCGAGTATTAGACAGGAGTTATGAAATTTTGATTCAAAATGATGAATTTTGGATCAAAACGAAATGTTGTCAATTTGTAGGTATAAATGTTTTACGATTTCTGTAAAACTTTGGCTACAAACAACTGAGGCCTGAATATGATTTAGGGCAAAGTTTAGAACGTTTCCCGTGTATAAGACAGGAGTTATGAAATTTTGATACAAAATGATGAATTTTTTATCAAAACGAAATGTTGTCAATTTGTAGGTATAAACGTTTTACGATGTCTGTGAAACTTTGGCTACTATCAACTTAGGCCTGAATATGATTTAGGCCAAAGTTTGGCACGTTCCCCGTGTTTAAGACAGGAGTTATGAAATTTTGATTCAAAATGATGAATTTCTGATCAAAACGAAATGTTGTCAATTTGTAGGTGTAAACGTTTTGCGATTTCTATGAAACTTTGGCGACTAACAGTTGAGGCCCAAGTATTCTTTGTGCCAAAGTTTGGTAGGTGCACCTAGTATATTACAGCAGTTATGAAATTTTGATTCAAAATGATGAATTTCTGATCAAAACGAAATGTTGTCAATTTGCAGGTATAAACGGTTTATGATTTCCTGGCAGATTTGGCTACTAATAGCTGAGGCCTGCATATGGTTTATGCCAAAGTTTGGAACGTTCCCCGTGTATAAGACAGGAGTTATGAGATTTTGAAACAAAATGATGAATTTTTGATCAAAACGAAATGTTGTCAATTTGTAGGTATAAATGTATTACGATTTCTGTAAAACTTTGGCCACAAACAACTGAGGCCTAAATATGATTTAGGCCAAAGGTTGGAACGTTCCCCGTGTATAAGACAGGAGTTATGAAATTTTGATTCAAAATGATGAATTTTTGATCAAAACGAAATGTTGTCAATTTGATGGTATAAATGTTTTACGATTTCTGTAAAACTTTGGCTACAAACAACTGAGGCCTAAATATGATTCAGGCCAAAGTTTGGAACGTTTCCCGTGTATAAGACAGGAGTTATGACATTTTGATTCAAAATGATGAATTTTTGATCAAAACGAAATGTTGTCAATTTGTAGGTATAAACGGTTTATGATTTCCTTGCAACTTTGGCTACTAATAGCTAAAGCCTAAAAATGCTTTAGGCAAAAGCTTGGAACATTCCCCGAGTATTAGACAGCAGTTATGAAATTTTGTTTCAAAATGATGAAATTTTGATTCAAAATGATGAATTTTTGATCAAAACGAAATGTCAATTTGTAGGTATTAAACGTTTTACGATTTCTGTCAAACTTTGGCTACTAACAACTGAGGCCTAAATATGATTGAGGCCAAAGTTTGGAACGTTCCCCGTGTATAAGACAGGAGTTATGAAATTTTGATACAAAATGATGAATTTTTTATCAAAACGAAATGTTGTCAATTTGTAGGTATAAACGTTTTACGATGTCTGTGAAACTTTGGCTACTATCAGCTTAGGCCTGAATATGATTTAGGCCAAAGTTTGGCACGTTCCCCGTGTTTAAGACAGGAGTTATGAAATTTTGATTCAAAATGATGAATTTCTGATCAAAACGAAATGTTGTCAATTTGTAGGTGTAAACGTTTTGCGATTTCTATGAAACTTTGGCGACTAACAGTTGAGGCCCAAGTATTTTTTGTGCCAAAGTTTGGTAGGTGCACCTAGTATATTACAGCAGTTATGAAATTTTGATTCAAAATTATGAATTTCTTATCAAAACGAAATGTTGTCAATTTGCAGGCATAAACGGTTTATAATTTCCTGGCAACTTTGGCTACAAACAGCATAGGCCTAAATATGCTTTGTGCCAAAGTTTGGAACGTGCCCCGTGTATAAGACAGGAGTTATGAAATTTTGATTCAAAATGATGAATTTTTGATCAAAACGAAATGTCAATTTGCAGGTATAAACGGTTTACGATTTCCTTGCAACTTTGGCTACAAACAGCATAGGCCTATATATGCTTTATGCCAAAGTTTGGAACGTTCCCCGTGTACAAGACAGGAGTTATGAAATTTTGATTCAAAATGATGAATTTTTGATCAAAACGAAATGTTGTCAATTTGTAGGTATAAACGTTTTGCGATTTCTATGAAACTTTGGCTACTAATAGCTTAGGCCCAAATATTCGTTGTGCCCAAGTTTGGAAGATGCACCTAGTATATTACAGCAGGTATGAAATTTTGATTCAAAATGATGAATTTTTTATCAAAACGAAATGTTGTCAATTTGTAGGTATAAACGTTTTACGATTTCTGTGAAACTTTGGCTACTAACAACTGAGGCCTGAATATGATTTAGGCCAAAGTTTGGAACGTTCCCCGTGTATAAGACAGGAGTTATGAGATTTTGAAACAAAATGATGAATTTTTTATCAAAACGAAGTGTTGTCAATTAGTATGTACAAACGTTTTACGATGTCTGTGAAACTTTGGCTACTATCAATTTAGGCCTGAATATGATTTAGGCCAAAGTTTGGCCCGTTCCCCGTGTTTAAGACAGGAGTTATGAAATTTTGATTCAAAATGATGAATTTCTGATCAAAACGAAATGTTGTCAATTTGTAGGTGTAAACGTTTTGCGATTTCTATGAAACTTTGGCGACTAACAGTTGAGGCCCAAGTTTTCTTTTTGCCAAAGTTTGGAAGGTGCACCTATTATATTACAGCAGTTATGAAATTTTGATTCAAAATGATGAATTTCTGATCAAAACGAAATGTTGTCAATTTGCAGGTATTAACGGTTTATGATTTCCTGGCAGATTTGGCTACTAATAGCTGAGGCCTGCATATGGTTTATGCCAAAGTTTGGAACGTTCCCCGTGTATAAGACAGGAGTTATGAAATTTTGAAACAAAATGATGAATTTTTGATCAAAACGAAATGTTGTCAATTTGTAGGTATAAATGTTTTACGATTTCTGTAAAACTTTGGCCACAAACAACTGAGGCCTAAATATGATTTAGGCCAAAGGTTGGAACGTTCCCCGTGTATAAGACAGGAGTTATGAAATTTTGATTCAAAATGATGAATTTTTGATCAAAACGAAATGTTGTCAATTTGATGGTATAAATGTTTTACGATTTCTGTAAAACTTTGGCTACAAACAACTGAGGCCTAAATATGATTCAGGCCAAAGTTTGGAACGTTTCCCGTGTATAAGACAGGAGTTATGACATTTTGATTCAAAATGATGAATTTTTGATCAAAACGAAATGTTGTCAATTTGTAGGTATAAACGGTTTATGATTTCCTTGCAACTTTGGCTACTAATAGCTAAAGCCTAAATATGCTTTAGGCGAAAGCTTGGAACATTCCCCGAGTATTAGACAGGAGTTATGAAATTTTGATTCAAAATGATGAATTTTGGATCAAAACGAAATGTTGTCAATTTGTAGGTATAAATGTTTTACGATTTCTGTAAAACTTTGGCTACAAACAACTGAGGCCTGAATATGATTTAGGGCAAAGTTTGGAACGTTTCCCGTGTATAAGACAGGAGTTATGAAATTTTGATTCAAAATGATGAATTTTTGATCAAAACGAAATGTTGTCAATTTGTAGGTATAAACGGTTTCAGATTTCCTTGCAACTTTGGCTACCAAAAGCTCAGGCCTAAATCTGCTTTCGGCCAAAGTATGGAACGTTCCCCGTGTATAAGACAGGGGTTATGAAATTTTGATTCAAAATGATGAATTTTTGATCAAAACGAAATGTTGTCAATTTGCAGGTATAAACGGTTTACGATTTGATTGCAACTTTGGCTACTAACAGCTTAGGCCCAAATATTCTTTGTGCCGAAGTTTGGAAGGTGAGCCTAGTATTTTACAGCAGTTATGAAATTTTGATTCAAAATGATGAATTTCTGATCAAAACGAAATGTTGTCAATTTGCAGGTATAAACGGTTTATGATTTCCTGGCAGATTTGGCTACTAATAGCTGAGGCCTGCATATGGTTTATGCCAAAGTTTGGAACGTTCCCCGTGTATAAGACAGGAGTTATGAGATTTTGAAACAAAATGATGAATTTTTGATCAAAACGAAATGTTGTCAATTTGTAGGTATAAATGTTTTACGACTTCTGTAAAACTTTGGCCACAAACAACTGAGGCCTAAATATGATTTAGGCCAAAGGTTGGAACGTTCCCCGTGTATAAGACAGGAGTTATGAAATTTTGATTCAAAATGATGAATTTTTGATCAAAACGAAATGTTGTCAATTTGATGGTATAAATGTTTTACGATTTCTGTAAAACTTTGGCTACAAACAACTGAGGCCTAAATATGATTCAGGCCAAAGTTTGGAACGTTTCCCGTGTATAAGACAGGAGTATGACATTTTGATTCAAAATGATGAATTTTTGATCAAAACGAAATGTTGTCAATTTGTAGGTATAAACGGTTTATGATTTCCTTGCAACTTTGGCTACTAATAGCTAAAGCCTAAATATGCTTTAGGCAAAAGCTTGGAACATTCCCCGAGTATTAGACAGGAGTTATGAAATTTTGATTCAAAATGATGAATTTTGGATCAAAACGAAATGTTGTCAATTTGTAGGTATAAATGTTTTACGATTTCTGTAAAACTTTGGCTACAAACAACTGAGGCCTGAATATGATTTAGGGCAAAGTTTGGAACGTTTCCCGTGTATAAGATAGGAGTTATGAAATTTTGATTCAAAATGATGAATTTTTTATCAAAACGAAATGTTGTCAATTTGTAGGTATAAACGTTTTACGATGTCTGTGAAACTTTGGCTACTATCAGCTTAGGCCTGAATATGATTTAGGCCAAAGTTTGGCACGTTCCCCGTGTTTAAGACAGGAGTTATGAAATTTTGATTCAAAATGATGAATTTCTGATCAAAACGAAATGTTGTCAATTTGTAGGTGTAAACGTTTTGCGATTTCTATGAAACTTTGGCGACTAACAGTTGAGGCCCAAGTATTTTTTGTGCCAAAGTTTGGTAGGTGCACCTAGTATATTACAGCAGTTATGAAATTTTGATTCAAAATTATGAATTTCTGATCAAAACGAAATGTTGTCAATTTGCAGGCATAAACGGTTTATAATTTCCTGGCAACTTTGGCTACAAACAGCATAGGCCTAAATATGCTTTGTGCCAAAGTTTGGAACGTGCCCCGTGTATAAGACAGGAGTTATGAAATTTTGATTCAAAATGATGAATTTTTGATCAAAACGAAATGTCAATTTGCAGGTATAAACGGTTTACGATTTCCTTGCAGCTTTGGCTACAAACAGCATAGGCCTATATATGCTTTATGCCAAAGTTTGGAACGTTCCCCGTGTACAAGACAGGAGTTATGAAATTTTGATTCAAAATGATGAATTTTTGATCAAAACGAAATGTTGTCAATTTGTAGGTATAAACGTTTTGCGATTTCTATGAAACTTTGGCTACTAATAGCGTAGGCCCAAATATTCGTTGTGCCCAAGTTTGGAAGATGCACCTAGTATATTACAGCAGGTATGAAATTTTGATTCAAAATGATGAATTTTTGATCAAAACGAAATGTTGTCAATTTGTAGGTATAAACGTTTTACGATTTCTGTGAAACTTTGGCTACTAACAACTGAGGCCTGAATATGATTTAGGCCAAAGTTTGGAACGTTCCCCGTGTATAAGACAGGAGTTATGAGATTTTGAAACAAAATGATGAATTTTTGATCAAAACGAAATGTTGTCAATTTGTAGGTATAAATGTTTTACGATTTCTGTAAAACTTTGGCCACAAACAACTGAGGCCTAAATATGATTTAGGCCAAAGTTTGGAACGTTCCCCGTGTATAAGACAGGAGTTATGAAATTTTGATTCAAAATGATGAATTTTTGATCAAAACGAAATGTTGTCAATTTGATGGTATAAATGTTTTACGATTTCTGTAAAACTTTTGCTACAAACAACTGAGGCCTAAATATGGTTTACGCCCAAGTTTGGAACGTTCCCCGTGTATAAGACAGGAGTTATGAAATTTTGATTCAAAATGATGAATTTTTGATCAAAACGAAATGTTGTCAATTTGTAGGTATAAACGGTTTATGATTTCCTTGCAACTTTGGCTACTAATCGCTAAAGCCTAAATATGCTTTAGGCAAAAGCTTGGAACATTCCCCGAGTATAAGACAGGAGTTATGAAATTTTGATTCAAAATGATGAATTTTGGATCAAAACGAAATGTTGTCAATTTGTAGGTATAAATGTTTTACGATTTCTGTAAAACTTTGGCTACAAACAACTGAGGCTTAAATATGATTTAGGGCAAAGTTTGGAACGTTTCCCGTGTATAAGACAGGAGTTATGAAATTTTGATTCAAAATGATGAATTTTTGATCAAAACGAAATGTGGTCAATTTGTAGGTATAAATGTTTTACGATTTCTGTGAAACTTTGGCTACTAATAGCTAAGGCCTAAATATGCTTTCGGCCAAAGTATGGAACGTTCCCCGTGTATAAGATAGGGGTTATGAAATTTTGATTCAAAATGATGAATTTTTGGTCAAAACGAAATGTTGTCAATTTGCAGGTATATACGGTTTACGATTTCCTTGCAACTTTGGCTACTAACAGCTTATGCCCAATTATTCTTTGTGCCGAAGTTTGGAAGGTGCGCCTAGTATATTACAGCAGTTATGAAATTTTGATTCAAAATTATGAATTTTTGATCAAAACGAAATGTTGTCAATTTGTAGGTATTAAATGTTTTACGATTTCTGTGAAACTTTGGCTACTAACAACTGAGGCCTAAATATGATTTAGGCCAAAGTTTGGAACGTACCCCGTGTATAAGACAGGAGTTATGAAATTTTGATTCAAAATGATCAATTTTTGATCAAAACGAAATGTTGTCAATTTGTAGGTATAAACGGTTTCAGATTTCCTTGCAACTTTGGCTACCAAAAGCTCAGGCCTAAATCTGCTTTCGGCCAAAGTATGGAACGTTCCCCGTGTATAAGACAGGGGTTATGAAATTTTGATTCAAAATGATGAATTTTTGATCAAAACGAAATTTTGTCAATTTGCAGGTATAAACGGTTTACGATTTGATTGCAACTTTGGCTACTAACAGCTTAGGCCCAAATATTCTTTGTGCCGAAGTTTGGAAGGTGAGCCTAGTATATTACAGCAGTTATGAAATTTTGATTCAAAATGATGAATTTTTGATCAAAACGAAATGTCAATTTGTAGGTATTAAACGTTTTACGATTTCTGTGAAACTTTGGCTACGAACAACTTAGGCCTGAATATGATTGAGGCCAAAGTTTGGAACGTTCCCCGTGTATAAGACAGGAGTTATGAAATTTTGATACAAAATGATGAATTTTTTATCAAAACGAAATGTTGTCAATTTGTAGGTATAAACGTTTTACGATGTCTGTGAAACTTTGGCTACTATCAACTTAGGCCTGAATATGATTTAGGCCAAAGTTTGGCACGTTCCCCGTGTTTAAGACAGGAGTTATGAAATTTTGATTCAAAATGATGAATTTTTGATCAAAACGAAATGTCAATTTGATGGTATAAATGTTTTACGATTTCTGTAAAACTTTTGCTACAAACAACTGAGGCCTAAATATGGTTTACGCCCAAGTTTGGAACGTTCCCCGTGTATAAGACAGGAGTTATGAAATTTTGATTCAAAATGATGAATTTTTGATCAAAACGAAATGTTGTCAATTTGTAGGTATAAACGGTTTATGATTTCCTTGCAACTTTGGCTACTAATCGCTAAAGCCTAAATATGCTTTAGGCAAAAGCTTGGAACATTCCCCGAGTATAAGACAGGAGTTATGAAATTTTGATTCAAAATGATGAATTTTGGATCAAAACGAAATGTTGTCAATTTGTAGGTATAAATGTTTTACGATTTCTGTAAAACTTTGGCTACAAACAACTGAGGCTTAAATATGATTTAGGGCAAAGTTTGGAACGTATCCCGTGTATAAGACAGGAGTTATGAAATTTTGATTCAAAATGATGAATTTTTGATCAAAACGAAATGTGGTCAATTTGTAGGTATAAATGTTTTACGATTTCTGTGAAACTTTGGCTACTAATAGCTAAGGCCTAAATATGCTTTCGGCCAAAGTATGGAACGTTCCCCGTGTATAAGATAGGGGTTATGAAATTTTGATTCAAAATGATGAATTTTTGGTCAAAACGAAATGTTGTCAATTTGCAGGTATATACGGTTTACGATTTCCTTGCAACTTTGGCTACTAACAGCTTATGCCCAATTATTCTTTGTGCCGAAGTTTGGAAGGTGCGCCTAGTATATTACAGCAGTTATGAAATTTTGATTCAAAATTATGAATTTTTGATCAAAACGAAATGTTGTCAATTTGTAGGTATTAAACGTTTTACGATTTCTGTGAAACTTTGGCTACTAACAACTGAGGCCTAAATATGATTTAGGCCAAAGTTTGGAACGTACCCCGTGTATAAGACAGGAGTTATGAAATTTTGATTCAAAATGATCAATTTTTGATCAAAACGAAATGTTGTCAATTTGTAGGTATAAACGGTTTCAGATTTCCTTGCAACTTTGGCTACCAAAAGCTCAGGCCTAAATCTGCTTTCGGCCAAAGTATGGAACGTTCCCCGTGTATAAGACAGGGGTTATGAAATTTTGATTCAAAATGATGAATTTTTGATCAAAACGAAATTTTGTCAATTTGCAGGTATAAACGGTTTACGATTTGATTGCAACTTTGGCTACTAACAGCTTAGGCCCAAATATTCTTTGTGCCGAAGTTTGGAAGGTGAGCCTAGTATATTACAGCAGTTATGAAATTTTGATTCAAAATGATGAATTTTTGATCAAAACGAAATGTCAATTTGTAGGTATTAAACGTTTTACGATTTCTGTGAAACTTTGGCTACGAACAACTTAGGCCTGAATATGATTGAGGCCAAAGTTTGGAACGTTCCCCGTGTATAAGACAGGAGTTATGAAATTTTGATACAAAATGATGAATTTTTTATCAAAACGAAATGTTGTCAATTTGTAGGTATAAACGTTTTACGATGTCTGTGAAACTTTGGCTACTATCAACTTAGGCCTGAATATGATTTAGGCCAAAGTTTGGCACGTTCCCCGTGTTTAAGACAGGAGTTATGAAATTTTGATTCAAAATGATGAATTTCTGATCAAAACGAAATGTTGTCAATTTGCAGGTATATACGGTTTACGATTTCCTTGCAACTTTCGCTACTAACAGCTTATGCCCAATTATTCTTTGTGCCGAAGTTTGGAAGGTGCGCCTAGTATATTACAGCAGTTATGAAATTTTGATTCAAAATTATGAATTTTTGATCAAAACGAAATGTTGTCAATTTGTAGGTATTATACGTTTTACGATTTCTGTGAAACTTTGGCTACTAACAACTGAGGCCTAAATATGATTTAGGCCAAAGTTTGGAACGTACCCCGTGTATAAGACAGGAGTTATGAAATTTTGATTCAAAATGATCAATTTTTGATCAAAACGAAATGTTGTCAATTTGTAGGTATAAACGGTTTCAGATTTCCTTGCAACTTTGGCTACCAAAAGCTCAGGCCTAAATCTGCTTTCGGCCAAAGTATGGAACGTTCCCCGTGTATAAGACAGGGGTTATGAAATTTTGATTCAAAATGATGAATTTTTGATCAAAACGAAATTTTGTCAATTTGCAGGTATAAACGGTTTACGATTTGATTGCAACTTTGGCTACTAACAGCTTAGGCCCAAATATTCTTTGTGCCGAAGTTTGGAAGGTGAGCCTAGTATATTACAGCAGTTATGAAATTTTGATTCAAAATGATGAATTTTTGATCAAAACGAAATGTCAATTTGTAGGTATTAAACGTTTTACGATTTCTGTGAAACTTTGGCTACGAACAACTTAGGCCTGAATATGATTGAGGCCAAAGTTTGGAACGTTCCCCGTGTATAAGACAGGAGTTATGAAATTTTGATACAAAATGATGAATTTTTTATCAAAACGAAATGTTGTCAATTTGTAGGTATAAACGTTTTACGATGTCTGTGAAATTTTGGCTACTATCAACTTAGGCCTGAATATGATTTAGGCCAAAGTTTGGCACGTTCCCCGTGTTTAAGACAGGAGTTATGAAATTTTGATTCAAAATGATGAATTTCTGATCAAAACGAAATGTTGTCAATTTGTAGGTGTAAACGTTTTGCGATTTCTATGAAACTTTGGCGACTAACAGTTGAGGCCCAAGTATTCTTTGTGCCAAAGTTTGGTAGGTGCACCTAGTATATTACAGCAGTTATGAAATTTTGATTCAAAATTATGAATTTCTATTCAAAACGAAATGTTGTCAATTTGCAGGCATAAACGGTTTATAATTTCCTGGCAACTTTGGCTACAAACAGCATAGGCCTAAATATGCTTTGTGCCAAAGTTTGGAACGTGCCCCGTGTATAAGACAGGAGTTATGAAATTTTGATTCAAAATGATGAATTTTTGATCAAAACGAAATGTCAATTTGCAGGTATAAACGGTTTACGATTTCCTTGCAACTTTGGCTACAAACAGCATAGGCCTAAATATGCTTTATGCCAAAGTTTAGAACGTTCCCCGTGTATAAGACAGGAGTTATGAAATTTTGATTCAAAATGATGAATTTTTGATCAAAACGAAATGTCAATTTGCAGGTATAATCGGTTTACGATTTCCTTGCAACTTTGGCTACAAACAGCATAGGCCTAAATATGCTTTATGCCAAAGTTTAGAACGTTCCCCGTTTACACGACAGGAGTTATGAAATTTTGATTCAAAGTGATGAATTTTTGATCAAAACGAAATGTTGTCAATTTGTAGGTATAAACGGTTTCAGATTTCCTTGCAACTTTGGCTACCAAAAGCTCAGGCCTAAATCTGCTTTCGGCCAAAGTATGGAACGTTCCCCGTGTATAAGACAGGGGTTATGAAATTTTGATTCAAAATGATGAATTTTTGATCAAAACGAAATGTTGTCAATTTGCAGGTATAAACGGTTTACGATTTGATTGCAACTTTGGCTACTAACAGCTTAGGCCCAAATATTCTTTGTGCCGAAGTTTGGAAGGTGAGCCTAGTATATTACAGCAGTTATGAAATTTTGATTCAAAATGATGAAATTTTGATACAAAATGATGAATTTTTTATCAAAACGAAATGTTGTCAATTTGTAGGTATAAACGTTTTACGATGTCTGTGAAACTTTGGCTACTATCAACTTAGGCCTGAATATGATTTAGGCCAAAGTTTGGCACGTTCCCCGTGTTTAAGACAGGAGTTATGAAATTTTGATTCAAAATGATGAATTTCTGATCAAAACGAAATGTTGTCAATTTGTAGGTGTAAACGTTTTGCGATTTCTATGAAACTTTGGCGACTAACAGTTGAGGCCCAAGTATTCTTTGTGCCAAAGTTTGGTAGGTGCACCTAGTATATTACAGCAGTTATGAAATTTTGATTCAAAATTATGAATTTCTGATCAAAACGAAATGTTGTCAATTTGCAGGCATAAACGGTTTATAATTTCCTGGCAACTTTGGCTACAAACAGCATAGGCCTAAATATGCTTTGTGCCAAAGTTTGGAACGTGCCCCGTGTATAAGACAGGAGTTATGAAATTTTGATTCAAAATGATGAATTTTTGATCAAAACGAAATGTCAATTTGCAGGTATAAACGGTTTACGATTTCCTTGCAACTTTGGCTACAAACAGCATAGGCCTAAAAATGCTTTGTGCCAAAGTTTGGAACGTGCCCCGTGTATAAGACAGGAGTTATGAAATTTTGATTCAAAATGATGAATTTTTTATCAAAACGAAATGTTGTCAATTTGTAGGTATAAACGTTTTACGATTTCCTTGCAACTTTGGCTACAAACAGCATAGGCCTAAATATGCTTTGTGCCAAAGTTTAGAACGTTCCCCGTGTATAAGACAGGAGTTATGAAATTTTGATTCAAAATGATGAATTTTTTATCAAAACGAAATGTTGTCAATTTGTAGGTATAAACGTTTTACGATGTCTGTGAAACTTTGGCTACTATCAACTTAGGCCTGAATATGATTTAGGCCAAAGTTTGGCACGTTCCCCGTGTTTAAGACAGGAGTTATGAAATTTTGATTCAAAATGATGAATTTCTGATCAAAACGAAATGTTGTCAATTTGTAGGTGTAAACGTTTTGCGATTTCTATGAAACTTTGGCGACTAACAGTTGAGGCCCAAGTATTCTTTGTGCCAAAGTTTGGTAGGTGCACCTAGTATATTACAGCAGTTATGAAATTTTGATTCAAAATTATGAATTTCTGATCAAAACGAAATGTCAATTTGTAGGTATTAAACGGTTTATAATTTCCTGGCAACTTTGGCTACAAACAGCATAGGCCTAAATATGCTTTGTGCCAAAGTTTGGAACGTGCCCCGTGTATAAGACAGGAGTTATGAAATTTTGATTCAAAATGATGAATTTTTGATCAAAACGAAATGTCAATTTGCAGGTATAAACGGTTAACGATTTCCTTGCAACTTTGGCTACAAACAGCATAGGCCTAAATATGCTTTATGCCAAAGTTTAGAACGTTCCCCGTGTATAAGACAGGAATTATGAAATTTTGATTCAAAATGATGAATTTTTGATCAAAACGAAATGTCAATTTGCAGGTATAATCGGTTTACGATTTCCTTGCAACTTTGGCTACAAACAGCATAGGCCTAAATATGCTTTATGCCAAAGTTTAGAACGTTCCCCGTTTACACGACAGGAGTTATGAAATTTTGATTCAAAGTGATGAATTTTTGATCAAAACGAAATGTTGTCAATTTGTAGGTATAAACGGTTTCAGATTTCCTTGCAACTTTGGCTACCAAAAGCTCAGGCCTAAATCTGCTTTCGGCCAAAGTATGGAACGTTCCCCGTGTATAAGACAGGGGTTATGAAATTTTGATTCAAAATGATGAATTTTTGATCAAAACGAAATGTTGTCCATTTGCAGGTATAAACGGTTTACGATTTGATTGCAACTTTGGCTACTAACAGCTTAGGCCCAAATATTCTTTGTGCCGAAGTTTGGAAGGTGAGCCTAGTATATTACAGCAGTTATGAAATTTTGATTCAAAATGATGAAATTTTGATACAAAATGATGAATTTTTTATCAAAACGAAATGTTGTCAATTTGTAGGTATAAACGTTTTACGATGTCTGTGAAACTTTGGCTACTATCAACTTAGGCCTGAATATGATTTAGGCCAAAGTTTGGCACGTTCCCCGTGTTTAAGACAGGAGTTATGAAATTTTGATTCAAAATGATGAATTTCTGATCAAAACGAAATGTTGTCAATTTGTAGGTGTAAACGTTTTGCGATTTCTATGAAACTTTGGCGACTAACAGTTGAGGCCCAAGTATTCTTTGTGCCAAAGTTTGGTAGGTGCACCTAGTATATTACAGCAGTTATGAAATTTTGATTCAAAATTATGAATTTCTATTCAAAACGAAATGTTGTCAATTTGCAGGCATAAACGGTTTATAATTTCCTGGCAACTTTGGCTACAAACAGCATAGGCCTAAATATGCTTTGTGCCAAAGTTTGGAACGTGCCCCGTGTATAAGACAGGAGTTATGAAATTTTGATTCAAAATGATGAATTTTTGATCAAAACGAAATGTCAATTTGCAGGTATAAACGGTTTACGATTTCCTTGCAACTTTGGCTACAAACAGCATAGGCCTAAATATGCTTTGTGCCAAAGTTTGGAACGTGCCCCGTGTATAAGACAGGAGTTATGAAATTTTGATTCAAAATGATGAATTTTTTATCAAAACGAAATGTTGTCAATTTGTAGGTATAAACGTTTTACGATTTCCTTGCAACTTTGGCTACAAACAGCATAGGCCTAAATATGCTTTATGCCAAAGTTTAGAACGTTCCCCGTGTATAAGACAGGAGTTATGAAATTTTGATTCAAAATGATGAATTTTTGATCAAAACGAAATGTCAATTTGCAGGTATAATCGGTTTACGATTTCCTTGCAACTTTGGCTACAAACAGCATAGGCCTAAATATGCTTTATGCCAAAGTTTAGAACGTTCCCCGTTTACACGACAGGAGTTATGAAATTTTGATTCAAAGTGATGAATTTTTGATCAAAACGAAATGTTGTCAATTTGTAGGTATAAACGGTTTCAGATTTCCTTGCAACTTTGGCTACCAAAAGCTCAGGCCTAAATCTGCTTTCGGCCAAAGTATGGAACGTTCCCCGTGTATAAGACAGGGGTTATGAAATTTTGATTCAAAATGATGAATTTTTGATCAAAACGAAATGTTGTCAATTTGCAGGTATAAACGGTTTACGATTTGATTGCAACTTTGGCTACTAACAGCTTAGGCCCAAATATTCTTTGTGCCGAAGTTTGGAAGGTGAGCCTAGTATATTACAGCAGTTATGAAATTTTGATTCAAAATGATGAAATTTTGATACAAAATGATGAATTTTTTATCAAAACGAAATGTTGTCAATTTGTAGGTATAAACGTTTTACGATGTCTGTGAAACTTTGGCTACTATCAACTTAGGCCTGAATATGATTTAGGCCAAAGTTTGGCACGTTCCCCGTGTTTAAGACAGGAGTTATGAAATTTTGATTCAAAATGATGAATTTCTGATCAAAACGAAATGTTGTCAATTTGTAGGTGTAAACGTTTTGCGATTTCTATGAAACTTTGGCGACTAACAGTTGAGGCCCAAGTATTCTTTGTGCCAAAGTTTGGTAGGTGCACCTAGTATATTACAGCAGTTATGAAATTTTGATTCAAAATTATGAATTTCTGATCAAAACGAAATGTTGTCAATTTGCAGGCATAAACGGTTTATAATTTCCTGGCAACTTTGGCTACAAACAGCATAGGCCTAAATATGCTTTGTGCCAAAGTTTGGAACGTGCCCCGTGTATAAGACAGGAGTTATGAAATTTTGATTCAAAATGATGAATTTTTGATCAAAACGAAATGTCAATTTGCAGGTATAAACGGTTAACGATTTCCTTGCAACTTTGGCTACAAACAGCATAGGCCTAAATATGCTTTGTGCCAAAGTTTGGAACGTGCCCCGTGTATAAGACAGGAGTTATGAAATTTTGATTCAAAATGATGAATTTTTTATCAAAACGAAATGTTGTCAATTTGTAGGTATAAACGTTTTACGATGTCTGTGAAACTTTGGCTACTATCAACTTAGGCCTGAATATGATTTAGGCCAAAGTTTGGCACGTTCCCCGTGTTTAAGACAGGAGTTATGAAATTTTGATTCAAAATGATGAATTTCTGATCAAAACGAAATGTTGTCAATTTGTAGGTGTAAACGTTTTGCGATTTCTATGAAACTTTGGCGACTAACAGTTGAGGCCCAAGTATTCTTTGTGCCAAAGTTTGGTAGGTGCACCTAGTATATTACAGCAGTTATGAAATTTTGATTCAAAATTATGAATTTCTGATCAAAACGAAATGTCAATTTGTAGGTATTAAACGGTTTATAATTTCCTGGCAACTTTGGCTACAAACAGCATAGGCCTAAATATGCTTTGTGCCAAAGTTTGGAACGTGCCCCGTGTATAAGACAGGAGTTATGAAATTTTGATTCAAAATGATGAATTTTTGATCAAAACGAAATGTCAATTTGCAGGTATAAACGGTTAACGATTTCCTTGCAACTTTGGCTACAAACAGCATAGGCCTAAATATGCTTTATGCCAAAGTTTAGAACGTTCCCCGTGTATAAGACAGGAATTATGAAATTTTGATTCAAAATGATGAATTTTTGATCAAAACGAAATGTCAATTTGCAGGTATAATCGGTTTACGATTTCCTTGCAACTTTGGCTACAAACAGCATAGGCCTAAATATGCTTTATGCCAAAGTTTAGAACGTTCCCCGTTTACACGACAGGAGTTATGAAATTTTGATTCAAAGTGATGAATTTTTGATCAAAACGAAATGTTGTCAATTTGTAGGTATAAACGGTTTCAGATTTCCTTGCAACTTTGGCTACCAAAAGCTCAGGCCTAAATCTGCTTTCGGCCAAAGTATGGAACGTTCCCCGTGTATAAGACAGGGGTTATGAAATTTTGATTCAAAATGATGAATTTTTGATCAAAACGAAATGTTGTCCATTTGCAGGTATAAACGGTTTACGATTTGATTGCAACTTTGGCTACTAACAGCTTAGGCCCAAATATTCTTTGTGCCGAAGTTTGGAAGGTGAGCCTAGTATATTACAGCAGTTATGAAATTTTGATTCAAAATGATGAAATTTTGATACAAAATGATGAATTTTTTATCAAAACGAAATGTTGTCAATTTGTAGGTATAAACGTTTTACGATGTCTGTGAAACTTTGGCTACTATCAACTTAGGCCTGAATATGATTTAGGCCAAAGTTTGGCACGTTCCCCGTGTTTAAGACAGGAGTTATGAAATTTTGATTCAAAATGATGAATTTCTGATCAAAACGAAATGTTGTCAATTTGTAGGTGTAAACGTTTTGCGATTTCTATGAAACTTTGGCGACTAACAGTTGAGGCCCAAGTATTCTTTGTGCCAAAGTTTGGTAGGTGCACCTAGTATATTACAGCAGTTATGAAATTTTGATTCAAAATTATGAATTTCTGATCAAAACGAAATGTTGTCAATTTGCAGGCATAAACGGTTTATAATTTCCTGGCAACTTTGGCTACAAACAGCATAGGCCTAAATATGCTTTGTGCCAAAGTTTGGAACGTGCCCCGTGTATAAGACAGGAGTTATGAAATTTTGATTCAAAATGATGAATTTTTGATCAAAACGAAATGTCAATTTGCAGGTATAAACGGTTTACGATTTCCTTGCAACTTTGGCTACAAACAGCATAGGCCTAAATATGCTTTGTGCCAAAGTTTGGAACGTGCCCCGTGTATAAGACAGGAGTTATGAAATTTTGATTCAAAATGATGAATTTTTGATCAAAACGAAATGTCAATTTGCAGGTATAATCGGTTTACGATTTCTTTGCAACTTTGGTTACAAACAGCATAGGCCTAAATATGCTTTATGCCAAAGTTTAGAACGTTCCCCGTTTACACGACAGGAGTTATGAAATTTTGATTCAAAGTGATGAATTATTGATCAAAACGTAATGTTGTCAATTTGTAGGTATAAACGGTTTCAGATTTCCTTGCAACTTTGGCTACCAAAAGCTCAGGCCTAAATCTGCTTTCGGCCAAAGTATGGAACGTTCCCCGTGTATAAGACAGGGGTTATGAAATTTTGATTCAAAATGATGAATTTTTGATCAAAACGAAATGTTGTCAATTTGCAGGTATAAACGGTTTACGATTTGATTGCAACTTTGGCTACTAACAGCTTAGGCCCAAATATTCTTTGTGCCGAAGTTTGGAAGGTGAGCCTAGTATATTACAGCAGTTATGAAATTTTGATTCAAAATGATGAAATTTTGATTCAAAATGATGAATTTTTGATCAAAACGAAATGTCAATTTGTAGGTATTAAACGTTTTACGATTTCTGTGAAACTTTGGCTACGAACAACTGAGGCCTGAATATGATTGAGGCCAAAGTTTGGAACGTTCCCCGTGTATAAGACAGGAGTTATGAAATTTTGATACAAAATGATGAATTTTTTATCAAAACGAAATGTTGTCAATTTGTAGGTATAAACGTTTTACGATGTCTGTGAAACTTTGGCTACTATCAACTTAGGCCTGAATATGATTTAGGCCAAAGTTTGGCACGTTCCCCGTGTTTAAGACAGGAGTTATGAAATTTTGATTCAAAATGATGAATTTCTGATCAAAACGAAATGTTGTCAATTTGTAGGTGTAAACGTTTTGCGATTTCTATGAAACTTTGGCGACTAACAGTTGAGGCCCAAGTATTCTTTGTGCCAAAGTTTGGTAGGTGCACCTAGTATATTACAGCAGTTATGAAATTTTGATTCAAAATTATGAATTTCTGATCAAAACGAAATGTTGTCAATTTGCAGGCATAAACGGTTTATAATTTCCTGGCAACTTTGGCTACAAACAGCATAGGCCTAAATATGCTTTGTGCCAAAGTTTGGAACGTGCCCCGTGTATAAGACAGGAGTTATGAAATTTTGATTCAAAATGATGAATTTTTGATCAAAACGAAATGTCAATTTGCAGGTATAAACGGTTTACGATTTCCTTGCAACTTTGGCTACAAACAGCATAGGCCTAAATATGCTTTGTGCCAAAGTTTGGAACGTTCCCCGTGTATAAGACAGGAGTTATGAAATTTTGATTCAAAATGATGAATTTTTTATCAAAACGAAATGTTGTCAATTTGTAGGTATAAACGTTTTACGATTTCCTTGCAACTTTGGCTACAAACAGCATAGGCCTAAATATGCTTTGTGCCAAAGTTTAGAACGTTCCCCGTGTATAAGACCTAGTATATTACAGCAGTTATGAAATTTTGATTCAAAATGATGAAATTTTGATACAAAATATCAAAACGAAATGTTGTCAATTTGTAGGTATAAACGTTTTACGATGTCTGTGAAACTTTGGCTACTATCAACTTAGGCCTGAATATGATTTAGGCCAAAGTTTGGCACGTTCCCCGTGTTTAAGACAGGAGTTATGAAATTTTGATTCAAAATGATGAATTTCTGATCAAAACGAAATGTTGTCAATTTGTAGGTGTAAACGTTTTGCGATTTCTATGAAACTTTGGCGACTAACAGTTGAGGCCCAAGTATTCTTTGTGCCAAAGTTTGGTAGGTGCACCTAGTATATTACAGCAGTTATGAAATTTTGATTCAAAATTATGAATTTCTGATCAAAACGAAATGTTGTCAATTTGCAGGCATAAACGGTTTATAATTTCCTGGCAACTTTGGCTACAAACAGCATAGGCCTAAATATGCTTTGTGCCAAAGTTTGGAACGTGCCCCGTGTATAAGACAGGAGTTATGAAATTTTGATTCAAAATGATGAATTTTTGATCAAAACGAAATGTCAATTTGCAGGTATAAACGGTTTACGATTTCCTTGCAACTTTGGCTACAAACAGCATAGGCCTAAATATGCTTTGTGCCAAAGTTTGGAACGTGCCCCGTGTATAAGACAGGAGTTATGAAATTTTGATTCAAAATGATGAATTTTTTATCAAAACGAAATGTTGTCAATTTGTAGGTATAAACGTTTTACGATTTCCTTGCAACTTTGGCTACAAACAGCATAGGCCTAAATATGCTTTATGCCAAAGTTTAGAACGTTCCCCGTGTATAAGACAGGAGTTATGAAATTTTGATTCAAAATGATGAATTTTTGATCAAAACGAAATGTCAATTTGCAGGTATAATCGGTTTACGATTTCCTTGCAACTTTGGCTACAAACAGCATAGGCCTAAATATGCTTTATGCCAAAGTTTAGAACGTTCCCCGTTTACACGACAGGAGTTATGAAATTTTGATTCAAAGTGATGAATTTTTGATCAAAACGAAATGTTGTCAATTTGTAGGTATAAACGGTTTCAGATTTCCTTGCAACTTTGGCTACCAAAAGCTCAGGCCTAAATCTGCTTTCGGCCAAAGTATGGAACGTTCCCCGTGTATAAGACAGGGGTTATGAAATTTTGATTCAAAATGATGAATTTTTGATCAAAACGAAATGTTGTCAATTTGCAGGTATAAACGGTTTACGATTTGATTGCAACTTTGGCTACTAACAGCTTAGGCCCAAATATTCTTTGTGCCGAAGTTTGGAAGGTGAGCCTAGTATATTACAGCAGTTATGAAATTTTGATTCAAAATGATGAAATTTTGATACAAAATGATGAATTTTTTATCAAAACGAAATGTTGTCAATTTGTAGGTATAAACGTTTTACGATGTCTGTGAAACTTTGGCTACTATCAACTTAGGCCTGAATATGATTTAGGCCAAAGTTTGGCACGTTCCCCGTGTTTAAGACAGGAGTTATGAAATTTTGATTCAAAATGATGAATTTCTGATCAAAACGAAATGTTGTCAATTTGTAGGTGTAAACGTTTTGCGATTTCTATGAAACTTTGGCGACTAACAGTTGAGGCCCAAGTATTCTTTGTGCCAAAGTTTGGTAGGTGCACCTAGTATATTACAGCAGTTATGAAATTTTGATTCAAAATTATGAATTTCTGATCAAAACGAAATGTTGTCAATTTGCAGGCATAAACGGTTTATAATTTCCTGGCAACTTTGGCTACAAACAGCATAGGCCTAAATATGCTTTGTGCCAAAGTTTGGAACGTGCCCCGTGTATAAGACAGGAGTTATGAAATTTTGATTCAAAATGATGAATTTTTGATCAAAACGAAATGTCAATTTGCAGGTATAAACGGTTTACGATTTCCTTGCAACTTTGGCTACAAACAGCATAGGCCTAAATATGCTTTGTGCCAAAGTTTGGAACGTGCCCCGTGTATAAGACAGGAGTTATGAAATTTTGATTCAAAATGATGAATTTTTTATCAAAACGAAATGTTGTCAATTTGTAGGTATAAACGTTTTACGATTTCCTTGCAACTTTGGCTACAAACAGCATAGGCCTAAATATGCTTTATGCCAAAGTTTAGAACGTTCCCCGTGTATAAGACAGGAGTTATGAAATTTTGATTCAAAATGATGAATTTTTGATCAAAACGAAATGTCAATTTGCAGGTATAATCGGTTTACGATTTCCTTGCAACTTTGGCTACAAACAGCATAGGCCTAAATATGCTTTATGCCAAAGTTTAGAACGTTCCCCGTTTACACGACAGGAGTTATGAAATTTTGATTCAAAGTGATGAATTTTTGATCAAAACGAAATGTTGTCAATTTGTAGGTATAAACGGTTTCAGATTTCCTTGCAACTTTGGCTACCAAAAGCTCAGGCCTAAATCTGCTTTCGGCCAAAGTATGGAACGTTCCCCGTGTATAAGACAGGGGTTATGAAATTTTGATTCAAAATGATGAATTTTTGATCAAAACGAAATGTTGTCAATTTGCAGGTATAAACGGTTTACGATTTGATTGCAACTTTGGCTACTAACAGCTTAGGCCCAAATATTCTTTGTGCCGAAGTTTGGAAGGTGAGCCTAGTATATTACAGCAGTTATGAAATTTTGATTCAAAATGATGAAATTTTGATACAAAATGATGAATTTTTTATCAAAACGAAATGTTGTCAATTTGTAGGTATAAACGTTTTACGATGTCTGTGAAACTTTGGCTACTATCAACTTAGGCCTGAATATGATTTAGGCCAAAGTTTGGCACGTTCCCCGTGTTTAAGACAGGAGTTATGAAATTTTGATTCAAAATGATGAATTTCTGATCAAAACGAAATGTTGTCAATTTGTAGGTGTAAACGTTTTGCGATTTCTATGAAACTTTGGCGACTAACAGTTGAGGCCCAAGTATTCTTTGTGCCAAAGTTTGGTAGGTGCACCTAGTATATTACAGCAGTTATGAAATTTTGATTCAAAATTATGAATTTCTGATCAAAACGAAATGTTGTCAATTTGCAGGCATAAACGGTTTATAATTTCCTGGCAACTTTGGCTACAAACAGCATAGGCCTAAATATGCTTTGTGCCAAAGTTTGGAACGTGCCCCGTGTATAAGACAGGAGTTATGAAATTTTGATTCAAAATGATGAATTTTTGATCAAAACGAAATGTCAATTTGCAGGTATAAACGGTTTACGATTTCCTTGCAACTTTGGCTACAAACAGCATAGGCCTAAATATGCTTTGTGCCAAAGTTTGGAACGTGCCCCGTGTATAAGACAGGAGTTATGAAATTTTGATTCAAAATGATGAATTTTTTATCAAAACGAAATGTTGTCAATTTGTAGGTATAAACGTTTTACGATGTCTGTGAAACTTTGGCTACTATCAACTTAGGCCTGAATATGATTTAGGCCAAAGTTTGGCACGTTCCCCGTGTTTAAGACAGGAGTTATGAAATTTTGATTCAAAATGATGAATTTCTGATCAAAACGAAATGTTGTCAATTTGTAGGTGTAAACGTTTTGCGATTTCTATGAAACTTTGGCGACTAACAGTTGAGGCCCAAGTATTCTTTGTGCCAAAGTTTGGTAGGTGCACCTAGTATATTACAGCAGTTATGAAATTTTGATTCAAAATTATGAATTTCTGATCAAAACGAAATGTCAATTTGTAGGTATTAAACGGTTTATAATTTCCTGGCAACTTTGGCTACAAACAGCATAGGCCTAAATATGCTTTGTGCCAAAGTTTGGAACGTGCCCCGTGTATAAGACAGGAGTTATGAAATTTTGATTCAAAATGATGAATTTTTGATCAAAACGAAATGTCAATTTGCAGGTATAAACGGTTAACGATTTCCTTGCAACTTTGGCTACAAACAGCATAGGCCTAAATATGCTTTATGCCAAAGTTTAGAACGTTCCCCGTGTATAAGACAGGAATTATGAAATTTTGATTCAAAATGATGAATTTTTGATCAAAACGAAATGTCAATTTGCAGGTATAATCGGTTTACGATTTCCTTGCAACTTTGGCTACAAACAGCATAGGCCTAAATATGCTTTATGCCAAAGTTTAGAACGTTCCCCGTTTACACGACAGGAGTTATGAAATTTTGATTCAAAGTGATGAATTTTTGATCAAAACGAAATGTTGTCAATTTGTAGGTATAAACGGTTTCAGATTTCCTTGCAACTTTGGCTACCAAAAGCTCAGGCCTAAATCTGCTTTCGGCCAAAGTATGGAACGTTCCCCGTGTATAAGACAGGGGTTATGAAATTTTGATTCAAAATGATGAATT
Source organism: Sminthurides aquaticus (assembly GCA_906901655.1). Taxonomy (NCBI): domain Eukaryota; kingdom Metazoa; phylum Arthropoda; class Collembola; order Symphypleona; family Sminthurididae; genus Sminthurides; species Sminthurides aquaticus. The sequence goes on along the minus strand of CAJQTT010000026.1, from coordinate 876,238 downwards.
TTTGATCAAAACGAAATGTTGTCCATTTGCAGGTATAAACGGTTTACGATTTGATTGCAACTTTGGCTACTAACAGCTTAGGCCCAAATATTCTTTGTGCCGAAGTTTGGAAGGTGAGCCTAGTATATTACAGCAGTTATGAAATTTTGATTCAAAATGATGAAATTTTGATACAAAATGATGAATTTTTTATCAAAACGAAATGTTGTCAATTTGTAGGTATAAACGTTTTACGATGTCTGTGAAACTTTGGCTACTATCAACTTAGGCCTGAATATGATTTAGGCCAAAGTTTGGCACGTTCCCCGTGTTTAAGACAGGAGTTATGAAATTTTGATTCAAAATGATGAATTTCTGATCAAAACGAAATGTTGTCAATTTGTAGGTGTAAACGTTTTGCGATTTCTATGAAACTTTGGCGACTAACAGTTGAGGCCCAAGTATTCTTTGTGCCAAAGTTTGGTAGGTGCACCTAGTATATTACAGCAGTTATGAAATTTTGATTCAAAATTATGAATTTCTGATCAAAACGAAATGTTGTCAATTTGCAGGCATAAACGGTTTATAATTTCCTGGCAACTTTGGCTACAAACAGCATAGGCCTAAATATGCTTTGTGCCAAAGTTTGGAACGTGCCCCGTGTATAAGACAGGAGTTATGAAATTTTGATTCAAAATGATGAATTTTTGATCAAAACGAAATGTCAATTTGCAGGTATAAACGGTTTACGATTTCCTTGCAACTTTGGCTACAAACAGCATAGGCCTAAATATGCTTTGTGCCAAAGTTTGGAACGTGCCCCGTGTATAAGACAGGAGTTATGAAATTTTGATTCAAAATGATGAATTTTTGATCAAAACGAAATGTCAATTTGCAGGTATAATCGGTTTACGATTTCTTTGCAACTTTGGTTACAAACAGCATAGGCCTAAATATGCTTTATGCCAAAGTTTAGAACGTTCCCCGTTTACACGACAGGAGTTATGAAATTTTGATTCAAAGTGATGAATTATTGATCAAAACGTAATGTTGTCAATTTGTAGGTATAAACGGTTTCAGATTTCCTTGCAACTTTGGCTACCAAAAGCTCAGGCCTAAATCTGCTTTCGGCCAAAGTATGGAACGTTCCCCGTGTATAAGACAGGGGTTATGAAATTTTGATTCAAAATGATGAATTTTTGATCAAAACGAAATGTTGTCAATTTGCAGGTATAAACGGTTTACGATTTGATTGCAACTTTGGCTACTAACAGCTTAGGCCCAAATATTCTTTGTGCCGAAGTTTGGAAGGTGAGCCTAGTATATTACAGCAGTTATGAAATTTTGATTCAAAATGATGAAATTTTGATTCAAAATGATGAATTTTTGATCAAAACGAAATGTCAATTTGTAGGTATTAAACGTTTTACGATTTCTGTGAAACTTTGGCTACGAACAACTGAGGCCTGAATATGATTGAGGCCAAAGTTTGGAACGTTCCCCGTGTATAAGACAGGAGTTATGAAATTTTGATACAAAATGATGAATTTTTTATCAAAACGAAATGTTGTCAATTTGTAGGTATAAACGTTTTACGATGTCTGTGAAACTTTGGCTACTATCAACTTAGGCCTGAATATGATTTAGGCCAAAGTTTGGCACGTTCCCCGTGTTTAAGACAGGAGTTATGAAATTTTGATTCAAAATGATGAATTTCTGATCAAAACGAAATGTTGTCAATTTGTAGGTGTAAACGTTTTGCGATTTCTATGAAACTTTGGCGACTAACAGTTGAGGCCCAAGTATTCTTTGTGCCAAAGTTTGGTAGGTGCACCTAGTATATTACAGCAGTTATGAAATTTTGATTCAAAATTATGAATTTCTGATCAAAACGAAATGTTGTCAATTTGCAGGCATAAACGGTTTATAATTTCCTGGCAACTTTGGCTACAAACAGCATAGGCCTAAATATGCTTTGTGCCAAAGTTTGGAACGTGCCCCGTGTATAAGACAGGAGTTATGAAATTTTGATTCAAAATGATGAATTTTTGATCAAAACGAAATGTCAATTTGCAGGTATAAACGGTTTACGATTTCCTTGCAACTTTGGCTACAAACAGCATAGGCCTAAATATGCTTTGTGCCAAAGTTTGGAACGTGCCCCGTGTATAAGACAGGAGTTATGAAATTTTGATTCAAAATGATGAATTTTTTATCAAAACGAAATGTTGTCAATTTGTAGGTATAAACGTTTTACGATGTCTGTGAAACTTTGGCTACTATCAACTTAGGCCTGAATATGATTTAGGCCAAAGTTTGGCACGTTCCCCGTGTTTAAGACAGGAGTTATGAAATTTTGATTCAAAATGATGAATTTCTGATCAAAACGAAATGTTGTCAATTTGTAGGTGTAAACGTTATGCGATTTCTATGAAACTTTGGCGACTAACAGTTGAGGCCCAAGTATTCTTTGTGCCAAAGTTTGGTAGGTGCACCTAGTATATTACAGCAGTTATGAAATTTTGATTCAAAATTATGAATTTCTGATCAAAACGAAATGTTGTCAATTTGCAGGCATAAACGGTTTATAATTTCCTGGCAACTTTGGCTACAAACAGCATAGGCCTAAATATGCTTTGTGCCAAAGTTTGGAACGTGCCCCGTGTATAAGACAGGAGTTATGAAATTTTGATTCAAAATGATGAATTTTTGATCAAAACGAAATGTCAATTTGCAGGTATAAACGGTTTACGATTTCCTTGCAACTTTGGCTACAAACAGCATAGGCCTAAATATGCTTTATGCCAAAGTTTAGAACGTTCCCCGTTTACAAGACAGGAGTTATGAAATTTTGATTCAAAGTGATGAATTTTTGATCAAAACGAAGTGTTGTCAATTTGTAGGTATAAACGGTTTACGATCTCCTTGCAACTTTGGCTACAAACAGCATAGGCCTAAATATGCTTTGTGCCAAAGTTTGGAACGTTCCCCGTTTACACGACAGGAGTTATGAAATTTTGATTCAAAATGATGAATTTTTGATCAAAACGAAGTGTTGTCAATTTGTAGGTATAAACGTTTTACGATGTCTGTGAAACTTTGGCTACTATCAACTTAGGCCTGAATATGATTTAGGCCAAAGTTTGGCCCGTTACCCGTGTTTAGGACAGGAGTTATGAAATTTTGATTCAAAATGATGAATTTCTGATCAAAACGAAATGTTGTCAATTTGTGCGTGTAAACGTGTTGCGATTTCTATGAAACTTTGGCGACTAACAGTTGAGGCCCAAGTTTTCTTTGTGCCAAAGTTTGGAACGTGCCCCGTGTTTAAGACAGGAGTTATGAAATTTTGATTCAAAATGATGAATTTGTGATCAAAACGAAATGTCAATTTGCAGGTATAAACGGTTTACGATCTCCTTGCAACTTTAGCTACAAACAGCATAGGCCTAAATATGCTTTGTGCCAAAGTTTGGAACGTGCCCCGGGAATAAGACAAGAGTTATGAAATTTTGATTCAAAATGATGAATTTTTGATCAAAACGAAATGTCAATTTGCAGGTATAAACGTTTTACGATTTCTGTGCAACTTTGGCTACTAACAGCTTAGGCCCAAATATTCTTTGTGCCGAAGTTTGGAAGGTGAGCCTAGTATATTACAGCAGTTATGAAATTTTGATTCAAAATGATGAAATTTTGATTCAAAATGATGAATTTTTGATCAAATCGAAATGTTGTCAATTTGTAGGTATTAAACGTTTTACGATTTCTGTGAAACTTTGGCTACTATCAACTGAGGCCTAAATATGATTGAGGCCAAAGTTTGGAACGTTCCCCGTGTATAAGACAGGAGTTATGAAATTTTGATACAAAATGATGAATTTTTTATCAAAACGAAGTGTTGTCAATTAGTAGGTATAAACGTTTTACGATGTCTGTGAAACTTTGGCTACTATCAACTTAGGCCTGAATATGATTTAGGCCAAAGTTTGGAACGTTCCCCGTGTTTAAGACAGGAGTTATGAAATTTTGATTCAAAATGATGAATTTCTGATCAAAACGAAATGTTGTCAATTTGTAGGTGTAAACGTTTTGCGAGTTCTGTTAATCTTTGGCTACAAATAGCTGAGGCCTGCATATGGTTTATGCCAAAGTTTGGAACGTTCCCCGTGTATAAGACAGGAGTTATAAAATTTTGATTCAACATGATGAATTTTTGATCAAAATGAAATGTTGTCAATTTGTAGGTATAAATGTTTTACGATTTCTGTAAAACTTTTGCTACAAACAACTGAGGCCTAAATATGATTTAAACCAAAGTTTGGAACGTTCCCCGTGTATACGACAGGAGTTATGAAATTTTGATTCAAAATGATGAATTTTTGATCAAAACGAAATGTTGTCAATTTGTAGGTATAAATGTTTTACGATTTCTGTAAAACTTTGGCTACAAACAACTGAGGTCTAAATATGATTCAGGCCAAAGTTTGGAACGTTTCCCGTGTATAAGACAGGAGTTATGACATTTTGATTCAAAATGATGAATTTTTGATCAAAACGAAATGTTGTCAATGAATTTTTGATCAAAACGAAATGTTGTCAATTTGTAGGTGTAAACGTTTTGCGAGTTCTGTTAATCTTTGGCTACAAATAGCTGAGGCCTGCATATGGTTTATGCCAAAGTTTGGAACGTTCCCCGTGTATAAGACAGGAGTTATGAAATTTTGATTCAAAATGATTAATTTTTGATCAAAATGAAATGTTGTCAATTTGTAGGTATAAATGTTTTACGATTTCTGTAAAACTTTTGCTACAAACAACTGAGGCCTAAATATGATTTAAACCAAAGTTTGGAACGTTCCCCGTGTATACGACAGGAGTTATGAAATTTTGATTCAAAATGATGAATTTTTGATCAAAACGAAATGTTGTCAATTTGTAGGTATAAATGTTTTACGATTTCTGTAAAACTTTGGCTACAAACAACTGAGGTCTAAATATGATTCAGGCCAAAGTTTGGAACGTTTCCCGTGTATAAGACAGGAGTTATGACATTTTGATTCAAAATGATGAATTTTTGATCAAAACGAAATGTTGTCAATTTGTAGGTATAAACGGTTTATGATTTCCTTGCAACTTTGGCTACTAATAGCTAAAGCCTAAATATGCTTTAGGCAAAAGCTTGGAACATTCCCCGAGTATTAGACAGGAGTTATGAAATTTTGATTCAAAATGATGAATTTTGGATCAAAACGAAATGTTGTCAATTTGTAGGTATAAATGTTTTACGATTTCTGTAAAACTTTGGCTACAAACAACTGAGGCCTAAATATGATTTAGGGCAAATCTTGGAACGTTTCCCGTGTATAAGACAGGAGTTATGAAATTTTGATTCAAAATGATGAATTTTTGATCAAAACGAAATGTTGTCAATTTGTAGGTATAAATGTTTTACGATTTCTGTAAAACTTTGGCTACAAACAACTGAGGTCTAAATATGATTCAGGCCAAAGTTTGGAACGTTTCCCGTGTATAAGACAGGAGTTATGACATTTTGATTCAAAATGATGAATTTTTGATCAAAACGAAATGTTGTCAATTTGTAGGTATTAAACGTTTTACGATTTCTGTAAAACTTTGGCTACAAACAACTGAGGTCTAAATATGATTCAGGCCAAAGTTTGGAACGTTTCCCGTGTATAAGACAGGAGTTATGACATTTTGATTCAAAATGATGAATTTTTGATCAAAACGAAATGTTGTCAATTTGTAGGTGTAAACGTTTTGCGAGTTCTGTTAATCTTTGGCTACAAATAGCTGAGGCCTGCATATGGTTTATGCCAAAGTTTGGAACGTTCCCCGTGTATAAGACAGGAGTTATGAAATTTTGATTCAAAATGATTAATTTTTGATCAAAATGAAATGTTGTCAATTTGTAGGTATAAATGTTTTACGATTTCTGTAAAACTTTTGCTACAAACAACTGAGGCCTAAATATGATTTAAACCAAAGTTTGGAACGTTCCCCGTGTATACGACAGGAGTTATGAAATTTTGATTCAAAATGATGAATTTTTGATCAAAACGAAATGTTGTCAATTTGTAGGTATAAATGTTTTACGATTTCTGTAAAACTTTGGCTACAAACAACTGAGGTCTAAATATGATTCAGGCCAAAGTTTGGAACGTTTCCCGTGTATAAGACAGGAGTTATGACATTTTGATTCAAAATGATGAATTTTTGATCAAAACGAAATGTTGTCAATTTGTAGGTATAAACGGTTTATGATTTCCTTGCAACTTTGGCTACTAATAGCTAAAGCCTAAATATGCTTTAGGCAAAAGCTTGGAACATTCCCCGAGTATTAGACAGGAGTTATGAAATTTTGATTCAAAATGATGAATTTTGGATCAAAACGAAATGTTGTCAATTTGTAGGTATAAATGTTTTACGATTTCTGTAAAACTTTGGCTACAAACAACTGAGGCCTAAATATGATTTAGGGCAAATCTTGGAACGTTTCCCGTGTATAAGACAGGAGTTATGAAATTTTGATTCAAAATGATGAATTTTTGATCAAAACGAAATGTTGTCAATTTGTAGGTATAAATGTTTTACGATTTCTGTAAAACTTTGGCTACAAACAACTGAGGTCTAAATATGATTCAGGCCAAAGTTTGGAACGTTTCCCGTGTATAAGACAGGAGTTATGACATTTTGATTCAAAATGATGAATTTTTGATCAAAACGAAATGTTGTCAATTTGTAGGTATTAAACGTTTTACGATTTCTGTAAAACTTTGGCTACAAACAACTGAGTTATGTTCAAAATGATGAATTTTTGATCAAAACGAAATGTTGTCAAATTTTACGATTTCTGTAAAACTTTGGCTACAAACAACTGAGGTCTAAATATGATTCAGGCCAAAGTTTGGAACGTTTCCCGTGTATAAGACAGGAGTTATGACATTTTGATTCAAAATGATGAATTTTTGATCAAAACGAAATGTTGTCAATTTGTAGGTGTAAACGTTTTGCGAGTTCTGTTAATCTTTGGCTACAAATAGCTGAGGCCTGCATATGGTTTATGCCAAAGTTTGGAACGTTCCCCGTGTATAAGACAGGAGTTATGAAATTTTGATTCAAAATGATTAATTTTTGATCAAAATGAAATGTTGTCAATTTGTAGGTATAAATGTTTTACGATTTCTGTAAAACTTTTGCTACAAACAACTGAGGCCTAAATATGATTTAAACCAAAGTTTGGAACGTTCCCCGTGTATACGACAGGAGTTATGAAATTTTGATTCAAAATGATGAATTTTTGATCAAAACGAAATGTTGTCAATTTGTAGGTATAAATGTTTTACGATTTCTGTAAAACTTTGGCTACAAACAACTGAGGTCTAAATATGATTCAGGCCAAAGTTTGGAACGTTTCCCGTGTATAAGACAGGAGTTATGACATTTTGATTCAAAATGATGAATTTTTGATCAAAACGAAATGTTGTCAATTTGTAGGTATAAACGGTTTATGATTTCCTTGCAACTTTGGCTACTAATAGCTAAAGCCTAAATATGCTTTAGGCAAAAGCTTGGAACATTCCCCGAGTATTAGACAGGAGTTATGAAATTTTGATTCAAAATGATGAATTTTGGATCAAAACGAAATGTTGTCAATTTGTAGGTATAAATGTTTTACGATTTCTGTAAAACTTTGGCTACAAACAACTGAGGCCTAAATATGATTTAGGGCAAATCTTGGAACGTTTCCCGTGTATAAGACAGGAGTTATGAAATTTTGATTCAAAATGATGAATTTTTGATCAAAACGAAATGTTGTCAATTTGCAGGTATAAACGGTTTACGATTTGATTGCAACTTTGGCTACTAACAGCTTAGGCCCAAATATTCTTTGTGCCGAAGTTTGGAAGGTGAGCCTAGTATATTACAGCAGTTATGAAATTTTGATTCAAAATGATGAAATTTTGATTCAAAATGATGAAATTTTGATTCAAAATGATGAATTTTTGATCAAAACGAAATGTCAATTTGCAGGTATAAACGGTTTACGATTTCCTTGCAACTTTGGCTACAAACAGCATAGGCCTAAATATGCTTTATGCCAAAGTTTAGAACGTTCCCCGTTTACAAGACAGGAGTTATGAAATTTTGATTCAAAGTGATGAATTTTTGATCAAAACGAAGTGTTGTCAATTTGTAGGTATAAACGGTTTACGATCTCCTTGCAACTTTGGCTACAAACAGCATAGGCCTAAATATGCTTTGTGCCAAAGTTTGGAACGTTCCCCGTTTACACGACAGGAGTTATGAAATTTTGATTCAAAATGATGAATTTTTGATCAAAACGAAGTGTTGTCAATTTGTAGGTATAAACGTTTTACGATGTCTGTGAAACTTTGGCTACTATCAACTTAGGCCTGAATATGATTTAGGCCAAAGTTTGGCCCGTTACCCGTGTTTAGGACAGGAGTTATGAAATTTTGATTCAAAATGATGAATTTCTGATCAAAACGAAATGTTGTCAATTTGTGCGTGTAAACGTGTTGCGATTTCTATGAAACTTTGGCGACTAACAGTTGAGGCCCAAGTTTTCTTTGTGCCAAAGTTTGGAACGTGCCCCGTGTTTAAGACAGGAGTTATGAAATTTTGATTCAAAATGATGAATTTGTGATCAAAACGAAATGTCAATTTGCAGGTATAAACGGTTTACGATCTCCTTGCAACTTTAGCTACAAACAGCATAGGCCTAAATATGCTTTGTGCCAAAGTTTGGAACGTGCCCCGGGAATAAGACAAGAGTTATGAAATTTTGATTCAAAATGATGAATTTTTGATCAAAACGAAATGTCAATTTGCAGGTATAAACGTTTTACGATTTCTGTGCAACTTTGGCTACTAACAGCTTAGGCCCAAATATTCTTTGTGCCGAAGTTTGGAAGGTGAGCCTAGTATATTACAGCAGTTATGAAATTTTGATTCAAAATGATGAAATTTTGATTCAAAATGATGAATTTTTGATCAAATCGAAATGTTGTCAATTTGTAGGTATTAAACGTTTTACGATTTCTGTGAAACTTTGGCTACTATCAACTGAGGCCTAAATATGATTGAGGCCAAAGTTTGGAACGTTCCCCGTGTATAAGACAGGAGTTATGAAATTTTGATACAAAATGATGAATTTTTTATCAAAACGAAGTGTTGTCAATTAGTAGGTATAAACGTTTTACGATGTCTGTGAAACTTTGGCTACTATCAACTTAGGCCTGAATATGATTTAGGCCAAAGTTTGGAACGTTCCCCGTGTTTAAGACAGGAGTTATGAAATTTTGATTCAAAATGATGAATTTCTGATCAAAACGAAATGTTGTCAATTTGTAGGTGTAAACGTTTTGCGAGTTCTGTTAATCTTTGGCTACAAATAGCTGAGGCCTGCATATGGTTTATGCCAAAGTTTGGAACGTTCCCCGTGTATAAGACAGGAGTTATAAAATTTTGATTCAACATGATGAATTTTTGATCAAAATGAAATGTTGTCAATTTGTAGGTATAAATGTTTTACGATTTCTGTAAAACTTTTGCTACAAACAACTGAGGCCTAAATATGATTTAAACCAAAGTTTGGAACGTTCCCCGTGTATACGACAGGAGTTATGAAATTTTGATTCAAAATGATGAATTTTTGATCAAAACGAAATGTTGTCAATTTGTAGGTATAAATGTTTTACGATTTCTGTAAAACTTTGGCTACAAACAACTGAGGTCTAAATATGATTCAGGCCAAAGTTTGGAACGTTTCCCGTGTATAAGACAGGAGTTATGACATTTTGATTCAAAATGATGAATTTTTGATCAAAACGAAATGTTGTCAATTTGTAGGTGTAAACGTTTTGCGAGTTCTGTTAATCTTTGGCTACAAATAGCTGAGGCCTGCATATGGTTTATGCCAAAGTTTGGAACGTTCCCCGTGTATAAGACAGGAGTTATGAAATTTTGATTCAAAATGATTAATTTTTGATCAAAATGAAATGTTGTCAATTTGTAGGTATAAATGTTTTACGATTTCTGTAAAACTTTTGCTACAAACAACTGAGGCCTAAATATGATTTAAACCAAAGTTTGGAACGTTCCCCGTGTATACGACAGGAGTTATGAAATTTTGATTCAAAATGATGAATTTTTGATCAAAACGAAATGTTGTCAATTTGTAGGTATAAATGTTTTACGATTTCTGTAAAACTTTGGCTACAAACAACTGAGGTCTAAATATGATTCAGGCCAAAGTTTGGAACGTTTCCCGTGTATAAGACAGGAGTTATGACATTTTGATTCAAAATGATGAATTTTTGATCAAAACGAAATGTTGTCAATTTGTAGGTATAAACGGTTTATGATTTCCTTGCAACTTTGGCTACTAATAGCTAAAGCCTAAATATGCTTTAGGCAAAAGCTTGGAACATTCCCCGAGTATTAGACAGGAGTTATGAAATTTTGATTCAAAATGATGAATTTTGGATCAAAACGAAATGTTGTCAATTTGTAGGTATAAATGTTTTACGATTTCTGTAAAACTTTGGCTACAAACAACTGAGGCCTAAATATGATTTAGGGCAAATCTTGGAACGTTTCCCGTGTATAAGACAGGAGTTATGAAATTTTGATTCAAAATGATGAATTTTTGATCAAAACGAAATGTTGTCAATTTGCAGGTATAAACGGTTTACGATTTGATTGCAACTTTGGCTACTAACAGCTTAGGCCCAAATATTCTTTGTGCCGAAGTTTGGAAGGTGAGCCTAGTATATTACAGCAGTTATGAAATTTTGATTCAAAATGATGAAATTTTGATTCAAAATGATGAAATTTTGATTCAAAATGATGAATTTTTGATCAAAACGAAATGTCAATTTGTAGGTATTAAACGTTTTACGATTTCTGTGAAACTTTGGCTACTAACAACTTAGGCCTGAATATGATTTAGGCCAAAGTTTGGCACGTTCCCCGTGTTTAAGACAGGAGTTATGAAATTTTGATTCAAAATGATGAATTTCTGATCAAAACGATATGTTGTCAATTTGTAGGTGTAAACGTTTTGCGATTTCTATGAAACTTTGGCGACTAACAGTTGAGGCCCAAGTATTCTTTGTGCCAAAGTTTGGTAGGTGCACCTAGTATATTACAGCAGTTATGAAATTTTGATTCAAAATTATGAATTTCTGATCAAAACGAAATGTTGTCAATTTGTAGGTGTAAACGTTTTGCGAGTTCTGTTAATCTTTGGCTACAAATAGCTGAGGCCTGCATATGGTTTATGCCAAAGTTTGGAACGTTCCCCGTGTATAAGACAGGAGTTATGAAATTTTGATTCAAAATGATGAATTTTTGATCAAAATGAAATGTTGTCAATTTGTAGGTATAAATGTTTTACGATTTCTGTAAAACTTTTGCTACAAACAACTGAGGCCTAAATATGATTTAAACCAAAGTTTGGAACGTTCCCCGTGTATACGACAGGAGTTATGAAATTTTGATTCAAAATGATGAATTTTTGATCAAAACGAAATGTTGTCAATTTGTAGGTATAAATGTTTTACGATTTCTGTAAAACTTTGGCTACAAACAACTGAGGTCTAAATATGATTCAGGCCAAAGTTTGGAACGTTTCCCGTGTATAAGACAGGAGTTATGACATTTTGATTCAAAATGATGAATTTTTGATCAAAACGAAATGTTGTCAATTTGTAGGTGTAAACGTTTTGCGAGTTCTGTTAATCTTTGGCTACAAATAGCTGAGGCCTGCATATGGTTTATGCCAAAGTTTGGAACGTTCCCCGTGTATAAGACAGGAGTTATGAAATTTTGATTCAAAATGATTAATTTTTGATCAAAATGAAATGTTGTCAATTTGTAGGTATAAATGTTTTACGATTTCTGTAAAACTTTTGCTACAAACAACTGAGGCCTAAATATGATTTAAACCAAAGTTTGGAACGTTCCCCGTGTATACGACAGGAGTTATGAAATTTTGATTCAAAATGATGAATTTTTGATCAAAACGAAATGTTGTCAATTTGTAGGTATAAATGTTTTACGATTTCTGTAAAACTTTGGCTACAAACAACTGAGGTCTAAATATGATTCAGGCCAAAGTTTGGAACGTTTCCCGTGTATAAGACAGGAGTTATGACATTTTGATTCAAAATGATGAATTTTTGATCAAAACGAAATGTTGTCAATTTGTAGGTATAAACGGTTTATGATTTCCTTGCAACTTTGGCTACTAATAGCTAAAGCCTAAATATGCTTTAGGCAAAAGCTTGGAACATTCCCCGAGTATTAGACAGGAGTTATGAAATTTTGATTCAAAATGATGAATTTTGGATCAAAACGAAATGTTGTCAATTTGTAGGTATAAATGTTTTACGATTTCTGTAAAACTTTGGCTACAAACAACTGAGGCCTAAATATGATTTAGGGCAAAGTTTGGAACGTTTCCCGTGTATAAGACAGGAGTTATGAAATTTTGATTCAAAATGATGAATTTGTGATCAAAACGAAATGTTGTCAATTTGCAGGTATAAACGGTTTACGATTTGATTGCAACTTTGGCTACTAACAGCTTAGGCCCAAATATTCTTTGTGCCGAAGTTTGGAAGGTGAGCCTATTATATTACAGCAGTTATGAAATTTTGATTCAAAATGATGAAATTTTGATTCAAAATGATGAAATTTTGATTCAAAATGATGAATTTTTGATCAAAACGAAATGTCAATTTGTAGGTATTAAACGTTTTACGATTTCTGTGAAACTTTGGCTACTAACAACTTAGGCCTGAATATGATTTAGGCCAAAGTTTGGCACGTTCCCCGTGTTTAAGACAGGAGTTATGAAATTTTGATTCAAAATGATGAATTTCTGATCAAAACGATATGTTGTCAATTTGTAGGTGTAAACGTTTTGCGATTTCTATGAAACTTTGGCGACTAACAGTTGAGGCCCAAGTATTCTTTGTGCCAAAGTTTGGTAGGTGCACCTAGTATATTACAGCAGTTATGAAATTTTGATTCAAAATTATGAATTTCTGATCAAAACGAAATGTTGTCAATTTGCAGGCATAAACGGTTTATAATTTCCTGGCAAATTTGGCTACAAACAGCATAGGCCTTAATATGCTTTGTGCCAAAGTTTGGAACGTGCCCCGTGTATAAGACAGGAGTTATCAAATTTTGATTCAAAATGATGAATTTTTGATCAAAACGAAATGTCAATTTGCAGGTATAAACGGTTTACGATTTCCTTGCAACTTTGGCTACAAACAGCATAGGCCTATATATGCTTTATGCCAAAGTTTGGAACGTTCCCCGTGTACAAGACAGGAGTTATGAAATTTTGATTCAAAATGATGAATTTTTGATCAAAACGAAATGTTGTCAATTTGTAGGTATAAACGTTTTGCGATTTCTATGAAACTTTGGCTACTAATAGCTTAGGCCCAAATATTCTTTGTGCCCAAGTTTGGAAGATGCACCTAGTATATTACAGCAGGTATGAAATTTTGATTCAAAATGATGAATTTTTGATCAAAACGAAATGTTATCAATTTGTAGGTATATACGTTTTACGATTTCTGTAAAACTTAGGCCACCAACAACTGAGGCCTAAATATGATTTAGGCCAAAGTTTGGAACGTTCCCCGTGTATAAGACAGGAGTTATGAAATTTTGATTCAAAATGATGAATTTTTGATCAAAACGAAATGTTGTCAATTTGATGGTATAAATGTTTTACGATTTCTGTAAAACTTTGGCTACAAACAACTGAGGCCTAAATATGGTTTACGCCAAAGTTTGGAACGTTCCCCGTGTATAAGACAGGAGTTATGAAATTTTGATTCAAAATGATGAATTTTTGATCAAAACGAAATGTTGTCAATTTGTAGGTATAAACGGTTTATGATTTCCTTGCAACTTTGGCTACTAATAGCTAAAGCCTAAATATGCTTTAGGCAAAAGCTTGGAACATTCCCCGAGTATAAGACAGGAGTTATGAAATTTTGATTCAAAATGATGAATTTTTGATCAAAACGAAATGTTGTCAATTTGTAGGTATAAATGTTTTACGATTTCTGTAAAACTTTGGCTACAAACAACTGAGGCCTAAATATGATTTAGGGCAAAGTTTGGAACGTTTCCCGTGTATAAGACAGGAGTTATGAAATTTTGATTCAAAATGATGAATTTTTGATCAAAACGAAATGTGGTCAATTTGCAGGTATAAATGTTTTACGATTTCTGTGAAACTTTGGCTACTAATAGCTAAGGCCTAAATATGCTATCGGCCAAAGTATGGAACGTTCCCCGTGTATAAGATAGGGGTTATGAAATTTTGATTCAAAATGATGAATTTTTGGTCAAAACGAAATGTTGTCAATTTGCAGGTATATACGGTTTACGATTTCCTTGCAACTTTGGCTACTAACAGCTTAGGCCCAAATATTCTTTGTGCCGAAGTTTGGAAGGTGCGCCTAGTATATTACAGCAGTTATGAAATTTTGATTCAAAATTATGAATTTTTGATCAAAACGAAATGTTGTCAATTTATAGGTATTAAACGTTTTACGATTTCTGTGAAACTTTGGCTACTAACAACTGAGGCCTAAATATGATTTAGGCCAAAGTTTGGAACGTTCCCCGTGTATAAGACAGGAGTTATGAAATTTTGATTCAAAATGATCAATTTTTGATCAAAACGAAATGTTGTCAATTTGTAGGTATAAACGGTTTCAGATTTCCTCGCAACTTTGGCTACCAAAAGCTCAGGCCTAAATCTGCTTTAGGCCAAAGTATGGAACGTTCCCCGTGTATAAGACAGGGGTTATGAAATTTTGATTCAAAATGATGAATTTTTGATCAAAACGAAATGTTGTCAATTTGCAGGTATAAACGGTTTACGATTTCCTTGCAACTTTGGCTACTAACAGCTTATGCCCAAATATTCTTTGTGCCGAAGTTTGGAAGGTGAGCCTAGTATATTACAGCAGTTATGAAATTTTGATTCAAAATGATGAAATTTTGATTCAAAATGATGAATTTTTGATCAAATCGAAATGTTGTCAATTTGTAGGTATTAAACGTTTTACGATTTCTGTGAAACTTTGGCTACTATCAACTGAGGCCTAAATATGATTGAGGCCAAAGTTTGGAACGTTCCCCGTGTATAAGACAGGAGTTATGAAATTTTGATACAAAATGATGAATTTTTTATCAAAACGAAGTGTTGTCAATTTGTAGGTATAAACGTTTTACGATGTCTGTGAAACTTTGGCTACTATCAACTTAGGCCTGAATATGATTTAGGCCAAAGTTTGGCCCGTTCCCCGTGTTTAAGACAGGAGTTATGAAATTTTGATTCAAAATGATGAATTTCTGATCAAAACGAAATGTTGTCAATTTGTAGGTGTAAACGTTTTGCGATTTCTATGAAGCTTTGGCGACTAACAGTTGAGGCCCAAGTTTTCTTTGTGCCAAAGTTTGGAACGTGCCCCGTGTATAAGACAGGAGTTATGAAATTTTGATTCAAAATGATGAATTTTTGATCAAAACGAAATGTCAATTTGCAGGTATAAACGGTTTACGATCTCCTTGCAACTTTGGCTACAAACAGCATAGGCCTAAATATGCTTTGTGCCAAAGTTTGGAACGTGCCCCGTGAATAAGACAAGAGTTATGAAATTTTGATTCAAAATGATGAATTTTTGATCAAAACGAAATGTCAATTTGCAGGTATAAACGTTTTACGATTTCTGTGCAACTTTGGCAACTAATAGCTAAGGCCTTAATATGCTTAAGGCCAAAGTTTGGAACGTTCCCCGTGTATAAGACAGGAGTTATGAAATTTTGATTCAAAATTATGAATTTTTGATCAAAACGAAATGTTGTGACTTTGTAGGTATAAATGTTTTACGATTTCTGTAAAACTTTGGCTACAAACAACTGAGGCCTAAATATGATTTAGGCCAAAGTTTGGACCGTTCCCCGTGTATAAGACAGGAGTTAAGAAATTTTGATTCAAAATGATGAATTTTTGATCAAAACGAAATGTTGTCAATTTGTAGGTATAAACGGTTTCAGATTTCCTTGCAACTTTGGCTACCAAAAGCTCAGGCCTAAATCTGCTTTAGGCCAAAGTATGGAACGTTCCCCGTGTATAAGACAGGGGTTATGAAATTTTGATTCAAAATGATAAATTTTTGATCAAAACGAAATGTTGTCAATTTGTAGGTATAAACGGTTTACGATTTCCTTGCAACTTTGGCTACTAACAGCTTAGGCCCAAATATTCTTTGTGCCTAAGTTTGGAAGGTGAGCCTAGTATATTACAGCAGTTATGAAATTTTGATTCAAAATGATGAAATTTTGATTCAAAATGATGAATTTTTGATCAAATCGAAATGTTGTCAATTTGTAGGTATTAAACGTTTTACGATTTCTGTGAAACTTTGGCTACTATCAACTGAGGCCTAAATATGATTGAGGCCAAAGTTTGGAACGTTCCCCGTGTATAAGACAGGAGTTATGAAATTTTGATACAAAATGATGAATTTTTTATCAAAACGAAGTGTTGTCAATTAGTAGGTATAAACGTTTTACGATGTCTGTGAAACTTTGGCTACTATCAACTTAGGCCTGAATATGATTTAGGCCAAAGTTTGGCCCGTTCCCCGTGTTTAAGACAGGAGTTATGAAATTTTGATTCAAAATGATGAATTTCTGATCAAAACGAAATGTTGTCAATTTGTAGGTGTAAACGTTTTGCGATTTCTATGAAACTTTGGCGACTAACAGTTGAAGCCCAAGTTTTCTTTGTGCCAAAGTTTGGAAGGTGCACCTATTATATTACAGCAGTTATGAAATTTTGATTCAAAATGATGAATTTCTGATCAAAACGAAATGTTGTCAATTTGCAGGTATAAACGGTTTATGATTTCCTGGCAGATTTGGCTACTAATAGCTGAGGCCTGCATATGGTTTATGCCAAAGTTTGGAACGTTCCCCGTGTATAAGACAGGAGTTATGAGATTTTGAAACAAAATGATGAATTTTTGATCAAAACGAAATGTTGTCAATTTGTAGGTATAAATGTTTTACGATTTCTGTAAAACTTTGGCCACAAACAACTGAGGCCTAAATATGATTTAGGCCAAAGGTTGGAACGTTCCCCGTGTATAAGACAGGAGTTATGAAATTTTGATTCAAAATGATGAATTTTTGATCAAAACGAAATGTTGTCAATTTGATGGTATAAATGTTTTACGATTTCTGTAAAACTTTGGCTACAAACAACTGAGGCCTAAATATGATTCAGGCCAAAGTTTGGAACGTTTCCCGTGTATAAGACAGGAGTTATGAAATTTTGATTCAAAATGATGAATTTTTGATCAAAACGAAATGTCAATTTGCAGGTATAAACGGTTTACGATCTCCTTGCAACTTTGGCTACAAACAGCATAGGCCTAAATATGCTTTGTGCCAAAGTTTGGAACGTGCCCCGTGAATAAGACAAGAGTTATGAAATTTTGATTCAAAATGATGAATTTTTGATCAAAACGAAATGTCAATTTGCAGGTATAAACGTTTTACGATTTCTGTGCAACTTTGGCAACTAATAGCTAAGGCCTTAATATGCTTAAGGCCAAAGTTTGGAACGTTCCCCGTGTATAAGACAGGAGTTATGAAATTTTGATTCAAAATGATGAATTTTTGATCAAAACGAAATGTTGTGACTTTGTAGGTATAAATGTTTTACGATTTCTGTAAAACTTTGGCTACAAACAACTGAGGCCTAAATATGATTTAGGCCAAAGTTTGGACCGTTCCCCGTGTATAAGACAGGAGTTAAGAAATTTTGATTCAAAATGATGAATTTTTGATCAAAACGAAATGTTGTCAATTTGTAGGTATAAACGGTTTCAGATTTCCTTGCAACTTTGGCTACCAAAAGCTCAGGCCTAAATCTGCTTTAGGCCAAAGTATGGAACGTTCCCCGTGTATAAGACAGGGGTTATGAAATTTTGATTCAAAATGATAAATTTTTGATCAAAACGAAATGTTGTCAATTTGTAGGTATAAACGGTTTACGATTTCCTTGCAACTTTGGCTACTAACAGCTTAGGCCCAAATATTCTTTGTGCCTAAGTTTGGAAGGTGAGCCTAGTATATTACAGCAGTTATGAAATTTTGATTCAAAATGATGAAATTTTGATTCAAAATGATGAATTTTTGATCAAATCGAAATGTTGTCAATTTGTAGGTATTAAACGTTTTACGATTTCTGTGAAACTTTGGCTACTATCAACTGAGGCCTAAATATGATTGAGGCCAAAGTTTGGAACGTTCCCCGTGTATAAGACAGGAGTTATGAAATTTTGATACAAAATGATGAATTTTTTATCAAAACGAAGTGTTGTCAATTAGTAGGTATAAACGTTTTACGATGTCTGTGAAACTTTGGCTACTATCAACTTAGGCCTGAATATGATTTAGGCCACAGTTTGGCCCGTTCCCCGTGTTTAAGACAGGAGTTATGAAATTTTGATTCAAAATGATGAATTTCTGATCAAAACGAAATGTTGTCAATTTGTAGGTGTAAACGTTTTGCGATTTCTATGAAACTTTGGCGACTAACAGTTGAAGCCCAAGTTTTCTTTGTGCCAAAGTTTGGAAGGTGCACCTATTATATTACAGCAGTTATGAAATTTTGATTCAAAATGATGAATTTCTGATCAAAACGAAATGTTGTCAATTTGCAGGTATAAACGGTTTATGATTTCCTGGCAGATTTGGCTACTAATAGCTGAGGCCTGCATATGGTTTATGCCAAAGTTTGGAACGTTCCCCGTGTATAAGACAGGAGTTATGAGATTTTGAAACAAAATGATGAATTTTTGATCAAAACGAAATGTTGTCAATTTGTAGGTATAAATGTTTTACGATTTCTGTAAAACTTTGGCCACAAACAACTGAGGCCTAAATATGATTTAGGCCAAAGGTTGGAACGTTCCCCGTGTATAAGACAGGAGTTATGAAATTTTGATTCAAAATGATGAATTTTTGATCAAAACGAAATGTTGTCAATTTGATGGTATAAATGTTTTACGATTTCTGTTAAACTTTGGCTACAAACAACTGAGGCCTAAATATGATTCAGGCCAAAGTTTGGAACGTTTCCCGTGTATAAGACAGGAGTTATGAAATTTTGATTCAAAATGATGAATTTTTGATCAAAACGAAATGTCAATTTGCAGGTATAAACGGTTTACGATCTCCTTGCAACTTTGGCTACAAACAGCATAGGCCTAAATATGCTTTGTGCCAAAGTTTGGAACGTGCCCCGTGAATAAGACAAGAGTTATGAAATTTTGATTCAAAATGATGAATTTTTGATCAAAACGAAATGTCAATTTGCAGGTATAAACGTTTTACGATTTCTGTGCAACTTTGGCAACTAATAGCTAAGGCCTTAATATGCTTAAGGCCAAAGTTTGGAACGTTCCCCGTGTATAAGACAGGAGTTATGAAATTTTGATTCAAAATGATGAATTTTTGATCAAAACGAAATGTTGTGACTTTGTAGGTATAAATGTTTTACGATTTCTGTAAAACTTTGGCGACAAACAACTGAGGCCTAAATATGATTTAGGCCAAAGTTTGGACCGTTCCCCGTGTATAAGACAGGAGTTAAGAAATTTTGATTCAAAATGATGAATTTTTGATCAAAACGAAATGTTGTCAATTTGTAGGTATAAACGGTTTCAGATTTCCTTGCAACTTTGGCTACCAAAAGCTCAGGCCTAAATCTGCTTAAGGCCAAAGTTTGGAACGTTCCCCGTGTATAAGACAAGAGTTATGAAATTTTGATTCAAAATGATGAATTTTTGATCAAAACGAAATGTCAATTTGCAGGTATAAACGTTTTACGATTTCTGTGCAACTTTGGCAACTAATAGCTAAGGCCTTAATATGCTTAAGGCCAAAGTTTGGAACGTTCCCCGTGTATAAGACAGGAGTTATGAAATTTTGATTCAAAATGATGAATTTCTGATCAAAACGATATGTTGTCAATTTGTAGGTGTAAACGTTTTGCGATTTCTATGAAACTTTGGCGACTAACAGTTGAGGCCCAAGTATTCTTTGTGCCAAAGTTTGGTAGGTGCACCTAGTATATTACAGCAGTTATGAAATTTTGATTCAAAATTATGAATTTCTGATCAAAACGAAATGTTGTCAATTTGCAGGCATAAACGGTTTATAATTTCCTGGCAAATTTGGCTACAAACAGCATAGGCCTTAATATGCTTTGTGCCAAAGTTTGGAACGTGCCCCGTGTATAAGACAGGAGTTATCAAATTTTGATTCAAAATGATGAATTTTTGATCAAAACGAAATGTCAATTTGCAGGTATAAACGGTTTACGATTTCCTTGCAACTTTGGCTACAAACAGCATAGGCCTATATATGCTTTATGCCAAAGTTTGGAACGTTCCCCGTGTACAAGACAGGAGTTATGAAATTTTGATTCAAAATGATGAATTTTTGATCAAAACGAAATGTTGTCAATTTGTAGGTATAAACGTTTTGCGATTTCTATGAAACTTTGGCTACTAATAGCTTAGGCCCAAATATTCTTTGTGCCCAAGTTTGGAAGATGCACCTAGTATATTACAGCAGGTATGAAATTTTGATTCAAAATGATGAATTTTTGATCAAAACGAAATGTTATCAATTTGTAGGTATATACGTTTTACGATTTCTGTAAAACTTAGGCCACCAACAACTGAGGCCTAAATATGATTTAGGCCAAAGTTTGGAACGTTCCCCGTGTATAAGACAGGAGTTATGAAATTTGGATTCAAAATGATGAATTTTTGATCAAAACGAAATGTTGTCAATTTGATGGTATAAATGTTTTACGATTTCTGTAAAACTTTGGCTACAAACAACTGAGGCCTAAATATGGTTTACGCCAAAGTTTGGAACGTTCCCCGTGTATAAGACAGGAGTTATGAAATTTTGATTCAAAATGATGAATTTTTGATCAAAACGAAATGTTGTCAATTTGTAGGTATAAACGGTTTATGATTTCCTTGCAACTTTGGCTACTAATAGCTAAAGCCTAAATATGCTTTAGGCAAAAGCTTGGAACATTCCCCGAGTATAAGACAGGAGTTATGAAATTTTGATTCAAAATGATGAATTTTTGATCAAAACGAAATGTTGTCAATTTGTAGGTATAAATGTTTTACGATTTCTGTAAAACTTTGGCTACAAACAACTGAGGCCTAAATATGATTTAGGGCAAAGTTTGGAACGTTTCCCGTGTATAAGACAGGAGTTATGAAATTTTGATTCAAAATGATGAATTTTTGATCAAAACGAAATGTGGTCAATTTGCAGGTATAAATGTTTTACGATTTCTGTGAAACTTTGGCTACTAATAGCTAAGGCCTAAATATGCTTTCGGCCAAAGTATGGAACGTTCCCCGTGTATAAGATAGGGGTTATGAAATTTTGATTCAAAATGATGAATTTTTGGTCAAAACGAAATGTTGTCAATTTGCAGGTATATACGGTTTACGATTTCCTTGCAACTTTGGCTACTAACAGCTTAGGCCCAAATATTCTTTGTGCCGAAGTTTGGAAGGTGCGCCTAGTATATTACAGCAGTTATGAAATTTTGATTCAAAATTATGAATTTTTGATCAAAACGAAATGTTGTCAATTTATAGGTATTAAACGTTTTACGATTTCTGTGAAACTTTGGCTACTAACAACTGAGGCCTAAATATGATTTAGGCCAAAGTTTGGAACGTTCCCCGTGTATAAGACAGGAGTTATGAAATTTTGATTCAAAATGATCAATTTTTGATCAAAACGAAATGTTGTCAATTTGTAGGTATAAACGGTTTCAGATTTCCTCGCAACTTTGGCTACCAAAAGCTCAGGCCTAAATCTGCTTTAGGCCAAAGTATGGAACGTTCCCCGTGTATAAGACAGGGGTTATGAAATTTTGATTCAAAATGATGAATTTTTGATCAAAACGAAATGTTGTCAATTTGCAGGTATAAACGGTTTACGATTTCCTTGCAACTTTGGCTACTAACAGCTTAGGCCCAAATATTCTTTGTGCCGAAGTTTGGAAGGTGAGCCTAGTATATTACAGCAGTTATGAAATTTTGATTCAAAATGATGAAATTTTGATTCAAAATGATGAATTTTTGATCAAATCGAAATGTTGTCAATTTGTAGGTATTAAACGTTTTACGATTTCTGTGAAACTTTGGCTACTATCAACTGAGGCCTAAATATGATTGAGGCCAAAGTTTGGAACGTTCCCCGTGTATAAGACAGGAGTTATGAAATTTTGATACAAAATGATGAATTTTTGATCAAAACGAAATGTTGTCAATTTGATGGTATAAATGTTTTACGATTTCTGTAAAACTTTGGCTACAAACAACTGAGGCCTAAATATGGTTTACGCCAAAGTTTAGAACGTTCCCCGTGTATAAGACAGGAGTTATGAAATTTTGATTCAAAATGATGAATTTTTGATCAAAACGAAATGTTGTCAATTTGTAGGTATAAACGGTTTATGATTTCCTTGCAACTTTGGCTACTAATAGCTAAAGCCTAAATATGCTTTAGGCAAAAGCTTGGAACATTCCCCGAGTATAAGACAGGAGTTATGAAATTTTGATTCAAAATGATGAATTTTTGATCAAAACGAAATGTTGTCAAGTTGTAGGTATAAATGTTTTACGATTTCTGTAAAACTTTGGCTACAAACAACTGAGGCCTAAATATGATTTAGGGCAAAGTTTGGAACGTTTCCCGTGTATAAGACAGGAGTTATGAAATTTTGATTCAAAATGATGAATTTTTGATCAAAACGAAATGTGGTCAATTTGCAGGTATAAATGTTTTACGATTTCTGTGAAACTTTGGCTACTAATAGCTAAGGCCTAAATATGCTTTCGGCCAAAGTATGGAACGTTCCCCGTGTATAAGATAGGGGTTATGAAATTTTGATTCAAAATGATGAATTTTTGGTCAAAACGAAATGTTGTCAATTTGCAGGTATATACGGTTTACGATTTCCTTGCAACTTTGGCTACTAACAGCTTAGGCCCAAATATTCTTTGTGCCGAAGTTTGGAAGGTGCGCCTAGTATATTACAGCAGTTATGAAATTTTGATTCAAAATTATGAATTTTTGATCAAAACGAAATGTTGTCAATTTATAGGTATTAAACGTTTTACGATTTCTGTGAAACTTTGGCTACTAACAACTGAGGCCTAAATATGATTTAGGCCAAAGTTTGGAACGTTCCCCGTGTATAAGACAGGAGTTATGAAATTTTGATTCAAAATGATCAATTTTTGATCAAAACGAAATGTTGTCAATTTGTAGGTATAAACGGTTTCAGATTTCCTCGCAACTTTGGCTACCAAAAGCTCAGGCCTAAATCTGCTTTAGGCCAAAGTATGGAACGTTCCCCGTGTATAAGACAGGGGTTATGAAATTTTGATTCAAAATGATGAATTTTTGATCAAAACGAAATGTTGTCAATTTGCAGGTATAAACGGTTTACGATTTCCTTGCAACTTTGGCTACTAACAGCTTAGGCCCAAATATTCTTTGTGCCGAAGTTTGGAAGGTGAGCCTAGTATATTACAGCAGTTATGAAATTTTGATTCAAAATGATGAAATTTTGATTCAAAATGATGAATTTTTGATCAAATCGAAATGTTGTCAATTTGTAGGTATTAAACGTTTTACGATTTCTGTGAAACTTTGGCTACTATCAACTGAGGCCTAAATATGATTGAGGCCAAAGTTTGGAACGTTCCCCGTGTATAAGACAGGAGTTATGAAATTTTGATACAAAATGATGAATTTTTTATCAAAACGAAGTGTTGTCAATTTGTAGGTATAAACGTTTTACGATGTCTGTGAAACTTTGGCTACTATCAACTTAGGCCTGAATATGATTTAGGCCAAAGTTTGGCCCGTTCCCCGTGTTTAAGACAGGAGTTATGAAATTTTGATTCAAAATGATGAATTTCTGATCAAAACGAAATGTTGTCAATTTGTAGGTGTAAACGTTTTGCGATTTCTATGAAGCTTTGGCGACTAACAGTTGAGGCCCAAGTTTTCTTTGTGCCAAAGTTTGGAACGTGCCCCGTGTATAAGACAGGAGTTATGAAATTTTGATTCAAAATGATGAATTTTTGATCAAAACGAAATGTCAATTTGCAGGTATAAACGGTTTACGATCTCCTTGCAACTTTGGCTACAAACAGCATAGGCCTAAATATGCTTTGTGCCAAAGTTTGGAACGTGCCCCGTGAATAAGACAAGAGTTATGAAATTTTGATTCAAAATGATGAATTTTTGATCAAAACGAAATGTCAATTTGCAGGTATAAACGTTTTACGATTTCTGTGCAACTTTGGCAACTAATAGCTAAGGCCTTAATATGCTTAAGGCCAAAGTTTGGAACGTTCCCCGTGTATAAGACAGGAGTTATGAAATTTTGATTCAAAATGATGAATTTTTGATCAAAACGAAATGTTGTGACTTTGTAGGTATAAATGTTTTACGATTTCTGTAAAACTTTGGCTACAAACAACTGAGGCCTAAATATGATTTAGGCCAAAGTTTGGACCGTTCCCCGTGTATAAGACAGGAGTTATGAAATTTTGATTCAAAATGATGAATTTTTGATCAAAACGAAATGTTGTCAATTTGTAGGTATAAACGGTTTCAGATTTCCTTGCAACTTTGGCTACCAAAAGCTCAGGCCTAAATCTGCTTTAGGCCAAAGTATGGAACGTTCCCCGTGTATAAGACAGGGGTTATGAAATTTTGATTCAAAATGATGAATTTTTGATCAAAACGAAATGTTGTCAATTTGCAGGTATAAACGGTTTACGATTTCCTTGCAACTTTGGCTACTAACAGCTTAGGCCCAAATATTCTTTGTGCCGAAGTTTGGAAGGTGAGCCTAGTATATTACAGCAGTTATGAAATTTTGATTCAAAATGATGAAATTTTGATTCAAAATGATGAATTTTTGATCAAATCGAAATGTTGTCAATTTGTAGGTATTAAACGTTTTACGATTTCTGTGAAACTTTGGCTACTATCAACTGAGGCCTAAATATGATTGAGGCCAAAGTTTGGAACGTTCCCCGTGTATAAGACAGGAGTTATGAAATTTTGATACAAAATGATGAATTTTTTATCAAAACGAAGTGTTGTCAATTAGTAGGTATAAACGTTTTACGATGTCTGTGAAACTTTGGCTACTATCAACTTAGGCCTGAATATGATTTAGGCCAAAGTTTGGCCCGTTCCCCGTGTTTAAGACAGGAGTTATGAAATTTTGATTCAAAATGATGAATTTCTGATCAAAACGAAATGTTGTCAATTTGTAGGTGTAAACGTTTTGCGATTTCTATGAAACTTTGCCGACTAACAGTTGAAGCCCAAGTTTTCTTTGTGCCAAAGTTTGGAAGGTGCACCTATTATATTACAGCAGTTATGAAATTTTGATTCAAAATGATGAATTTCTGATCAAAACGAAATGTTGTCAATTTGCAGGTATAAACGGTTTATGATTTCCTGGCAGATTTGGCTACAAATAGCTGAGGCCTGCATATGGTTTATGCCAAAGTTTGGAACGTTCCCCGTGTATAAGACAGGAGTTATGAAATTTTGATTCAAAATGATGAATTTTTGATCAAAACGAAATGTTGTCAATTTGTAGGTATAAATGTTTTACGATTTCTGTAAAACTTTGGCTACAAACAACTGAGGCCTAAATATGATTTAGGCCAAAGTTTGGAACGTTCCCCGTGTATAAGACAGGAGTTATGAAATTTTGATTCAAAATGATGAATTTTTGATCAAAACGAAATGTTGTCAATTTGTAGGTATAAATGTTTTACGATTTCTGTAAAACTTTGGCTCACAAACAACTGAGGCCTAAATATGATTCAGGCCAAAGTTTGGAACGTTTCCCGTGTATAAGACAGGAGTTATGAAATTTTGATTCAAAATGATGAATTTTTGATCAAAACGAAATGTCAATTTGTAGGTATAAACGGTTTACGATCTCCTGTTAACTTTGGCTACAAACAGCATAGGCCTAAATATGCTTTGTGCCAAAGTTTGGAACGTGCCCCGTGTATAAGACAGGAGTTATGAAATTTTGATTCAAAATGATGAATTTTTGATCAAAACGAAATGTCAATTTGCAGGTATAAACGTTTTACGATTTCTGTGCAACTTTGGCTACAAACAGCTAAGGCCTAAATATGCTTTAAGGCCAAAGTTTGGAACGTTCCCCGTGTATAAGACAGGAGTTATGAAATTTTGATTCAAAATGATGAATTTTTGATCAAAACGAAATGTTGTCAATTTGTAGGTATAAATGTTTTACGATTTCTGTAAAACTTTGGCTACAAACAACTGAGGCCTAAATATGATTTAGGCCAAAGTTTGGAACGTTCCCCGTGTATAAGACAGGAGTTATGAAATTTTGATTCAAAATGATGAATTTTTGATCAAAACGAAATGTTGTCAATTTGTAGGTATAAACGGTTTCAGATTTCCTTGCAACTTTGGCTACCAAAAGCTCAGGCCTAAATCTGCTTTAGGCCAAAGTATGGAACGTTCCCCGTGTATAAGACAGGGGTTATGAAATTTTGATTCAAAATGATGAATTTTTGATCAAAACGAAATGTTGTCAATTTGCAGGTATAAACGGTTTACGATTTCCTTGCAACTTTGGCTACTAACAGCTTAGGCCCAAATATTCTTTGTGCCGAAGTTTGGAAGGTGAGCCTAGTATATTACAGCAGTTATGAAATTTTGATTCAAAATGATGAAATTTTGATTCAAAATGATGAATTTTTGATCAAAACGAAATGTTGTCAATTTGTAGGTATAAACGTTTTACGATTTCTGTGAAACTTTGGCTACTATCAACTGAGGCCTAAATATGATTGAGGCCAAAGTTTGGAACGTTCCCCGTGTATAAGACAGGAGTTATGAAATTTTGATTCAAAATGATGAATTTTTGATCAAAACGAAATGTTGTCAATTT
The DNA here is from genome assembly GCA_906901655.1 of Sminthurides aquaticus. Classification (NCBI taxonomy): domain Eukaryota; kingdom Metazoa; phylum Arthropoda; class Collembola; order Symphypleona; family Sminthurididae; genus Sminthurides; species Sminthurides aquaticus. The sequence goes on along the minus strand of CAJQTT010000026.1, from coordinate 849,066 downwards.
GTAGGTATAAACGTTTTACGATTTCTGTGAAACTTTGGCTACTAACAACTGAGGCCTGAATATGATTTAGGCCAAAGTTTGGCCCGTTCCCCGTGTATAAGACAGGAGTTATGAAATTTTGATTCAAAATGATGAATTTCTGATCAAAACGAAATGTTGTCAATTTGTAGGTGTAAACGTTTTGCGATTTCTATGAAACTTTGGCTACTAACAGTTGAGGCCCAAGTATTCTTTGTGCCAAAGTTTGGAAGGTGCACCGTAGTATAAGACAGGAGTTATGAAATTTTGATTCAAAATGATGAATTTCTGATCAAAACGAAATGTTGTCAATTTGTAGGTATAAATGTTTTACGATTTCTGTAAAACTTTGGCTACAAACAACTGAGGCCTAAATATGATTTAGGCCAAAGTTTGGAACGTTCCCCGTGTATAAGACAGGAGTTATGAAATTTTGATTCAAAATGATGAATTTTTGATCAAAACGAAATGTTGTGACTTTGTAGGTATAAATGTTTTACGATTTCTGTAAAACTTTGGCTACAAACAACTGAGGCCTAAATATGATTTAGGCCAAAGTTTGGAACGTTCCCCGTGTATAAGACAGGAGTTATGAAATTTTGATTCAAAATGATGAATTTTTGATCAAAACGAAATGTTGTCAATTTGTAGGTATAAACGGTTTCAGATTTCCTTGCAACTTTGGCTACCAAAAGCTCAGGCCTAAATCTGCTTTAGGCCAAAGTATGGAACGTTCCCCGTGTATAAGACAGGGGTTATGAAATTTTGATTCAAAATGATGAATTTTTGATCAAAACGAAATGTTGTCAATTTGCAGGTATAAACGGTTTACGATTTCCTTGCAACTTTGGCTACTAAAAGCTTAGGCCCAAATATTCTTTGTGCCGAAGTTTGGAAGGTGAGCCTAGTATATTACAGCAGTTATGAAATTTTGATTCAAAATGATGAAATTTTGATTCAAAATGATGAATTTTTGATCAAAACGAAATGTTGTCAATTTGTAGGTATTAAACGTTTTACGATTTCTGTGAAACTTTGGCTACTATCAACTGAGGCCTAAATATGATTGAGGCCAAAGTTTGGAACGTTCCCCGTGTATAAGACAGGAGTTATGAAATTTTGATACAAAATGATGAATTTTTTATCAAAACGAAGTGTTGTCAATTAGTAGGTATAAACGTTTTACGATGTCTGTGAAACTTTGGCTACTATCAACTTAGGCCTGAATATGATTTAGGCCAAAGTTTGGCCCGTTCCCCGTGTTTAAGACAGGAGTTATGAAATTTTGATTCAAAATGATGAATTTCTGATCAAAACGAAATGTTGTCAATTTGTAGGTGTAAACGTTTTGCGATTTCTATGAAACTTTGGCGACTAACAGTTGAGGCCCAAGTTTTCTTTGTGCCAAAGTTTGGAAGGTGCACCTAGTATATTACAGCAGTTATGAAATTTTGATTCAAAATGATGAATTTCTGATCAAAACGAAATGTTGTCAATTTGCAGGTATAAACGGTTTATGATTTCCTGGCAGATTTGGCTACTAATAGCTGAGGCCTGCATATGGTTTATGCCAAAGTTTGGAACGTTCCCCGTGTATAAGACAGGAGTTATGAAATTTTGATTCAAAATGATGAATTTTTGATCAAAACGAAATGTCAATTTGCAGGTATAAACGGTTTACGATCTCCTTGCAACTTTGGCTACAAACAGCATAGGCCTAAATATGCTTTGTGCCAAAGTTTGGAACGTGCCCCGTGAATAAGACAAGAGTTATGAAATTTTGATTCAAAATGATGAATTTTTGATCAAAACGAAATGTCAATTTGCAGGTATAAACGTTTTACGATTTCTGTGCAACTTTGGCAACTAATAGCTAAGGCCTTAATATGCTTAAGGCCAAAGTTTGGAACGTTCCCCGTGTATAAGACAGGAGTTATGAAATTTTGATTCAAAATGATGAATTTTTGATCAAAACGAAATGTTGTGACTTTGTAGGTATAAATGTTTTACGATTTCTGTAAAACTTTGGCTACAAACAACTGAGGCCTAAATATGATTTAGGCCAAAGTTTGGACCGTTCCCCGTGTATAAGACAGGAGTTAAGAAATTTTGATTCAAAATGATGAATTTTTGATCAAAACGAAATGTTGTCAATTTGTAGGTATAAACGGTTTCAGATTTCCTTGCAACTTTGGCTACCAAAAGCTCAGGCCTAAATCTGCTTTAGGCCAAAGTATGGAACGTTCCCCGTGTATAAGACAGGGGTTATGAAATTTTGATTCAAAATGATAAATTTTTGATCAAAACGAAATGTTGTCAATTTGCAGGTATAAACGGTTTACGATTTCCTTGCAACTTTGGCTACTAACAGCTTAGGCCCAAATATTCTTTGTGCCGAAGTTTGGAAGGTGAGCCTAGTATATTACAGCAGTTATGAAATTTTGATTCAAAATGATGAAATTTTGATTCAAAATGATGAATTTTTGATCAAATCGAAATGTTGTCAATTTGTAGGTATTAAACGTTTTACGATTTCTGTGAAACTTTGGCTACTATCAACTGAGGCCTAAATATGATTGAGGCCAAAGTTTGGAACGTTCCCCGTGTATAAGACAGGAGTTATGAAATTTTGATACAAAATGATGAATTTTTTATCAAAACGAAGTGTTGTCAATTAGTAGGTATAAACGTTTTACGATGTCTGTGAAACTTTGGCTACTATCAACTTAGGCCTGAATATGATTTAGGCCAAAGTTTGGCCCGTTCCCCGTGTTTAAGACAGGAGTTATGAAATTTTGATTCAAAATGATGAATTTCTGATCAAAACGAAATGTTGTCAATTTGTAGGTGTAAACGTTTTGCGATTTCTATGAAACTTTGGCGACTAACAGTTGAGGCCCAAGTTTTCTTTGTGCCAAAGTTTGGAAGGTGCACCTAGTATATTACAGCAGTTATGAAATTTTGATTCAAAATGATGAATTTCTGATCAAAACGAAATGTTGTCAATTTGCAGGTATAAACGGTTTATGATTTCCTGGCAGATTTGGCTACTAATAGCTGAGGCCTGCATATGGTTTATGCCAAAGTTTGGAACGTTCCCCGTGTATAAGACAGGAGTTATGAGATTTTGAAACAAAATGATGAATTTTTGATCAAAACGAAATGTTGTCAATTTGTAGGTATAAATGTTTTACGATTTCTGTAAAACTTTGGCCACAAACAACTGAGGCCTAAATATGATTTAGGCCAAAGGTTGGAACGTTCCCCGTGTATAAGACAGGAGTTATGAAATTTTGATTCAAAATGATGAATTTTTGATCAAAACGAAATGTTGTCAATTTGATGGTATAAATGTTTTACGATTTCTGTAAAACTTTGGCTACAAACAACTGAGGCCTAAATATGATTCAGGCCAAAGTTTGGAACGTTTCCCGTGTATAAGACAGGAGTTATGAAATTTTGATTCAAAATGATGAATTTTTGATCAAAACGAAATGTCAATTTGCAGGTATAAACGGTTTACGATCTCCTTGCAACTTTGGCTACAAACAGCATAGGCCTAAATATGCTTTGTGTCAAAGTTTGGAACGTGCCCCGTGAATAAGACAAGAGTTATGAAATTTTGATTCAAAATGATGAATTTTTGATCAAAACGAAATGTCAATTTGCAGGTATAAACGTTTTACGATTTCTGTGCAACTTTGGCAACTAATAGCTAAGGCCTTAATATGCTTAAGGCCAAAGTTTGGAACGTTCCCCGTGTATAAGACAGGAGTTATGAAATTTTGATTCAAAATGATGAATTTTTGATCAAAACGAAATGTTGTGACTTTGTAGGTATAAATGTTTTACGATTTCTGTAAAACTTTGGCTACAAACAACTGAGGCCTAAATATGATTTAGGCCAAAGTTTGGACCGTTCCCCGTGTATAAGACAGGAGTTAAGAAATTTTGATTCAAAATGATGAATTTTTGATCAAAACGAAATGTTGTCAATTTGTAGGTATAAACGGTTTCAGATTTCCTTGCAACTTTGGCTACCAAAAGCTCAGGCCTAAATCTGCTTTAGGCCAAAGTATGGAACGTTCCCCGTGTATAAGACAGGGGTTATGAAATTTTGATTCAAAATGATAAATTTTTGATCAAAACGAAATGTTGTCAATTTGCAGGTATAAACGGTTTACGATTTCCTTGCAACTTTGGCTACTAACAGCTTAGGCCCAAATATTCTTTGTGCCGAAGTTTGGAAGGTGAGCCTAGTATATTACAGCAGTTATGAAATTTTGATTCAAAATGATGAAATTTTGATTCAAAATGATGAATTTTTGATCAAATCGAAATGTTGTCAATTTGTAGGTATTAAACGTTTTACGATTTCTGTGAAACTTTGGCTACTATCAACTGAGGCCTAAATATGATTGAGGCCAAAGTTTGGAACGTTCCCCGTGTATAAGACAGGAGTTATGAAATTTTGATACAAAATGATGAATTTTTTATCAAAACGAAGTGTTGTCAATTAGTAGGTATAAACGTTTTACGATGTCTGTGAAACTTTGGCTACTATCAATTTAGGCCTGAATATGATTTAGGCCAAAGTTTGGCCCGTTCCCCGTGTTTAAGACAGGAGTTATGAAATTTTGACTCAAAATGATGAATTTCTGATCAAAACGAAATGTTGTCAATTTGTAGGTGTAAACGTTTTGCGATTTCTATGAAACTTTGGCGACTAACAGTTGAGGCCCAAGTTTTCTTTGTGCCAAAGTTTGGAAGGTGCACCTAGTATATTACAGCAGTTATGAAATTTTGATTCAAAATGATGAATTTCTGATCAAAACGAAATGTTGTCAATTTGCAGGTATAAACGGTTTATGATTTCCTGGCAGATTTGGCTACTAATAGCTGAGGCCTGCATATGGTTTATGCCAAAGTTTGGAACGTTCCCCGTGTATAAGACAGGAGTTATGAGATTTTGAAACAAAATGATGAATTTTTGATCAAAACGAAATGTTGTCAATTTGTAGGTATAAATGTTTTACGATTTCTGTAAAACTTTGGCCACAAACAACTGAGGCCTAAATATGATTTAGGCCAAAGGTTGGAACGTTCCCCGTGTATAAGACAGGAGTTATGAAATTTTGATTCAAAATGATGAATTTTTGATCAAAACGAAATGTTGTCAATTTGATGGTATAAATGTTTTACGATTTCTGTAAAACTTTGCTACAAACAACTGAGGCCTAAATATGATTCAGGCCAAAGTTTGGAACGTTTCCCGTGTATAAGACAGGAGTTATGAAATTTTGATTCAAAATGATGAATTTTTGATCAAAACGAAATGTTGTCAATTTGTAGGTATAAACGGTTTCAGATTTCCTTGCAACTTGGGCTACCAAAAGCTCAGGCCTAAATCTGCTTTCGGCCAAAGTATGGAACGTTCCCCGTGTATAAGACAGGGGTTATGAAATTTTGATTCAAAATAATGAATTTTTGATCAAAACGAAATGTTGTCAATTTGCAGGTATAAACGGTTTACGATTTGATTGCAACTTTGGCTACTAACAGCTTAGGCCCAAATATTCTTTGTGCTGAAGTTTGGAAGGTGAGCCTAGTATATTCCAGCAGTTATGAAATTTTGATTCAAAATGATGAAATTTTGATTCAAAATGATGAAATTTTGATTCAAAATGATGAATTTTTGATCAAAACGAAATGTCAATTTGTAGGTATTAAACGTTTTACGATTTCTGTGAAACTTTGGCTACTAACAACTGAGGCCTAAATATGATTGAGGCCAAAGTTTGGAACGTTCCCCGTGTATAAGACAGGAGTTATGAAATTTTGATACAAAATGATGAATTTTTTATCAAAACGAAATGTTGTCAATTTGTAGGTATAAACGTTTTACGATGTCTGTGAAACTTTGGCTACTATCAACTTAGGCCTGAATATGATTTAGGCCAAAGTTTGGCACGTTCCCCGTGTTTAAGACAGGAGTTATGAAATTTTGATTCAAAATGATGAATTTCTGATCAAAACGAAATGTTGTCAATTTGTAGGTGTAAACGTTTTGCGATTTCTATGAAACTTTGGCGACTAACAGTTGAGGCCCAAGTATTCTTTGTGCCAAAGTTTGGTAGGTGCACCTAGTATGTTACAGCAGTTATGAAATTTTGATTCAAAATGATGAATTTCTGATCAAAACGAAATGTTGTCAATTTGCAGGTATAAACGGTTTATGATTTCCTGGCAGATTTGGCTACTAATAGCTGAGGCCTACATATGGTTTATGCCAAAGTTTGGAACGTTCCCCGTGTATAAGACAGGAGTTATGAGATTTTGAAACAAAATGATGAATTTTTGATCAAAACGAAATGTTGTCAATTTGTAGGTATAAATGTTTTACGATTTCTGTAAAACTTTGGCCACAAACAACTGAGGCCTAAATATGATTTAGGCCAAAGTTTGGAACGTTCCCCGTGTATAAGACAGGAGTTATGAAATTTTGATTCAAAATGATGAATTTTTGATCAAAACGAAATGTTGTCAATTTGATGGTATAAATGTTTTACGATTTCTGTAAAACTTTGGCTACAAACAACTGAGGCCTAAATATGATTCAGGCCAAAGTTTGGAACGTTTCCCGTGTATACGACAGGAGTTATGACATTTTGATTCAAAATGATGAATTTTTGATCAAAACGAAATGTTGTCAATTTGTAGGTATAAACGGTTTATGATTTCCTTGCAACTTTGGCTACTAATAGCTAAAGCCTAAATATGCTTTAGGCAAAAGCTTGGAACATTCCCCGAGTATTAGACAGGAGTTATGAAATTTTGATTCAAAATGATGAATTTTGGATCAAAACGAAATGTTGTCAATTTGTAGGTATAAATGTTTTACGATTTCTGTAAAACTTTGGCTACAAACAACTGAGGCCTGAATATGATTTAGGGCAAAGTTTGGAACGTTTCCCGTGTATAAGACAGGAGTTATGAAATTTTGATTCAAAATGATGAATTTTTGATCAAAACGAAATGTTGTCAATTTGTAGGTATAAACGGTTTCAGATTTCCTTGCAACTTTGGCTACCAAAAGCTCAGGCCTAAATCTGCTTTCGGCCAAAGTATGGAACGTTCCCCGTGTATAAGACAGGGGTTATGAAATTTTGATTCAAAATGATGAATTTTTGATCAAAACGAAATGTTGTCAATTTGCAGGTATAAACGGTTTACGATTTGATTGCAACTTTGGCTACTAACAGCTTAGGCCCAAATATTCTTTGTGCCGAAGTTTGGAAGGTGAGCCTAGTATATTACAGCAGTTATGAAATTTTGATTCAAAATGATGAAATTTTGATTCGAAATGATGAATTTTTGATCAAAACGAAATGTCAATTTGTAGGTATTAAACGTTTTACGATTTCTGTCAAACTTTGGCTACTAACAACTGAGGCCGAAATATGATTGAGGCCAAAGTTTGGAACGTTCCCCGTGTATAAGACAGGAGTTATGAAATTTTGATACAAAATGATGAATTTTTTATCAAAACGAAATGTTGTCAATTTGTAGGTATAAACGTTTTACGATGTCTGTGAAACTTTGGCTACTATCAGCTTAGGCCTGAATATGATTTAGGCCAAAGTTTGGCACTTTCCCCGTGTTTAAGACAGGAGTTATGAAATTTTGATTCAAAATGATGAATTTCTGATCAAAACGAAATGTTGTCAATTTGTAGGTGTAAACGTTTTGCGATTTCTATGAAACTTTGGCGACTAACAGTTGAGGCCCAAGTATTTTTTGTGCCAAAGTTTGGTTGGTGCACCTAGTATATTAGAGCAGTTATGAAATTTTGATTCAAAATTATGAATTTCTGATCAAAACGAAATGTTGTCAATTTGCAGGCATAAACGGTTTATAATTTCCTGGCAACTTTGGCTACAAACAGCATAGGCCTAAATATGCTTTTATGCCAAAGTTTGGAACGTGCCCCGTGTATAAGACAGGAGTTATGAAATTTTGATTCAAAATGATGAATTTTTGATCAAAACGAAATGTCAATTTGCAGGTATAAACGGTTTACGATTTCCTTGCAACTTTGGCTACAAACAGCATAGGCCTATATATGCTTTATGCCAAAGTTTGGAACGTTCCCCGTGTACAAGACAGGAGTTATGAAATTTTGATTCAAAATGATGAATTTTTGATCAAAACGAAATGTTGTCAATTTGTAGGTATAAACGTTTTGCGATTTCTATGAAACTTTGGCTACTAATAGCTTAGGCCCAAATATTCGTTGTGCCCAAGTTTGGAAGATGCACCTAGTATATTACAGCAGGTATGAAATTTTGATTCAAAATGATGAATTTTTGATCAAAACGAAATGTTGTCAATTTGTAGGTATAAACGTTTTACGATTTGTATGAAACTTTGGCTACTAACAACTGAGGCCTGAATATGATTTAGGCCAAAGTTTGGAACGTTCCCCGTGTATAAGACAGGAGTTATGAAATTTTGATTCAAAATGATGAATTTTTGATCAAAACGAAATGTTGTCAATTTGATGGTATAAATGTTTTACGATTTCTGTAAAACTTTTGCTACAAACAACTGAGGCCTAAATATGGTTTACGCCAAAGTTTGGAACGTTCCCCGTGTATAAGACAGGAGTTATGAAATTTTGATTCAAAATGATGAATTTTTGATCAAAACGAAATGTTGTCAATTTGTAGGTATAAACGGTTTATGATTTCCTTGCAACTTTGGCTACTAATAGCTAAAGCCTAAATATGCTTTAGGCAAAAGCTTGGAACATTCCCCGAGTATAAGACAGGAGTTATGAAATTTTGATTCAAAATGATGAATTTTGGATCAAAACGAAATGTTGTCAATTTGTAGGTATAAATGTTTTACGATTTCTGTAAAACTTTGGCTACAAACAACTGAGGCTTAAATATGATTTAGGGCAAAGTTTGGAACGTTTCCCATGTATAAGACAGGAGTTATGAAATTTTGATTCAAAATGATGAATTTTTGATCAAAACGAAATGTCAATTTGCAGGTATAAACGGTTTACGATTTCCTTGCAACTTTGGCTACAAACAGCATAGGCCTATATATGCTTTATGCCAAAGTTTGGAACGTTCCCCGTGTACAAGACAGGAGTTATGAAATTTTGATTCAAAATGATGAATTTTTGATCAAAACGAAATGTTGTCAATTTGTAGGTATAAACGTTTTGCGATTTCTATGAAACTTTGGCTACTAATAGCTTAGGCCCAAATATTCGTTGTGCCCAAGTTTGGAAGATGCACCTAGTATATTACAGCAGGTATGAAAATTTGATTCAAAATGATGAATTTTTGATCAAAACGAAATGTTGTCAATTTGTAGGTATAAACGTTTTACGATTTCTGTGAAACTTTGGCTACTAACAACTGAGGCCTGAATATGATTTAGGCCAAAGTTTGGAACGTTCCCCGTGTATAAGACAGGAGTTATGAAATTTTGATTCAAAATGATGAATTTTGGATCAAAACGAAATGTTGTCAATTTGTAGGTATAAATGTTTTACGATTTCTGTAAAACTTTGGCTACAAACAACTTAGGCTTAAATATGGTTTAGGGCAAAGTTTGGAACGTTTCCCGTGTATAAGACAGGAGTTATGAAATTTTGATTCAAAATGATGAATTTTTGATCAAAACGAAATGTGGTCAATTTGTAGGTATAAATGTTTTACGATTTCTGTGAAACTTTGGCTACTAATAGCTAAGGCCTAAATATGCTTTCGGCCAAAGTATGGAACGTTCCCCGTGTATAAGATAGGGGTTATGAAATTTTGATTCAAAATGATGAATTTTTGGTCAAAACGAAATGTTGTCAATTTGCAGGTATATACGGTTTACGATTTCCTTGCAACTTTGGCTACTAACAGCTTATGCCCAATTATTCTTTGTGCCGAAGTTTGGAAGGTGCGCCTAGTATATTACAGCAGTTATGAAATTTTGATTCAAAATTATGAATTTTTGATCAAAACGAAATGTTGTCAATTTGTAGGTATTAAACGTTTTACGATTTCTGTGAAACTTTGGCTACTAACAACTGAGGCCTAAATATGATTTAGGCCAAAGTTTGGAACGTACCCCGTGTATAAGACAGGAGTTATGAAATTTTGATTCAAAATGATCAATTTTTGATCAAAACGAAATGTTGTCAATTTGTAGGTATAAACGGTTTCAGATTTCCTTGCAACTTTGGCTACCAAAAGCTCAGGTCTAAATCTGCTTTAGGCCAAAGTATGGAACGTTCCCCGTGTATAAGACAGGGGTTATGAAATTTTGATTCAAAATGATGAATTTTTGATCAAAACGAAATGTTGTCAATTAGTAGGTATAAACGGTTTACGATTTCCTTGCAACTTTGGCTACTAACAGCTTAGGCCCAAATATTCTTTGTGCCGAAGTTTGGAAGGTGAGCCTAGTATATTACAGCAGTTATGAAATTTTGATTCAAAATGATGAAATTTTGATTCAAAATGATGAATTTTTGATCAAATCGAAATGTTGTCAATTTGTAGGTGTAAACGTTCTGCGATTTCTATGAAACTTTGGCGACTAACAGTTGAGGCCCAAGTTTTCTTTGTGCCAAAGTTTGGAAGGTGCACCTAGTATATTACAGCAGTTATGAAATTTTGATTCAAAATGATGAATTTCTGATTAAAACGAAATGTTGTCAATTTGCAGGTATAAACGGTTTATGATTTCCTGGCAGATTTGGCTACTAATAGCTAAGGCCTAAATATGCTTTAGGCCAAAGTTTGGCGCATTCCCCGAGTATAAGACAGGAGTTATGAAATTTTGATTCAAAGTGATGAATTTCTTATCAAAACGAAATGTTGTCAATTTGTAGGTATAAACGTTTTACGATGTCTGTGAAACTTTGGCTACTATCAACTGAGGCGTGAATATGATTTAGGCCAAAGTTTTGAACGTTCCCCGTGTATAAGACAGGAGTTATGAAATTTTGATTCAAAGTGATGAATTTTTGATCAAAACGAAATGTTGTCAATTTGTAGGTATAAACGTTTTACGATGTCTGTGAAACTTTGGCTACTATCAACTTAGGCCTGAATATGATTTAGGCCAAAGTTTGGCCCGTTCCCCGTGTTTAAGACAGGAGTTATGAAATTTTGATTCAAAATGATGAATTTCTGATCAAAACGAAATGTTGTCAATTTGTAGGTGTAAACGTTCTGCGATTTCTATGAAACTTTGGCTACTATCAACTTAGGCCTGAATATGATTTAGGCCAAAGTTTGGCCCGTTCCCCGTGTTTAAGACAGGAGTTATGAAATTTTGATTCAAAATGATGAATTTCTGATCAAAACGAAATGTTGTCAATTTGTAGGTGTAAACGTTCTGCGATTTCTATGAAACTTTGGCGACTAACAGTTGAGGCCCAAGTTTTCTTTGTGCCAAAGTTTGGAAGGTGCACCTAGTATATTACAGCAGTTATGAAATTTTGATTCAAAATGATGAATTTCTGATTAAAACGAAATGTTGTCAATTTGCAGGTATAAACGGTTTATGATTTCCTGGCAGATTTGGCAACTAACAGCTAAGGCCTAAATATGCTTTAGGCCAAAGTTTGGCGCATTCCCCGAGTATAAGACAGGAGTTATGAAATTTTGATTCAAAGTGATGAATTTCTTATCAAAACGAAATGTTGTCAATTTGTAAGCATAAATGTTCTACGAGTTCTGTAAATCTTTGGCTACAAATAGCTGAGGCCTGCATATGGTTTATGCCAAAGTTTGGAACGTTCCCCGTGTATAAGACAGGAGTTATGAGATTTTGAAACAAAATGATGAATTTTTGATCAAAACGAAATGTTGTCAATTTGTAGGTATAAACGGTTTATGATTTCCTTGCAACTTTGGCTACTAATAGCTAAAGCCTAAATATGCTTTAGGCAAAAGCTTGGAACATTCCCCGAGTATTAGACAGGAGTTATGAAATTTTGATTCAAAATGATGAATTTTTGATCAAAACGAAATGTTGGCAATTTGTAGGTATAAAAGGTTTCAGATTTCCTTGCAACTTTGGCTACCAAAAGCTCAGGCCTAAATCTGCTTTCGGCCAAAGTATGGAACGTTCCCCGTGTATAAGACAGGGGTTATGAAATTTTGATTCAAAATGATGAATTTTTGATCAAAACGAAATGTTGTCAATTTGCAGGTATAAACGGTTTACGATTTGATTGCAACTTTGGCTACTAACGGCTTAGGCTCAAATATTCTTTGTGCCGAAGTTTGGAAGGTGAGCCTAGTATATTACAGCAGTAATGAAATTTTGATTCAAAATGATGAAATTTTGATTCAAAATGATGAAATTTTGATTCAAAATGATGAAATTTTGATTCAAAATGATGAATTTTTGATCAAAACGAAATGTCAATTTGTAGGTATTAAACGTTTTACGATTTCTGTGAAACTTTGGCTACTAACAACTGAGGCCTGAATATGATTTAGGCCAAAGTTTGGAACGTTCCCCGTGTATAAGACAGGAGTTATGAGATTTTGAAACAAAATGATGAATTTTTGATCAAAACGAAATGTTGTCAATTTGTAGGTATAAATGTTTTACGATTTCTGTAAAACTTTGGCTACAAACAACTGAGGCCTAAATATGGTTTACGCCAAAGTTTGGAACGTTCCCCGTATATAAGACAGGAGTTATGAAATTTTGATTCAAAATGATGAATTTTTGATCAAAACGAAATGTTGTCAATTTGTAGGTATAAACGGTTTATGATTTCCTTGCAACTTTGGCTACTAATAGCTAAAGCCTAAATATGCTTTAGGCAAAAGCTTGGAACATTCCCCGAGTATAAGACAGGAGTTATGAAATTTTGATTCAAAATGATGAATTTTGGATCAAAACGAAATGTTGTCAATTTGTAGGTATAAATGTTTTACGATTTCTGTAAAACTTTGGCTACAAACAACTGAGGCCTAAATATGTTTTAGGGCAAAGTTTGGAACGTTTCCCGTGTATAAGACAGGAGTTATGAAATTTTGATTCAAAATGATGAATTTTTGATCAAAACGAAATGTGGTCAATTTGTAGGTATAAATGTTTTACGATTTCTGTGAAACTTTGGCTACTAATAGCTAAGGCCTAAATATGCTTTCGGCCAAAGTATGGAACGTTCCCCGTGTATAAGATAGGGGTTATGAAATTTTGATTCAAAATGATGAATTTTTGGTCAAAACGAAATGTTGTCAATTTGCAGGTATATACGGTTTACGATTTCCTTGCAACTTTGGCTACTAACAGCTTAGGCCCAAATATTCTTTGTGCCGAAGTTTGGAAGGTGCGCCTAGTATATTACAGCAGTTATGAAATTTTGATTCAAAATTATGAATTTTTGATCAAAACGAAATGTTGTCAATTTGTAGGTATTAAACGTTTTACGATTTCTGTGAAACTTTGGCTACTAACAACTGAGGCCTAAATATGATTTAGGCCAAAGTTTGGAACGTTCCCCGTGTATAAGACAGGAGTTATGAAATTTTGATTCAAAATGATCAATTTTTGATCAAAACGAAATGTTGTCAATTTGTAGGTATAAACGGTTTCAGATTTCCTTGCAACTTTGGCTACCAAAAGCTCAGGCCTAAATCTGCTTTCGGCCAAAGTATGGAACGTTCCCCGGGTATAAGACAGGGGTTATGAAATTTTGATTCAAAATGATGAATTTTTGATCAAAACGAAATGTCAATTTGCAGGTATAAACGGTTTACGATTTGATTGCAACTTTGGCTACTAACAGCTTAGGCCCAAATATTCTTTGTGCCGAAGTTTGGAAGGTGAGCCTAGTATATTACAGCAGTTATGAAATTTTGATTCAAAATGATGAAATTTTGATTCAAAATGATGAATTTTTGATCAAAACGAAATGTCAATTTGTAGGTATTAAACGTTTTACGATTTCTGTGAAACTTTGGCTACGAACAACTGAGGCCTAAATATGATTGAGGCCAAAGTTTGGAACGTTCCCCGTGTATAAGACAGGAGTTATGAAATTTTGATACAAAATGATGAATTTTTTATCAAAACGAAATGTTGTCAATTTGTAGGTATAAACGTTTTACGATGTCTGTGAAACTTTGGCTACTATCAACTTAGGCCTGAATATGATTTAGGCCAAAGTTTGGCACGTTCCCCGTGTTTAAGACAGGAGTTATGAAATTTTGATTCAAAATGATGAATTTTTGATCAAAACGAAATGTCAATTTGCAGGTATAAACGGTTTACGATTTCCTTGCAACTTTGGCTACAAACAGCATAGGCCTAAATATGCTTTATGCCAAAGTTCAGAACGTTCCTTGTTTACAAGACAGGAGTTATGAAATTTTGATTCAAAGTAATGAATTTTTGATCAAAACGAAATGTTGTCAATTTGTAGGTATAAACGTTTTGCGATTTCTATGAAACTTTGGCTACTAACAGCTTAGACCCAAATATTCTTTGTACCCAAGTTTGGAAGATGCACCTAGTATATTACAGCAGGTATGAAATTTTGATTCAAAATGATGAATTTTTGATCAAAACGAAATGTTGTCAATTTGTAGGTATAAATGTTTTACGATTTCTGTAAAACTTTGGCCACAAACAACTGAGGCCTAAATATTATTTAGGCCAAAGTTTGGAACGTTCCCCGTGTATAAGGCAGGAGTTATGAAATTTTGATTCAAAATGATGAATTTTTGATCGAAACGAAATGTTGTCAATTTGAAGGTATAAATGTTTTACGATTTCTGTAAAACTTTGGCTACAAACAACTGAGGCCTAAATATGGTTTACGCCAAAGTTTGGAACGTTCCCCGTGTATAAGACAGGGGTTATGAAATTTTGATTCAAAATGATGAATTTTTTATCAAAACGAAATGTAATCAATTTGCAGGTATATACGGTTTACGATTTCCTTGCAACTTTGGCTACTAACAGCTTAGGCCCAAATATTCTTTGTGCCGAAGTTTGGAAGGTGCGCCTAGTATGAATGAAAGAGCTTTATTGTGCAATTAGGATCGAAGCCCACCACACAAAGCATAGTTAGATATTGTTAATACATTTTTGTAGTCGAGAAAACCGTCCGGTCTATGTTATATATTAGTAGATTAGCTCGTCAGGTTAAAATTAACGGTAAAAAACTCGGGGCTACATTTTGATTATTTGATGTTAAATATATCACCCACTGCTACAAACAGTGGGGGGGGGGAGCCGGCGATGACATATTGACCGCAAGAGCACATTTGCGAATATATATATATATATTTGATATCGTTAGCTATTTGATAACAAGTTCGGCATTCATCTGTACTTTGTTTCCATATTCGAGCGAGGAATCACGTATTGGTTTAGTCAGGTCGAACACAGTTGCTGGTTTCTGAAACTTGGGAAGCCGGGGAGGACCTCTTGCGAAATTATGCTTCTGATAAGCCCCCAAGGTCTTCTTCCGGAACCGCGCCGAACTTCTTAAGTCTGTTGCTGGCCCCCATCCAGTCCTCACTTTCCTGATGGTCCGTAGTAGGTTGAAATCTCATGGCTGTTTTGATTTCGCGAACTTTTGTTACTTGCTGTATTTGGTCAGTATCGTACACTTATTGGTTTCTGATCAGGGTAGCGGGTTTAATCTTGTAACATTTTCTGGTTATACTACCCCAATCCTTCTGCCTAGTCGTATGTTCCACTAACCAAGCTCGTTTATATATTTTACATGTTTTATCGGTCCACACTGTCCCAGTTCTCGTACAAATTTATTAATCTGCTTTTAGTTTCTGTTTAAAGTTAAGTATAGTTTTGTACAATGTGTAATTAATTACAGTATTCAAGGTTTTGGGTCGATTCAAAAGTAGCCAGCGTAACGCCGTATCCAGTTTTTTTGACCTAGGCAGCTAGTTCATCTTGTAAATTTTTCGTAAATCCTACCCAGCTCGTACTACTAAGACACCCGTTTACCGCTATCTCTGTTTCGTATTTCATCTTTTACACTTGTCTACTGCAACAACTTAAACACATTAATCTGATATTTTCGTGAATTATACTTAGCCTTGGTTCATACGATTAATTATAATATATATACTTTAGTTTGATAGCTTTGAGACACATATGTATTGTAATGGTTTAGCCATGGGTTCTTTGAAAACTTACTTTCGCGCCACTTACAATTCAGCCACATGGTTCGAAAACCATGCTTCAATACAGATTACGATGTTTTAGGTAACTGGCTTGAAAATTTTTCACAGAATTTGATTGTTAACAGTTACACAGGCTTATTACTTAATTATTGAGATCAGAATTAGTACACTTTATAACTTAAAACACAGGATTTAATTAAAGTTAGCAGGAGTACCTTTTACATGTGTGCTCTCGTGG
Source organism: Sminthurides aquaticus (assembly GCA_906901655.1). Lineage (NCBI taxonomy): Eukaryota > Metazoa > Arthropoda > Collembola > Symphypleona > Sminthurididae > Sminthurides > Sminthurides aquaticus. The sequence goes on along the minus strand of CAJQTT010000026.1, from coordinate 832,611 downwards.
TCGCGGCTTTTAGTCCCCCCAGGTGCGCCTAGTATATTACAGCAGTTATGAAATTTTGATTCAAAATGATGAATTTGAAGAGCCGAGTGAGACACCGAGCAGTACACACGTACACAGAAATCGCTCCGCGAAATCTGCCAACCAAGCACATCCTTCCTATGAGTTCCAACTCACAACCCCCTCCAAGTAATCCAATTAACCAAGAACCCAGCAAAAGTAAACCCAATTTCCGAAGCCTACCACGCACTAAACGTCAACGAACAGAGCTTGAACTCGAAAAATCAATTCACAAAAAAGCCGTCACAAAACAAACCGAAATTACGCCCCCTGTTAGCCGCAGTACCAGTGTTAGTGAAACAGAACCTGATTCCCCCACCCCAGTTGAAAACATGAGCACCTACTTCACCACCCCAAGTCCATTCGCCCCAAAGACACCTGCAGTAACCCTAGAATCGGTCATGGCCTACTTGACCCAACGTTTCGACGAAATTGCTGACTTCCACCGCGGAATTAAAAACCGAATCCAAGAAACAGAAAAATCAATCGAAATCCTGTCCCGAGCTTTCATTAGCAAAAACATCATCATATACGGCGTCTCCGAAGAACCCCGAGAAACTTTTCAACAAGCTGAAAACAAAGTCCAAGAAATCTGCAACTTAATTGGCTGCCCAAACGCTGACATTGACAACGTCCGCCGCGTCGGACGACCTGGCACTGGTAAAGCACGCCCAATCCAAGTAGTCCTCCTCCGCATGAAAGACAAATTTGCGATACTGAGTGCAAAGAAAAACCACCAAGCTTTCTCGCCCCAAGGAAAACTCTTTAAAATCTCGATCCAGGTTGACAGAACAAAAGCAGATCGGGAAAAACACAAAATCCTATCAGCCCACGCAACCCACGAAAAGAAATCCAACCCTGCTCTCACCACGACAATCAGAAATGGCACTCTCACAATCACAGACGGACAACGCAAGCAATCATTCAAAGTCCAAGACGGGAAACTCGTGGAATGCAACCCCAACGAATTTAGCTCTTAACAGTACTGAATCCAACTCTCTACTGCAACGATGTGACCTTAGCTTTTTAACGCAACACCGACAAACCCCAGTGGAACAACACCCGAAAATAACTTTGAACTTGTGGAATATTCGTGGACTAAATACCATACACAACTGTGACTTGAACACGTGTGAAAATCTGAGACTCTCAACAGTGACAATTCTTACTGAAACGTGGAATGTAAATCCTATTAATTTTCTACACCCCTTCCACCAACACTTCCTTATTAACTCTATGGCTACCAAAGATTTTACCACCGGAAGAGCGTCTGGTGGAATAATAACCGCTTTAAACACTACAGAACTAAAATCTCATCAAGTGCTCTCAATAACAAATCATTTCCAAATCATACTAATCCAGCTCCAAAGAAATCTCCCCAAAATAATCCTAGCCACTAGCTACCTACCGCCCACCAGTGACACCACCGAATTTGAACAATTAGAAAACGCCATAATCCTCGCCAAAGACCAACATCCCAACGCTGAAATAATTGTGGCGGGTGACTTCAATGCTCGGATCGGTGAATTAGACAATGATGACGAGGAAGCTAGATTAAGCAGTAACTCTGTCTACGTAACCCGAAACTCGAAATGTAAAAAAGTTAACTCCAGAGGAAACCATCTCATTAACCTGCTCAACACAGTGGATCTTACGGTACTAAATGGAAGATGTGATGGTGACGAAGAGGGAGAGTTCACGTACATGGGAATCCCCAAACTCAACCAACAAGGAATACTACAAAATGTCGGTATGTCAGTAATTGATCTTATTCTCATCTCCCCGAATCTCATAACTCACACCGACTCCCTCCGCGTACTCCCATGGACAGGATCAGATCATCTTAATATCCAATTAACCCTAAAAGACTCAAATCAGAACCCTACCCAAAGAAAACAGTGGAAACTGACGTGGAAGAATAGTAAAGAAGCAATTGAGCACTACCAGGAGAAAGCAACTAACCATTTTAAGCCTAACGATAACTACACTACGTTCATTGAAGCAATTAAACTCACAGCTAAAGATTGCAACCTATTCCATTATACCTCCACCAAACCCAACAAACCCTGGTACGACAAAGAATGCAGAGAAGCTCACAAAACCCTAGCCAAACTACTGACCCTAGCTAAACGCCTCAACTGGACTTCTGAAAACAGAGACGCCTATTATGCCCAACTCAAAACAAACACGAAACTTTTCAAAACCAAACGCCAAGCTTACTGGACTGCAGCACAGGAATCTCTCAAGCAAGCCCAAAACACACAGCAATTCTGGGAAACCATACAATTTTTCCGCCCTAAAACATACACACCCAACCTCATCAACAACCAACACTGGATGGACTTCTACAACGCTATTATGCCTCCCCGCCAAATCTGCACAATCCTGTACTCGGACGCACGCCACCCAAAACTAGACAGTGACTTCACACATGCAGAATTAATAAACGCTTTAAAAAAACTCGGTAACCAAAAAGCGCCCGGTCCCGACAAAATCAAGAATGAGTTTCTCAAGCATCTACCCGAAAACGCAATCGACACCCTCCTCAACATTCTCAATCATATCCACGACTCCGAACAATTCCCCACAGGATGGACAAATTCCGAAACAGTCATGCTACACAAGAAAGGAGACAAACAAAACCCTCTAAATTACCGTCCTATCGCCCTTGCAAACGCCTGCCAAAAACTCTTTACCTCCCTTCTCAGTACCCGCCTCAATGAATGGGCAGAATCAAACAAAATCCTCCCAGAAGCCCAAGCAGGATTCCGCCCAAACCGTAGCTGTGCCGACCAAATCTTCTTACTCAACACCGCCATTCAAATTGCACTCTCTAAAAAAGGAGGAAAACTCTACACCCTATTCATTGACTTTCGCCGCGCTTTCCCCTCCGTCCCACACCTTACCCTCTGGAGAAAACTGCATTCAATTGGAGCAAGCTCCAAAATCATCCGCCTACTACAAGCCCTCTACGAAACTGCAACAACAACCATCCGCCTACCTACTGGCCAAAGTGATCCCATCGAAATGACAGAAGGATTGCTCCAAGGGGATCCGGGTTCTCCCGGAAACTTTAATCTACTTATCTGTGACATAGAAGAAATATTGAAATCAGCCGGTAACGGAGGAATTGGACTAAACCATAGAACTATGCTACACATCCTCCTATTTGCAGACGACATGGCCCTCCTTGCCAGAACTCCTGAAGAAATGCGAAAACAAATCAAGACCTTAGAATCATACTTCTCATCGCTTTCCCTTCAAGTCAACATGGAAAAAACACAAATGATGATATTTCGGCAAGGTGGAAGAATATCCAAAAAGTGCAAGTTTTATTACAACGGACAGGAAATAGATATTGTGAACAGCTATACATACCTTGGCATTCTTTTTACTACGAAAGGTAAATTCTCCACCCAGGTACGCGTCGCAAAACAAAAGGCAACCAAAGCCACAAACCAATGCCTCATCATCCTACGAAAAAGCAACGCTGAAAAATTCCATGACCATTATACGCTATTTGAAAGCACCATGAAAGCAATTCTTCTCTACGGAGCACCGGTATGGGGATTACAACACAGCGCAGCTCTAGAACCCATTCAATGTGTCTACTATCGCAAAATTCTATCAGCTCCACGAACGACTCCTCAATGCATCATAAGGCTAGAAGCTGGGCGAAAAACTATTAAAAATAGCTTGATACGCAACACATATCAATTTCTCTTACACATCCTAATGGCGCCAGAGACCAGATACATCAAGATAGCATTCAACCGACTCATCCTTATGAGCCAACTCCATCCCCAAGAACAACAGTATAACTGGGTATTGCAATTCCAAACTCTTCTGCAACCCTACGGACTCGCGGACACGGTATTTGATACCCCAGCTACTCTAAAAGCAAACATTGATGCTTACGCTCAAATTATTGCGGACATCGACTTTGAAAGCGACACTTATGATAGCTTCAGAAAAGAAAACTTCCCTGACTACGCTCGAAGCATTCCAAGCCAACTTCAACCACAACCCTACCTCATGTCATCCCTACCATTACTTTACAAGAGGCTCATCTTCCAACTCAAACTCGGACAAATCTCCCTACCCTACCAAGGACATCTCCTCACCATCCCTGCCGTTAATAAAGAAGAATTCTGCAAACTCTGCACTCAACCCGATTCGATTACACATGCCCTAGAAATATGCGAAAAACTTCAAGAACAACAACTCGAATTAAGCAACTCCGGATGGCAACGGCAAGACTATTTGCTAAACATTTTCAACTTCACCCCAACAGAAATCCTACCTATGCTAGATTGCATCAGAGAACTACTTGAAACCCGATATAAAAAAGAACAAGCGATCAATAAATCCCCAGTGCAAAATCAGCCCAGCAGTGATACGGAAGAGCAAGAAGTGCCTAGTAACTCGCTATAAAACTCCTAATCTCTTTCTTCTCTTCTTAAAATCATTAAAATCTTATCTGTTCTCTTCACACAGCTTGACAAGATTTCGAACACGATGAGAAGCACACTCGCTATCTTTCTCCTGGTTGTTTCGCTAGTAAGCAGCCACGGATGGGCTTTTCCCGCTATTCCTGCCGCAGCCAAATGGACCATAGGCACCCTAGGTCTTGACGCACTCAATGACTGGGCTTCAGCATGGTTCTTCCCCCAAAATAATCCCATGGAAACGGCACTCTGGGTAATAGGAGCTCTATTCCTAACCATAGCTCTAATTCTTCTGTTTTGCTTGTACATTTTCATGAAACAACAGCGCCGCCAAACCAAGGAAAGAAAGGAACATCCCTTAATTCCCATGACAACTCTCACACCAAAGCCGACAGAACCGGGGAATCCTACTTTTACCACAACCCAATATACTTCCTTGCGCCACTAATAATTTAATTACCAGTGAAGCTACAATCTATGAATGCAAAAAGGTGACGCCTCCTCCGGCGTGTGAATTGGAGGGCTCCGGAATCAGTCCTCCGGGATGTGGGTTGGAGCAACAACGCATTCCAAGCTTCTCACGCTTACACTATTTATACACATTATTCACACTCTGCTCTCAAATCATTTAATACATGTAATTATTATTAGAAAGTCGACAATAAATACCCCATAGCGAAAGCTCAAGGGGATTACTCTATTAAAAAAAAACAAACTTTGGCCTAAATCATATTTAGGCCTCAGTTGTTTGTGGCCAAAGTTTTACAGAAATCGTAAAACATTTATACCTACAAATTGACAACTTTTCGTTTTGATCAAAAATTCATCATTTTGAATCAAAATTTCATACCTGCGGTAATATACTAGGTGCATCTTCGAAACTTTGGCACAATGAATATTAGGACTTCTGCTGTTAGAAGCAAAAGTTTCATAGAAATCGCAAAACGTTTATACCTACAAATTGACAACATTTCGTTTTGATCAAAAATTCATCATTTTGAATCAAAATATCATAACTCCTGTCTTATACACGGGGAACGTTCCAAACTTTGACATAAAGCATATTTAAGCCTCAACTGTTAGTCGCCAAAGTTTCATAGAAATCGCAAAACGTTTACACCTACAAATTGACAACATTTCGTTTTGATAAGAAATTCATCATTTTGAATCAAAATTTCATAACTCCTGTCTTATACAAGGGAAACGTTCCAAACTTTGGCCGGAATCATATTTAGGCCTCAGTTGTTTGTAGCCAAAGTTTTACAGAAATCGTAAAACATTTATACCTACAAAATGACAACATTTCGTTTTGATCAAAAATTCATCATTTTGAATCAAAATTTCATAACTCCTGTCGTATACACGGGAAACGTTCCAAACTTTGGCCTAAATCATATTTAGGCCTCAGTTGTTTGTAGCAAAAGTCTTACAGAAATCGTAAAACATTTATACCTACAAATTGACAACATTTCGTTTTGATCAAAAATTCATCATTTTGAATCAAAATTTCATAACTCCTGTCTTATACACGGGGAACTATCCAAACTTTGGCCTAAATCATATTTTGGCCTCAGTTGGTTGTAGCCAAAGTTTCACAGAAATCGTAAAACATTTATACCTACAAATTGACCACATTACGTTTTGATCTAAAATTCATCATTTTGAATCATTTCATAACTCCTGTCTTATACACGGGGAACGTTCCAAACTTTGGCCTAAATCATATTTAGGCCTCAGTTGTTTGTAGCAAAAGTTTTACAGAAATCGTAAAACGTTTAATACCTACAAATTGACAACATTTCGTTTTGATCAAAAATTCATCATTTTGAATCAAAATTTCATAACTCCTGTCTTATACACGGGGAACGTTCCAAACTTTAGCATTAATCATATTTGGGCCTCAGTTGTTATTAGCCAAAGTTTCATAGAAATCGCAAAACGATTATACCTACAAATTGACAACATTTCGTTTTGATCAAAAATTCATCACTTTGAATCAAAATTTCATAACTCCTGTCTTATACACGGGGAACGTTCCAAACTTTGGCCTAAATCATATTCACGCCTCAGTTGATAGTAGCCAAAGTTGCAAGGAAATCGTAAAACATTTATACCTACAAATTGACAACATTTCGTTTTGATCAAAAATTCATCATTTTGAATCAAAATTTCATAACTCCTGTCTTATACACGGGGAACGTTCGAAACTTTGGCCTGAATCATATTTAGGCCTCAGTTGTTTGTAGCCAAAGTTGCAAGGAAATCGTAAACCGTTTATACCTGCAAATTGACATTTCGTTTTGATCAAAAATTCATCATTTTGAATCAAAATTTCATAACTCTTGTCTTATTCACGGGGCACGTTCCAAACTTTGGCACAAAGCGTATGTAGGCCCATGCTGTTTGTAGCTAAAGTTGCAAGGAGATCGTAAACCGTTTATACCTACAAATTGACAACATTTCGTTTTGATCAAAAATTCATCATTTTGAATCAAAATATCATAACTCCTGTCTTATACACGGGGAACGTTCCAAACTTTGACATAAAGCATATTTAAGCCTCAACTGTTAGTCGCCAAAGTTTCATAGAAATCGCAAAACGTTTACACCTACAAATTGACAACATTTCGTTTTGATCAAAAATTCATCATTTTGAATCAAAATTTCATAACTCCTGTCTTATACTCGGGGAATGTTCCAAACTTTTGCCTAAAGCATATTTAGGCCTTAGCTATTAGTAGCCAAAGTTGCAAGAAAATCATAAACCGTTTATACCTACAAATTGACAACATTTCGTTTTGATCAGAAGTTCATCATTTTGAATCAAAATTTCATACCTGCGGTAATATACTAGGTGCATCTTCCAAACTTTGGCACAATGAATATTAGGACTTCAGCTGTTAGAAGCGAAAGTTTCATAGAAACCGCAAAACGTTTATACCTACAAATTGACAACATTTCGTTTTGATCAAAAATTCATCATTTTGAATCAAAATATCATAACTCCTGTCTTATACACGGGGAACGTTCCAAACTTTGACGTAAAGCATATTTAAGCCTCAACTGATAGTCGCCAAAGTTTCATAGAAATCGCTAAACGTTTACACCTACAAATTGACAACATTTAGTTTTGATAAGAAATTCATCATTTTGAATCAAAATTTCATAACTCCTGTATTATACTCGGGGAATGTTCCAAACTTTTGCCTAAAGCATATTTAGGCCTTAGCTATTAGTAGCCAAAGTTGCAAGGAAATCATAAACCGTTTATGCCTACAAATTGACAACATTTCGTTTTGATCAAAAATTCATCATTTTGAATCATTTCATAACTCCTGTCTTATACACGGGGAACGTTCCAAACTTTGGCCTAAATCATATTTAGGCCTCAGTTGTTTGTAGCCAAAGTTTCCCAGAAATTGTAAAACATTTATACCTACAAATTGACCACATTACGTTTTGATCTAAAATTCATCATTTTGAATCATTTCATAACTCCTGTCTTATACACGGGGAACTATCCAAACTTTGGCCTGAATCATATTTAGGCCTCAGTTGTTTGTAGCCAAAGTTTTACAGAAATCGTAAAACATTTATACCTACAAACTGACCACATTACGTTTTGATCTAAAATTCATCATTTTGAATCATTTCATAACTCCTGTCTTATACACGGGGAACGTTCCAAACTTTGGCCTAAATAATATTTAGGCCTCAGTTGTTAGTAGCCAAAGTTTCACAGAAATCGTAAAACGTTTAATACCTACAAATTGAAAACATTTCGTTTTGATCTAAAATTCATCATTTTGAATCATTTCATAACTCCTGTCTTATACACGGGGAACGTTCCAAACTTTGGCCTAAATCATATTTAGGCCTCAGTTGTTTGCAGCAAAAGTTTTACATAAATCGTAAAACATTTATACCTACAAATTGAAAACATTTCGTTTTGATCAAAAATTCATCATTTTGTATCAAAACTTCATAACTCCTGTCTTATACACGGGGAACGTTCCAAACTTTGGCCTAAATAATATTTAGGCCTCAGTTGTTTGTAGCAAAAGTTTTACAGAAATCCTAAAACATTTATACCTACAAATTGAAAACATTTCGTTTTGATCAAAAATTCATCATTTTGTATCAAAATTTCATAACTCCTGTCTTATACACGGGGAACGTTCCAAACTTTGGCCTAAATAATATTCAGGCCTCAGTTGTTAGTAGCCAAAGTTTCACAGAAATCGTAAAACGTTTAATACCTACAAATTGACAAAATTTCGTTTTGATCAAAAATTCATCATTTTGAATCAAAATTTCATAACTCCTGTCTTATACACGGGGAACGTTCCAAACTTTGGCATTAATCATATTTGGGCCTCAGTTGTTTGTAGCCAAAGTTTCTCAGAAATTGTAAAACATTTATACGTACAAATTGACCACATTACGTTTTGATCAAAAATTCATCATTTTGAATTAAAATTTCATAACTCCTGTCTTATACACGGGGAACTATCCAAACTTTGGCCTAAATCATATTTAGGCCTCAGTTGTTTGTAGCCAAAGTTTCACAGAAATCGTAAAACATTTATACCTACAAATTGACCACATTACGTTTTGATCAAAAATTCATCATTTTGAATCATTTCATAACTCCTGTCTTATACACGGGGAACGTTCCAAACTTTGGCCTAAATCATATTTAGGCCTCAGTTGTTTGTAGCCAAAGTTTCACAGAAATCGTAAAACATTTATACCTACAAATTGACCACATTACGTTTTGATCAAAAATTCATCATTTTGAATCATTTCATAACTCCTGTCTTATACACGGGGAACGTTCCAAACTTTGGCCTAAATCATATTTAGGCCTCAGTTGTTTGTAGCCAAAGTTTCCCAGAAATTGTAAAACATTTATACCTACAAATTGACCACATTACGTTTTGATCAAAAATTCATCATTTTGTATCAAAATTTCATAACTCCTGTCTTATACACGGGGAACGTTCCAAACTTTGGCCTGAATCATATTTAGGCCTCAGTTGTTTGTAGCCAAAGTTTTACAGAAATCGTAAAACATTTATACCTACAAACTGACCACATTACGTTTTGATCTAAAATTCATCATTTTGAATCATTTCATAACTCCTGTCTTATACACGGGGAACGTTCCAAACTTTGGCCTAAATAATATTTAGGCCTCAGTTGTTAGTAGCCAAAGTTTCACAGAAATCGTAAAACGTTTAATACCTACAAATTGAAAACATTTCGTTTTGATCTAAAATTCATCATTTTGAATCATTTCATAACTCCTGTCTTATACACGGGGAACGTTCCAAACTTTGGCCTAAATCATATTTAGGCCTCAGTTGTTTGCAGCAAAAGTTTTACATAAATCGTAAAACATTTATACCTACAAATTGAAAACATTTCGTTTTGATCAAAAATTCATCATTTTGTATCAAAACTTCATAACTCCTGTCTTATACACGGGGAACGTTCCAAACTTTGGCCTAAATAATATTTAGGCCTCAGTTGTTAGTAGCCAAAGTTTCACAGAAATCGTAAAACGTTTAATACCTACAAATTGACAACATTTCGTTTTGATCTAAAATTCATTATTTTGAATCATTTCATAACTCCTGTCTTATACACGGGGAACGTTCCAAACTTTGGCCTAAATCATATTTAGGCCTCAGTTGTTTGTAGCAAAAGTTTTACAGAAATCCTAAAACATTTATACCTACAAATTGAAAACATTTCGTTTTGATCAAAAATTCATCATTTTGTATCAAAATTTCATAACTCCTGTCTTATACACGGGGAACGTTCCAAACTTTGGCCTAAATAATATTCAGGCCTCAGTTGTTAGTAGCCAAAGTTTCACAGAAATCGTAAAACGTTTAATACCTACAAATTGACAACATTTCGTTTTGATCAAAAATTCATCATTTTGTATCAAAATTTCATAACTCCTGTCTTATACACGGGGAACGTTCCAAACTTTGGCCTGAATCATATTTAGGCCTCAGTTGTTTGTAGCCAAAGTTTTACAGAAATCGTAAAACATTTATACCTACAAATTGACCACATTACGTTTTGATCTAAAATTCATCATTTTGAATCATTTCATAACTCCTGTCTTATACACGGGGAACTATCCAAACTTTGGCCTAAATCATATTTAGGCCTCAGTTGTTTGTAGCCAAAGTTTCACAGAAATCGTAAAACATTTATACCTACAAATTGACCACATTACGTTTTGATCAAAAATTCATCATTTTGAATCATTTCATAACTCCTGTCTTATACACGGGGAACGTTCCAAACTTTGGCCTAAATCATATTTAGGCCTCAGTTGTTTGTAGCAAAAGTTTTACAGAAATCCTAAAACATTTATACCTACAAATTGAAAACATTTCGTTTTGATCAAAAATTCATCATTTTGTATCAAAATTTCATAACTCCTGTCTTATACACGGGGAACGTTCCAAACTTTGGCCTAAATAATATTCAGGCCTCAGTTGTTAGTAGCCAAAGTTTCACAGAAATCGTAAAACGTTTAATACCTACAAATTGACAACATTTCGTTTTGATCAAAAATTCATCATTTTGTATCAAAATTTCATAACTCCTGTCTTATACACGGGGAACGTTCCAAACTTTGGCCTGAATCATATTTAGGCCTCAGTTGTTTGTAGCCAAAGTTTTACAGAAATCGTAAAACATTTATACCTACAAATTGACCACATTACGTTTTGATCTAAAATTCATCATTTTGAATCATTTCATAACTCCTGTCTTATACACGGGGAACTATCCAAACTTTGGCCTAAATCATATTTAGGCCTCAGTTGTTTGTAGCCAAAGTTTCACAGAAATCGTAAAACATTTATACCTACAAATTGACCACATTACGTTTTGATCAAAAATTCATCATTTTGAATCATTTCATAACTCCTGTCTTATACACGGGGAACGTTCCAAACTTTGGCCTAAATCATATTTAGGCCTCAGTTGTTTGTAGCCAAAGTTTCACAGAAATCGTAAAACGTTTAATACCTACAAATTGACAACATTTCGTTTTGATCAAAAATTCATCATTTTGTATCAAAATTTCATAACTCCTGTCTTATACACGGGGAACGTTCCAAACTTTGGCCTGAATCATATTTAGGCCTCAGTTGTTTGCAGCAAAAGTTTTACAGAAATCGTAAAACATTTATACCTACAAATTGAAAACATTTCGTTTTGATCAAAAATTCATCATTTTGTATCAAAACTTCATAACTCCTGTCTTATACACGGGGAACGTTCCAAACTTTGGCCTAAATAATATTTAGGCCTCAGTTGTTAGTAGCCAAAGTTTCACAGAAATCGTAAAACGTTTAATACCTACAAATTGACAACATTTCGTTTTGATCTAAACTTCATTATTTTGAATCATTTCATAACTCCTGTCTTATACACGGGGAACGTTCCAAACTTTGGCCTAAATCATATTTAGGCCTCAGTTGTTTGTAGCAAAAGTTTTACAGAAATCGTAAAACATTTATACCTACAAATTGAAAACATTTCGTTTTGATCAAGAATTCATCATTTTGTATCAAAATTTCATAACTCCTGTCTTATACACGGGGAACGTTCCAAACTTTGGCCTAAATAATATTTAGGCCTCAGTTGTTAGTAGCCAAAGTTTTACAGAAATCCTAAAACATTTATACCTACAAATTGAAAACATTTCGTTTTGATCAAAAATTCATCATTTTGTATCAAAATTTCATAACTCCTGTCTTATACACGGGGAACGTTCCAAACTTTGGCCTAAATAATATTCAGGCCTCAGTTGTTAGTAGCCAAAGTTTCACAGAAATCGTAAAACGTTTAATACCTACAAATTGACAAAATTTCGTTTTGATCAAAAATTCATCATTTTGAATCAAAATTTCATAACTCCTGTCTTATACACGGGGAACGTTCCAAACTTTGGCATTAATCATATTTGGGCCTCAGTTGTTTGTAGCCAAAGTTTCTCAGAAATTGTAAAACATTTATACGTACAAATTGACCACATTACGTTTTGATCAAAAATTCATCATTTTGAATTAAAATTTCATAACTCCTGTCTTATACACGGGGAACTATCCAAACTTTGGCCTAAATCATATTTAGGCCTCAGTTGTTTGTAGCCAAAGTTTCACAGAAATCGTAAAACATTTATACCTACAAATTGACCACATTACGTTTTGATCAAAAATTCATCATTTTGAATCATTTCATAACTCCTGTCTTATACACGGGGAACGTTCCAAACTTTGGCCTAAATCATATTTAGGCCTCAGTTGTTTGTAGCCAAAGTTTCACAGAAATCGTAAAACGTTTAATACCTACAAATTGACAACATTTCGTTTTGATCAAAAATTCATCATTTTGTATCAAAATTTCATAACTCCTGTCTTTTCCACGGGGAACGTTCCAAACTTTGGCCTGAATCATATTTAGGCCTCAGTTGTTTGTAGCCAAAGTTTTACAGAAATCCTAAAACATTTATACCTACAAATTGAAAACATTTCGTTTTGATCAAAAATTCATCATTTTGTATCAAAATTTCATAACTCCTGTCTTATACACGGGGAACGTTCCAAACTTTGGCCTAAATAATATTCAGGCCTCAGTTGTTAGTAGCCAAAGTTTCACAGAAATCGTAAAACGTTTAATACCTACAAATTGACAAAATTTCGTTTTGATCAAAAATTCATCATTTTGAATCAAAATTTCATAACTCCTGTCTTATACACGGGGAACGTTCCAAACTTTGGCATTAATCATATTTGGGCCTCAGTTGTTTGTAGCCAAAGTTTCTCAGAAATTGTAAAACATTTATACGTACAAATTGACCACATTACGTTTTGATCAAAAATTCATCATTTTGAATTAAAATTTCATAACTCCTGTCTTATACACGGGGAACTATCCAAACTTTGGCCTAAATCATATTTAGGCCTCAGTTGTTTGTAGCCAAAGTTTCACAGAAATCGTAAAACATTTATACCTACAAATTGACCACATTACGTTTTGATCAAAAATTCATCATTTTGAATCATTTCATAACTCCTGTCTTATACACGGGGAACGTTCCAAACTTTGGCCTAAATCATATTTAGGCCTCAGTTGTTTGTAGCCAAAGTTTCACAGAAATCGTAAAACGTTTAATACCTACAAATTGACAACATTTCGTTTTGATCAAAAATTCATCATTTTGTATCAAAATTTCATAACTCCTGTCTTTTCCACGGGGAACGTTCCAAACTTTGGCCTGAATCATATTCAGGCCTCAGTTGTTTGTAGCCAAAGTTTTACAGAAATCGTAAAACATTTATACCTACAAATTGACCACATTACGTTTTGATCTAAAATTCATCATTTTGAATCATTTCATAACTCCTGTCTTATACACGGGGAACGTTCCAAACTTTGGCCTAAATCATATTTAGGCCTCAGTTGTTTGCAGCAAAACTTTTACAGAAATCGTAAAACATTTATACCTACAAATTGAAAACATTTCGTTTTGATCAAAAATTCATCATTTTGTATCAAAATTTCATAACTCCTGTCTTATACACGGGGAACGTTCCAAACTTTGGCCTAAATAATATTTAGGCCTCAGTTGTTAGTAGCCAAAGTTTCACAGAAATCGTAAAACGTTTAATACCTACAAATTGACAACATTTCGTTTTGATCTAAAATTCATTATTTTGAATCATTTCATAACTCCTGTCTTATACACGGGGAACGTTCCAAACTTTGGCCTAAATCATATTTAGGCCTCAGTTGTTTGTAGCAAAAGTTTTACAGAAATCGTAAAACATTTATACCTACAAATTGAAAACATTTCGTTTTGATCAAGAATTCATCATTTTGTATCAAAATTTCATAACTCCTGTCTTATACACGGAGAACGTTCCAAACTTTGGCTTAAATCATATTTAGGCCTCAGTTGTTTGTAGCAAAAGTTTTACAGAAATCCTAAAACATTTATGCCTACAAATTGAAAACATTTCGTTTTGATCAAAAATTCATCATTTTGTATCAAAATTTCATAACTCCTGTCTTATACACGGGGAACGTTCCAAACTTTGGCCTAAATAATATTTAGGCCTCAGTTGTTAGTAGCCAAAGTTTCACAGAAATCGTAAAACGTTTAATACCTACAAATTGACAACCTTTCGTTTTGATCAAAAATTCATCATTTTGAATCAAAATTTCATAACTCCTGTCTTATACACGGGGAACGTTCCAAACTTTGGCATTAATCATATTTGGGCCTCAGTTGTTTGTAGCCAAAGTTTCCCAGAAATTGTAAAACATTTATACCTACAAATTGACCACATTACGTTTTGATCAAAAATTCATCATTTTGAATTAAAATTTCATAACTCCTGTCTTATACACGGGGAACGTTCCAAACTTTGGCCTAAATCATATTTAGGCCTCAGTTGTTTGCAGCAAAAGTTTTACAGAAATCGTAAAACATTTATACCTACAAATTGAAAACATTTCGTTTTGATCAAAAATTCATCATTTTGTATCAAAATTTCATAACTCCTGTCTTATACACGGGGAACGTTCCAAACTTTGGCCTAAATAATATTTAGGCCTCAGTTGTTAGTAGCCAAAGTTTCACAGAAATCGTAAAACGTTTAATACCTACAAATTGACAACATTTCGTTTTGATCTAAAATTCATTATTTTGAATCATTTCATAACTCCTGTCTTATACACGGGGAACGTTCCAAACTTTGGCCTAAATCATATTTAGGCCTCAGTTGTTTGTAGCAAAAGTTTTACAGAAATCGTAAAACATTTATACCTACAAATTGAAAACATTTCGTTTTGATCAAGAATTCATCATTTTGTATCAAAATTTCATAACTCCTGTCTTATACACGGGGAACGTTCCAAACTTTGGCCTAAATCATATTTAGGCCTCAGTTGTTTGTAGCAAAAGTTTTACAGAAATCCTAAAACATTTATACCTACAAATTGAAAACATTTCGTTTTGATCAAAAATTCATCATTTTGTATCAAAATTTCATAACTCCTGTCTTATACACGGGGAACGTTCCAAACTTTGGCCTAAATAATATTTAGGCCTCAGTTGTTAGTAGCCAAAGTTTCACAGAAATCGTAAAACGTTTAATACCTACAAATTGACAACATTTCGTTTTGATCAAAAATTCATCATTTTGAATCAAAATTTCATAACTCCTGTCTTATACACGGGGAACGTTCCAAACTTTGGCATTAATCATATTTGGGCCTCAGATGTTTGTAGCCAAAGTTTCTCAGAAATTGTAAAACATTTATACCTACAAATTGACCACATTACGTTTTGATCAAAAATTCATCATTTTGTATCAAAATTTCATAACTCCTGTCTTATACACGGGGAACGTTCCAAACTTTGGCTTAAATCATATTTAGGCCTCAGTTGTTTGTAGCAAAAGTTTTACAGAAATCCTAAAACATTTATGCCTACAAATTGAAAACATTTCGTTTTGATCAAAAATTCATCATTTTGTATCAAAATTTCATAACTCCTGTCTTATACACGGGGAACGTTACAAACTTTGGCCTAAATAATATTTAGGCCTCAGTTGTTAGTAGCCAAAGTTTCACAGAAATCGTAAAACGTTTAATACCTACAAATTGACAACATTTCGTTTTGATCAAAAATTCATCATTTTGAATCAAAATTTCATAACTCCTGTCTTATACACGGGGAACGTTCCAAACTTTGGCATTAATCATATTTGGGCCTCAGTTGTTTGTAGCCAAAGTTTCCCAGAAATTGTAAAACATTTATACCTACAAATTGACCACATTACGTTTTGATCAAAAATTCATCATTTTGAATTAAAATTTCATAACTCCTGTCTTATACACGGGGAACGTTCCAAACTTTGGCCTAAATCATATTTAGGCCTCAGTTGTTTGCAGCAAAAGTTTTACAGAAATCGTAAAACATTTATACCTACAAATTGAAAACATTTCGTTTTGATCAAAAATTCATCATTTTGTATCAAAATTTCATAACTCCTGTCTTATACACGGGGAACGTTCCAAACTTTGGCCTAAATAATATTTAGGCCTCAGTTGTTAGTAGCCAAAGTTTCACAGAAATCGTAAAACGTTTAATACCTACAAATTGACAACATTTCGTTTTGATCTAAAATTCATTATTTTGAATCATTTCATAACTCCTGTCTTATACACGGGGAACGTTCCAAACTTTGGCCTAAATCATATTTAGGCCTCAGTTGTTTGTAGCCAAAGTTTCACAGAAATCGTAAAACGTTTAATACCTACAAATTGACAACATTTCGTTTTGATCAAAAATTCATCATTTTGTATCAAAATTTCATAACTCCTGTCTTATACACGGGGAACGTTCCAAACTTTGCCCTGAATCATATTTACGCCTCAGTTGTTTGTAGCAAAAGTTTTACAGAAATCCTAAAACATTTATGCCTACAAATTGAAAACATTTCGTTTTGATCAAAAATTCATCATTTTGTATCAAAATTTCATAACTCCTGTCTTATACACGGGGAACGTTCCAAACTTTGGCCTAAATAATATTTAGGCCTCAGTTGTTAGTAGCCAAAGTTTCACAGAAATCGTAAAACGTTTAATACCTACAAATTGACAACATTTCGTTTTGATCAAAAATTCATCATTTTGAATCAAAATTTCATAACTCCTGTCTTATACACGGGGAACGTTCCAAACTTTGGCATTAATCATATTTGGGCCTCAGTTGTTTGTAGCCAAAGTTTCCCAGAAATTGTAAAACATTTATACCTACAAATTGACCACATTAGGTTTTGATCAAAAATTCATCATTTTGAATTAAAATTTCATAACTCCTGTCTTATACACGGGGAACGTTCCAAACTTTGGCCTAAATCATATTTAGGCCTCAGTTGTTTGCAGCAAAAGTTTTACAGAAATCGTAAAACATTTATACCTACAAATTGAAAACATTTCGTTTTGATCAAAAATTCATCATTTTGTATCAAAATTTCATAACTCCTGTCTTATACACGGGGAACGTTCCAAACTTTGGCCTAAATAATATTTAGGCCTCAGTTGTTAGTAGCCAAAGTTTCACAGAAATCGTAAAACGTTTAATACCTACAAATTGACAACATTTCGTTTTGATCTAAAATTCATTATTTTGAATCATTTCATAACTCCTGTCTTATACACGGGGAACGTTCCAAACTTTGGCCTAAATCATATTTAGGTCTCAGTTGTTTGTAGCAAAAGTTTTACAGAAATCGTAAAACATTTATACCTACAAATTGAAAACATTTCGTTTTGATCAAAAATTCATCATTTTGAATTAAAATTTCATAACTCCTGTCTTATACACGGGGAACGTTCCAAACTTTGGCCTAAATCATATTTAGGCCTCAGTTGTTTGTAGCAAAAGTTTTACAGAAATCCTAAAACATTTATACCTACAAATTGAAAACATTTCGTTTTGATCAAGAATTCATCATTTTGTATCAAAATTTCATAACTCCTGTCTTATACACGGGGAAAGTTCCAAACTTTGGCCTAAATCATATTTAGGCCTCAGTTGTTTGTAGCAAAAGTTTTACAGAAATCCTAAAACATTTATACCTACAAATTGAAAACATTTCGTTTTGATCAAGAATTCATCATTTTGTATCAAAATTTCATAACTCCTGTCTTATACACGGGGAACGTTCCAAACTTTGGCCTAAATAATATTTAGGCCTCAGTTGTTAGTAGCCAAAGTTTCACAGAAATCGTAAAACGTTTAATACCTACAAATTGACAACATTTCGTTTTGATCAAAAATTCATCATTTTGTATCAAAATTTCATAACTCCTGTCTTATACACGGGGAACGTTCCAAACTTTGCCCTGAATCATATTTACGCCTCAGTTGTTTGTAGCAAAAGTTTTACAGAAATCCTAAAACATTTATGCCTACAAATTGAAAACATTTCGTTTTGATCAAAAATTCATCATTTTGTATCAAAATTTCATAACTCCTGTCTTATACACGGGGAACGTTCCAAACTTTGGCCTAAATAATATTTAGGCCTCAGTTGTTAGTAGCCAAAGTTTCACAGAAATCGTAAAACGTTTAATACCTACAAATTGACAACATTTCGTTTTGATCAAAAATTCATCATTTTGAATCAAAATTTCATAACTCCTGTCTTATACACGGGGAACGTTCCAAACTTTGGCATTAATCATATTTGGGCCTCAGTTGTTTGTAGCCAAAGTTTCCCAGAAATTGTAAAACATTTATACCTACAAATTGACCACATTAGGTTTTGATCAAAAATTCATCATTTTGAATTAAAATTTCATAACTCCTGTCTTATACACGGGGAACGTTCCAAACTTTGGCCTAAATCATATTTAGGCCTCAGTTGTTTGCAGCAAAAGTTTTACAGAAATCGTAAAACATTTATACCTACAAATTGAAAACATTTCGTTTTGATCAAAAATTCATCATTTTGTATCAAAATTTCATAACTCCTGTCTTATACACGGGGAACGTTCCAAACTTTGGCCTAAATAATATTTAGGCCTCAGTTGTTAGTAGCCAAAGTTTCACAGAAATCGTAAAACGTTTAATACCTACAAATTGACAACATTTCGTTTTGATCTAAAATTCATTATTTTGAATCATTTCATAACTCCTGTCTTATACACGGGGAACGTTCCAAACTTTGGCCTAAATCATATTTAGGCCTCAGTTGTTTGTAGCAAAAGTTTTACAGAAATCGTAAAACATTTATACCTACAAATTGAAAACATTTCGTTTTGATCAAGAATTCATCATTTTGTATCAAAATTTCATAACTCCTGTCTTATACACGGGGAACGTTCCAAACTTTGGCCTAAATCATATTTAGGCCTCAGTTGTTTGTAGCAAAAGTTTTACAGAAATCCTAAAACATTTATACCTACAAATTGAAAACATTTCGTTTTGATCAAAAATTCATCATTTTGTATCAAAATTTCATTACTCCTGTCTTATACACGGGGAACGTTCCAAACTTTGGCCTAAATAATATTTAGGCCTCAGTTGTTAGTAGCCAAAGTTTCACAGAAATCGTAAAACGTTTAATACCTACAAATTGACAACATTTCGTTTTGATCAAAAATTCATCATTTTGAATCAAAATTTCATAACTCCTGTCTTATACACGGGGAACGTTCCAAACTTTGGCATTAATCATATTTGGGCCTCAGATGTTTGTAGCCAAAGTTTCTCAGAAATTGTAAAACATTTATACCTACAAATTGACCACATTACGTTTTGATCAAAAATTCATCATTTTGTATCAAAATTTCATAACTCCTGTCTTATACACGGGGAACGTTCCAAACTTTGGCTTAAATCATATTTAGGCCTCAGTTGTTTGTAGCAAAAGTTTTACAGAAATCCTAAAACATTTATGCCTACAAATTGAAAACATTTCGTTTTGATCAAAAATTCATCATTTTGTATCAAAATTTCATAACTCCTGTCTTATACACGGGGAACGTTCCAAACTTTGGCCTAAATAATATTTAGGCCTCAGTTGTTAGTAGCCAAAGTTTCACAGAAATCGTAAAACGTTTAATACCTACAAATTGACAACATTTCGTTTTGATCAAAAATTCATCATTTTGAATCAAAATTTCATAACTCCTGTCTTATACACGGGGAACGTTCCAAACTTTGGCATTAATCATATTTGGGCCTCAGTTGTTTGTAGCCAAAGTTTCCCAGAAATTGTAAAACATTTATACCTACAAATTGACCACATTACGTTTTGATCAAAAATTCATCATTTTGAATTAAAATTTCATAACTCCTGTCTTATACACGGGGAACGTTCCAAACTTTGGCCTAAATCATATTTAGGCCTCAGTTGTTTGCAGCAAAAGTTTTACAGAAATCGTAAAACATTTATACCTACAAATTGAAAACATTTCGTTTTGATCAAAAATTCATCATTTTGTATCAAAATTTCATAACTCCTGTCTTATACACGGGGAACGTTCCAAACTTTGGCCTAAATAATATTTAGGCCTCAGTTGTTAGTAGCCAAAGTTTCACAGAAATCGTAAAACGTTTAATACCTACAAATTGACAACATTTCGTTTTGATCTAAAATTCATTATTTTGAATCATTTCATAACTCCTGTCTTATACACGGGGAACGTTCCAAACTTTGGCCTAAATCATATTTAGGCCTCAGTTGTTTGTAGCAAAAGTTTTACAGAAATCGTAAAACATTTATACCTACAAATTGAAAACATTTCGTTTTGATCAAGAATTCATCATTTTGTATCAAAATTTCATAACTCCTGTCTTATACACGGGGAACGTTCCAAACTTTGGCCTAAATCATATTTAGGCCTCAGTTGTTTGTAGCAAAAGTTTTACAGAAATCCTAAAACATTTATACCTACAAATTGAAAACATTTCGTTTTGATCAAAAATTCATCATTTTGTATCAAAATTTCATAACTCCTGTCTTATACACGGGGAACGTTCCAAACTTTGGCCTAAATAATATTTAGGCCTCAGTTGTTAGTAGCCAAAGTTTCACAGAAATCGTAAAACGTTTAATACCTACAAATTGACAACATTTCGTTTTGATCAAAAATTCATCATTTTGAATCAAAATTTCATAACTCCTGTCTTATACACGGGGAACGTTCCAAACTTTGGCATTAATCATATTTGGGCCTCAGATGTTTGTAGCCAAAGTTTCTCAGAAATTGTAAAACATTTATACCTACAAATTGACCACATTACGTTTTGATCAAAAATTCATCATTTTGAATCAAAATTTCATAACTCCTGTCTTATACACGGGGAACTATCCAAACTTTGGCCTAAATCATATTTAGGCCTCAGTTGTTTGAAGCCAAAGTTTCACAGAAATCGTAAAACATTTATACCTACAAGTTGACCACATTACGTTTTGATCAAAAATTCATCATTTTGAATCATTTCATAACTCCTGTCTTATACACGGGGAACGTTCCAAACTTTGGCCTAAATCATATTTAGGCCTCAGTTGTTTGTAGCAAAAGTTTTACAGAAATCGTAAAACGTTTAATACCTACAAATTGACAACATTTCGTTTTGATCAAAAATTCATCATTTTGAATCAAAATTTCATAACTCCTGTCTTATACACGGGGAACGTTCCAAACTTTAGCATTAATCATATTTGGGCCTCAGTTGTTATTAGCCAAAGTTTCATAGAAATCGCAAAACGATTATACCTACAAATTGACAACATTTCGTTTTGATCAAAAATTCATCATTTTGAATCAAAATTTCATACCTGCTGTAATATACTAGGTGCATCTTCCAAACTTGGGCACAAAGAATATTTTAGCCTAAGCTGTTAGTAGCTAAAGTTTCATAGAAATCGGGTAACGTTTATACCTTCAAATTGACAACATTTCGTTTTGATCAAAAATTCATCATTTTGAATCAAAATTTCATAACTCCTGTTTTGTACACGGGGAACGTTCCAAACTTTGGCATAAAGCATATATAGGCCTATGCTGTTTGTAGCCAAAGTTGCAAGGAAATCGTAAACCGTTTATACCTGCAAATTGACATTTCGTTTTGATCAAAAATTCATCATTTTGAATCAAAATATCATAACTCCTGTCTTATACACGGGGAACGTTCCAAACTTTGACATAAAGCATATTTAAGCCTCAACTGTTAGTCGCCAAAGTTTCATAGAAATCGCAAAACGTTTACACCTACAAATTGACAACATTTCGTTTTGATAAGAAATTCATTATTTTGAATCAAAATTTCATAACTCCTGTCTTATACTCGGGGAATGTTCCAAACTTTTGCCTAAAGCATATTTAGGCCTTAGCTATTAGTAGCCAAAGTTGCAAGAAAATCATAAACCGTTTATACCTACAAATTGACAACATTTCGTTTTGATCAGAAGTTCATCATTTTGAATCAAAATTTCATACCTGCGGTAATATACTAGGTGCATCTTCCAAACTTTGGCACAATGAATATTAGGACTTCAGCTGTTAGAAGCGAAAGTTTCATAGAAATCGCAAAACGTTTATACCTACAAATTGACAACATTTCGTTTTGATCAAAAATTCATCATTTTGAATCAAAATATCATAACTCCTGTCTTATACACGGGGAACGTTCCAAACTTTGACGTAAAGCATATTTAAGCCTCAACTGTTAGTCGCCAAAGTTTCATAGAAATCGCAATACGTTTACACCTACAAATTAACAACATTTCGTGTTGATCAAAAATTCATCATTTTGAATCAAAATTTCATAACTCCTGTCTTATACACGGGGAACGTTCCAAACTTTGGCCATAAGTATATTGAGGCCTTAGCTATTAGTTGCCTAAGTTGCACAGAAATCGTAAAACGTTTATACCTGCAAATTGACAACATTTCGTTTTGATCAAAAATTCATCATTTTGAATCAAAATTTCATACCTGCTGTAATATACTAGGTGCATCTTCCAAACTTGGGCACAAAGAATATTTTAGCCTAAGCTGTTAGTAGCTAAAGTTTCATAGAAATCGGGTAACGTTTATACCTTCAAATTGACAACATTTCGTTTTGATCAAAAATTCATCATTTTGAATCAAAATTTCATAACTCCTGTTTTGTACACGGGGAACGTTCCAAACTTTGGCATAAAGCATATATAGGCCTATGCTGTTTGTAGCCAAAGTTGCAAGGAAATCGTAAACCGTTTATACCTGCAAATTGACATTTCGTTTTGATCAAAAATTCATCATTTTGAATCAAAATTTCATACCTGCGGTAATATACTAGGTGAATCTTCCAAACTTTGGCACAATGAATATTAGGACTTCAGCTGTTAGAAGCGAAAGTTTCATAGAAATCGCAAAACGTTTATACCTACAAATTGACAACATTTCGTTTTGATCAAAAATTCATCATTTTGAATCAAAATATCATAACTCCTGTCTTATACACGTAGAACGTTCCAAACTTTGACATAAAGCATATTTAAGCCTTAACTGTTAGTCGCCAAAGTTTCATAGAAATCGCAAACCGTTTATACCTACAAATTGACAACATTTCGTTTTGATCAAAAATTCATCATTTTGAATCAAAATTTCATAACTGCTGTCTTATACACGGGAAACGTTCCAAACTTTGGCCTGAATCATATTTAGGCCTCAGTTGTTTGTAGCCAAAGTTTTACAGAAATCGTAAAACATTTATACCTACAAATTGACAACATTTCGTTTTGATCAAAAATTCATCATTTTGAATCAAAATTTCATAACTCCTGTCTTATACACGGGGAACTATCCAAACTTTGGCCTAAATCATATTTAGGCCTCAGTTGTTTGTAGCCAAAGTTTCACAGAAATCGTAAAACATTTATACCTACAAATTGACCACATTACGTTTTGATAAAAAATTCATCATTTTGAATCATTTCATAACTCCTGTCTTATACACGGGGAACGTTCCAAACTTTGGACTAAATCATATTTAGGCCTCAGTTGTTTGTAGCCAAAGTTTCACAGAAATCGTAAAACGTTTAATACCTACAAATTGACAACATTTCGTTTTGATCAAAACTTCATCATTTTGTATCAAAATTTCATAACTCCTGTCTTATACACGGGGAACGTTCCAAACTTTGGCCTGAATCATATTTAGGCCTCAGTTGTTTGTAGCCAAAGTTTTACAGAAATCGTAAAACATTTATACCTACAAATTGACCACATTACGTTTTGATCTAAAATTCATCATTTTGAATCATTTCATAACTCCTGTCTTATACGCGGGGAACGTTCCAAACTTTGGCCTAAATCATATTTAGGCCTCAGTTGATAGTAGCAAAAGTTTTACAGAAATCGTAAAACATTTATACCTACAAATTGAAAACATTTCATTTTGATCAAAAATTCATCATTTTGTATCAAAATTTCATAACTCCTGTCTTATACACGGGGAATGTTCCAAACGTTTGCCTAAAGCATATTTAGGCCTAAGCTATTAGTAGCCAAAGTTGCAAGTAAATCATAAACCGTTTATGCCTACAAATTGACAACATTTCGTTTTGATCAAAAATTCATCATTTTGAATCAAAATTTCATAACTCCTGTCTTATACACGGGAAACGTTCCAAACTTTGGCCTTAATCATATTTAGGCCTCAGTTGTTTGTAGCCAAAGTTTCACAGAAATCGTAAAACATTTATACCTACAAATTGACCACATTACGTTTTGATCAAAAATTCATCATTTTGAATCATTTCATAACTCCTGTCTTATACACGGGGAACGTTCCAAACTTTGGACTAAATCATATTTAGGCCTCAGTTGTTTGTAGCCAAAGTTTCACAGAAATCGTAAAACGTTTAATACCTACAAATTGACAACATTTCGTTTTGATCAAAATTACATCATTTTGTATCAAAATTTCATAACTCCTGTCTTATACACGGGGAACGTTCCAAACTTTGGCCTGAATCATATTTAGGCCTCAGTTGTTTGTAGCCAAAGTTTTACAGAAATCGTAAAACATTTATACCTACAAATTGACCACATTACGTTTTGATCTAAAATTCATCATTTTGAATCATTTCATAACTCCTGTCTTATACACGGGGAACGTTCCAAACTTTGGCCTAAATCATATTTAGGCCTCAGTTGTTTGTAGCAAAAGTTTTACAGAAATCGTAAAACATTTATACCTACAAATTGAAAACATTTCGTTTTGATCTAAAATTCATCATTTGGAATCATTTCATAACTCCTGTCTTATACACGGGGAACGTTCCAAACTTTGGCCTAAATCATTTTTAGGCCTCAGTTGTTTGTAGCAAAAGTTTTACAGAAATCGTAAAACATTTATACCTACAAATTGAAAACATTTCGTTTTGATCAAAAATTCATCATTTTGTATCAAAATTTCATAACTCCTGTCTTATACACGGGGAACGTTCCAAACTTTGGCCTAAATAATATTTAGGCCTCAGTTGTTAGTAGCCAAAGTTTCACAGAAATCGTAAAACGTTTAATACCTACAAATTGACAACATTTCGTTTTGATCAAAAATTCATCATTTTGAATCAAAATTTCATAACTCCTGTCTTATACACGGGGAACGTTCCAAACTTTAGCATTATTCTCATTTGGGCCTCAGTTGTTATTAGCAAAAGTTTCATAGAAATCGCAAAACGATTATACCTACAAATTGACAACATTTCGTTTTGATCAAAAATTCATCACTTTGAATCAAAATTTCATAACTCCTGTCTTATACACGGGGAACGTTCCAAACTTTGGCCTAAATGATATTTAGGCCTCAGTTGTTTGTAGCCAAAGTTTCACAGAAATCGTAAAACGTTTAATACCTACAAATTGACAACATTTCGTTTTGATCAAAACTTCATCATTTTGTATCAAAATTTCATAACTCCTGTCTTATACACGGGGAACGTTCCAAACTTTGGCCTGAATCATATTTAGGCCTCAGTTGTTTGTAGCCAAAGTTTTACAGAAATCGTAAAACATTTATACCTACAAATTGACCACATTACGTTTTGATCTAAAATTCATCATTTTGAATCATTTCATAACTCCTGTCTTATACACGGGGAACGTTCCAAACTTTGGCCTAAATCATATTTAGGCCTCAGTTGTTTGTAGCAAAAGTTTTACAGAAATCGTAAAACATTTATACCTACAAATTGAAAACATTTCGTTTTGATCTAAAATTCATCATTTGGAATCATTTCATAACTCCTGTCTTATACACGGGGAACGTTCCAAACTTTGGCCTAAATCATATTTAGGCCTCAGTTGTCTGTAGCAAAAGTTTTACAGAAATCGTAAAACATTTATACCTACAAATTGAAAACATTTCGTTTTGATCAAAAATCCATCATTTTGTATCAAAATTTTATAACTCCTGTCTTATACACGGGGAACGTTCCAAACTTTGGCCTGAATCATATTTAGGCCTCAGTTGTTTGTAGCCAAAGTTTTACAGAAATCGTAAAACATTTATACCTACAAATTGACCACATTACGTTTTGATCTAAAATTCATCATTTTGAATCATTTCATATCTCCTGTCTTATACACGGGGAACGTTCCAAACTTTGGCCTAAATCATATTTAGGCCTCAGTTGTTTGTAGCAAAAGTTTTACAGAAATCGTAAAACATTTATACCTACAAATTGAAAACATTTCGTTTTGATCTAAAATTCATCATTTGGAATCATTTCATAACTCCTGTCTTATACACGGGGAACGTTCCAAACTTTGGCCTAAATCATTTTTAGGCCTCAGTTGTTTGTAGCAAAAGTTTTACAGAAATCGTAAAACATTTATACCTACAAATTGAAAACATTTCGTTTTGATCAAAAATTCATCATTTTGTATCAAAATTTCATAACTCCTGTCTTATACACGGGGAACGTTCCAAACTTTGGCCTAAATAATATTTAGGCCTCAGTTGTTAGTAGCCAAAGTTTCACAGAAATCGTAAAACGTTTAATACCTACAAATTGACAACATTTCGTTTTGATCAAAAATTCATCATTTTGAATCAAAATTTCATAACTCCTGTCTTATACACGGGGAACGTTCCAAACTTTAGCATTATTCATATTTGGGCCTCAGTTGTTATTAGCAAAAGTTTCATAGAAATCGCAAAACGATTATACCTACAAATTTACAACATTTCGTTTTGATCAAAAATTCATCACTTTGAATCAAAATTTCATAACTCCTGTCTTATACACGGGGAACGTTCCAAACTTTGGCCTAAATGATATTTAGGCCTCAGTTGTTTGTAGCCAAAGTTTCACAGAAATCGTAAAACGTTTAATACCTACAAATTGACAACATTTCGTTTTGATCAAAACTTCATCATTTTGTATCAAAATTTCATAACTCCTGTCTTATACACGGGGAACGTTCCAAACTTTGGTCTGAATCATATTTAGGCCTCAGTTGTTTGTAGCCAAAGTTTTACAGAAATCGTAAAACATTTATACCTACAAATTGACCACATTACGTTTTGATCTAAAATTCATCATTTTGAATCATTTCATAACTCCTGTCTTATACACGGGGAACGTTCCAAACTTTGGCCTAAATCATATTTAGGCCTCAGTTGTTTGTAGCAAAAGTTTTACAGAAATCGTAAAACATTTATACCTACAAATTGAAAATATTTCGTTTTGATCTAAAATTCATCATTTGGAATCATTTCATAACTCCTGTCTTATACACGGGGAACGTTCCAAACTTTGGCCTAAATCATTTTTAGGCCTCAGTTGTTTGTAGCAAAAGTTTTACAGAAATCGTAAAACATTTATACCTACAAATTGAAAACATTTCGTTTTGATCTAAAATTCATCATTTGGAATCATTTCATAACTCCTGTCTTATACACGGGGAACGTTCCAAACTTTGGCCTAAATCATATTTAGGCCTCAGTTGTCTGTAGCAAAAGTTTTACAGAAATCGTAAAACATTTATACCTACAAATTGAAAACATTTCGTTTTGATCAAAAATTCATCATTTTGTATCAAAATTTCATAACTCCTGTCTTATACACGGGGAACGTTCCAAACTTTGGCCTAAATAATATTTAGGCCTCAGTTGTTAGTAGCCAAAGTTTCACAGAAATCGTAAAACGTTTAATACCTACAAATTGACAACATTTCGTTTTGATCAAAAATTCATCATTTTGAATCAAAATTTCATAACTCCTGTCTTATACACGGGGAACGTTCCAAACTTTAGCATTATTCATATTTGGGCCTCAGTTGTTATTAGCCAAAGTTTCATAGAAATCGCAAAACGATTATACCTACAAATTGACAACATTTCGTTTTGATCAAAAATTCATCATTTTGTATCAAAATTTCATAACTCCTGTCTTATACACGGGGAACGTTCCAAACTTTGGCCTAAATAATATTTAGGCCTCAGTTGTTAGTAGCCAAAGTTTCACAGAAATCGTAAAACGTTTAATACCTACAAATTGACAACATTTCGTTTTGATCAAAAATTCATCATTTTGAATCAAAATTTCATAACTCCTGTCTTATACACGGGGAACGTTCCAAACTTTGGCCTAAATGATATTTAGGCCTCAGTTGTTTGTAGCCAAAGTTTCACAGAAATCGTAAAACGTTTAATACCTACAAATTGACAACATTTCGTTTTGATCAAAACTTCATCATTTTGTATCAAAATTTCATAACTCCTGTCTTATACACGGGGAACGTTCCAAACTTTGGCCTGAATCATATTTAGGCCTCAGTTGTTTGTAGCCAAAGTTTTACAGAAATCGTAAAACATTTATACCTACAAATTGACCACATTACGTTTTGATCTAAAATTCATCATTTTGAATCATTTCATAACTCCTGTCTTATACACGGGGAACGTTCCAAACTTTGGCCTAAATCATATTTAGGCCTCAGTTGTTTGTAGCAAAAGTTTTACAGAAATCGTAAAACATTTATACCTACAAATTGAAAACATTTCGTTTTGATCAAAAATTCATCATTTTGTATCAAAATTTCATAACTCCTGTCTTATACACGGGGAACGTTCCAAACTTTGGCCTAAATAATATTTAGGCCTCAGTTGTTAGTAGGCAAAGTTTCACAGAAATCGTAAAACGTTTAATACCTACAAATTGACAACATTTCGTTTTGATCAAAAATTCATCATTTTGAATCAAAATTTCATAACTCCTGTCTTATACACGGGGAACGTTCCAAACTTTAGCATTATTCATATTTGGGCCTCAGTTGTTATTAGCCAAAGTTTCATAGAAATCGCAAAACGATTATACCTACAAATTGACAACATTTCGTTTTGATCAAAAATTCATCACTTTGAATCAAAATTTCATAACTCCTGTCTTATACACGGGGAACGTTCCAAACTTTGGCCTAAATGATATTTAGGCCTCAGTTGTTTGTAGCCAAAGTTTCACAGAAATCGTAAAACGTTTAATACCTACAAATTGACAACATTTCGTTTTGATCAAAACTTCATCATTTTGTATCAAAATTTCATAACTCCTGTCTTATACACGGGGAACGTTCCAAACTTTGGCCTGAATCATATTTAGGCCTCAGTTGTTTGTAGCCAAAGTTTTACAGAAATCGTAAAACATTTATACCTACAAATTGACCACATTACGTTTTGATCTAAAATTCATCATTTTGAATCATTTCATAACTCCTGTCTTATACACGGGGAACGTTCCAAACTTTGGCCTAAATCATATTTAGGCCTCAGTTGTTAGTAGCCAAAGTTTCACAGAAATCGTAAAACGTTTAATACCTACAAATTGACAACATTTCGTTTTGATCAAAAATTCATCATTTTGAATCAAAATTTCATAACTCCTGTCTTATACACGGGGAACGTTCCAAACTTTAGCATTATTCATATTTGGGCCTCAGTTGTTATTAACCAAAGTTTCATAGAAATCGCAAAACGATTATACCTACAAATTGACAACATTTCGTTTTGATCAAAAATTCATCACTTTGAATCAAAATTTCTTAACTCCTGTCTTATACACGGGGAACGTTCCAAACTTTGGCCTAAATCATATTCACGGCTCAGTTGAAAGTAGCCAAAGTTGCAAGGAAATCGTAAAACATTTATACCTACAAATTGACAACATTTCGTTTTGATCAAAAATTCATCATTTTGAATCAAAATTTCATAACTCCTGTCTTATAAACGGGGAACG
This sequence comes from Sminthurides aquaticus, assembly GCA_906901655.1. Taxonomy (NCBI): domain Eukaryota; kingdom Metazoa; phylum Arthropoda; class Collembola; order Symphypleona; family Sminthurididae; genus Sminthurides; species Sminthurides aquaticus. The sequence goes on along the minus strand of CAJQTT010000026.1, from coordinate 802,250 downwards.
TTCGAAACTTTGGCCTGAATCATATTTAGGCCTCAGTTGTTTGTAGCCAAAGTTGCAAGGAAATCGGAAACCGTTTATACCTGCAAATTGACATTTCGTTTTGATCAAAAATTCATCATTTTGAATCAAAATATCATAACTCCTGTCTTATACACGGGGATCGTTCCAAACTTTGACATAAAGCATATTTAAGCCTCAACTGTTAGTCGCCAAAGTTTCATAGAAATCGCAAAACGTTTACACCTACAAATTGACAACATTTCGTTTTGATAAGAAATTCATCATTTTGAATCAAAATTTCATAACTCCTGTCTTATACTCGGGGAATGTTCCAAACTTTTGCCTAAAGCATATTTAGGCCTTAGCTATTAGTAGCCAAAGTTGCAAGAAAATCAGAAACCGTTTATACCTACAAATTGACAACATTTCGTTTTGATCAGAAGTTCATCATTTTGAATCAAAATTTCATACCTGCGGTAATATACTAGGTGCATCTTCCAAACTTTGGCACAATGAATATTAGGACTTCAGCTGTTAGAAGCGAAAGTTTCATAGAAATCGCAAAACGTTTATACGTACAAATTGACAACATTTCGTTTTGATCAAAAATTCATCATTTTGAATCAAAATATCATAACTTCTGTCTTATACACGGGGAACGTTCCAAACTTTGACGTAAAGCATATCTAAGCCTCAACTGTTAGTCGCCAAAGTTTCATAGAAATCGCAATACGTTTACACCTACAAATTAACAACATTTCGTTTTGATCAAAAATTCATCATCTTGAATCAAAATTTCATAACTCCTGTCTTATACACGGGGAACGTTCCAAACTTTGGCCATAAGCATATTAAGGCCTCAGTTGTTTGTAGCCAAAGTTGCACAGAAATCGTAAAACGTTTATACCTGCAAATTGACAACATTTCGTTTTGATCAAATATTCATCATTTTGAATCAAAATTTCATAACTCCTGTCTTATACACGGGGAACTATCCAAACTTTGGCCTTAATCATATTTAGGCCTCAGTTGTTTGAAGCCAAAGTTTCACAGAAATCGTAAAACATTTATACCTACAAGTTGACCACATTACGTTTTGATCAAAAATTCATCATTTTGAATCATTTCATAACTCCTGTCTTATACACGGGGAACGTTCCAAACTTTGGCCTAAATCATATTTAGGCCTCAGTTGTTTGTAGCCAAAGTTTCACAGAAATCGTAAAACGTTTAATACCTACAAATTGACAACATTTCGTTTTGATAAGAAATTCATCATTTTGAATCAAAATTTCATAACTCCTGTCTTATACACGGGGAATGTTCCAAACTTTTGCCTAAAGCATATTTAGGCCTTAGCTATTAGTAGCCAAAGTTGCAAGAAAATCAGAAACCGTTTATACCTACAAATTGACAACATTTCGTTTTGATCAGAAGTTCATCATTTTGAATCAAAATTTCATACCTGCGGTAATATACTAGGTGCATCTTCCAAACTTTGGCACAATGAATATTAGGACTTCAGCTGTTAGAAGCGAAAGTTTCATAGAAATCGCAAAACGTTTATACGTACAAATTGACAACATTTCGTTTCGATCAAAAATTCATCATTTTGAATCAAAATATCATAACTTCTGTCTTATACACGGGGAACGTTCCAAACTTTGACGTAAAGCATATTTAAGCCTCAACTGTTAGTCGCCAAAGTTTCATAGAAATCGCAATACGTTTACACCTACAAATTAACAACATTTCGTTTTGATCTAAAATTCATCATTTTGAATCATTTCATAACTCCTGTCTTATACACGGGGAACGTTCCAAACTTTGGCCTAAATCATATTTAGGCCTCAGTTGTTTGTAGCCAAAGTTTCACAGAAATCGTAAAACGTTTAATACCTACAAATTGACAACATTTCGTTTTGATCAAAAATTCATCATTTTGTATCAAAATTTCATAACTCCTGTCTTATACACGGGGAACGTTCCAAACTTTGGCCTGAATCATATTTAGGCCTCAGTTGTTTGTAGCCAAAGTTTCACAGAAATCGTAAAACATTTATACCTACAAATTGACCACATTACGTTTTGATCTAAAATTCATCATTTTGAATCATTTCATAACTCCTGTCTTATACACGGGGAACGTTCCAAACTTTGGCCTAAATCATATTTAGGCCTCAGTTGTTTGCAGCAAAAGTTTTACAGAAATTGTAAAACATTTATACCTACAAATTGACCACATTACGTTTTGATCAAAAATTCATCATTTTGAATCAAAATTTCATAACTCCTGTCTTATACACGGGGAACTATCCAAACTTTGGCCTTAATCATATTTAGGCCTCAGTTGTTTGAAGCCAAAGTTTCACAGAAATCGTAAAACATTTATACCTACAAGTTGACAACATTACGTTTTGATCAAAAATTCATCATTTTGAATCATTTCATAACTCCTGTCTTATACACGGGGAACGTTCCAAACTTTGGCCTAAATCATATTTAGGCCTCAGTTGTTTGTAGCCAAAGTTTCACAGAAATCGTAAAACGTTTAATACCTACAAATTGACAACATTTCGTTTTGATCAAAAATTCATCATTTTGAATCAAAATTTCATAACTCTTGTCTTATTCACGGGGCACGTTCCAAACTTTGGCACAAAGCATATTTAGGCCTTTGCTGTTTGTAGCCAAAGTTGCAAGGAGATCGTAAACCGTTTATACCTGCAAATTGACATTTCGTTTTGATCAAAAATTCATCATTTTGAATCAAAATATCATAACTCCTGTCTTATACACGGGGAACGTTCCAAACTTTGACATAAAGCATATTTAAGCCTCAACTGTTAGTCGCCAAAGTTTCATAGAAATCGCAAAACGTTTACACCTACAAATTGACAACATTTCGTTTTGATAAGAAATTCATTATTTTGAATCAAAATTTCATAACTCCTGTCTTATACTCGGGGAATGTTCCAAACTTTTGCCTAAAGCATATTTAGGCCTTAGCTATTAGTAGCCAAAGTTGCAAGAAAATCATAAACCGTTTATACCTACAAATTGACAACATTTCGTTTTGATCAGAAGTTCATCATTTTGAATCAAAATTTCATACCTGCGGTAATATACTAGGTGCATCTTCCAAACTTTGGCACAATGAATATTAGGACTTCAGCTGTTAGAAGCGAAAGTTTCATAGAAATCGCAAAACGTTTATACCTACAAATTGACAACATTTCGTTTTGATCAAAAATTCATCATTTTGAATCAAAATATCATAACTCCTGTCTTATACACGGGGAACGTTCCAAACTTTGACGTAAAGCATATTTAAGCCTCAACTGTTAGTCGCCAAAGTTTCATAGAAATCGCAATACGTTTACACCTACAAATTAACAACATTTCGTTTTGATCAAAAATTCATCATTTTGAATCAAAATTTCATAACTCCTGTCTTATACACGGGGAACGTTCCAAACTTTGGCCATAAGTATATTGAGGCCTTAGCTATTAGTTGCCAAAGTTGCACAGAAATCGTAAAACGTTTATACCTGCAAATTGACAACATTTCGTTTTGATCAAAAATTCATCATTTTGAATCAAAATTTCATACCTGCTGTAATATACTAGGTGCATCTTCCAAACTTGGGCACAAAGAATATTTTAGCCTAAGCTGTTAGTAGCTAAAGTTTCATAGAAATCGGGAAACGTTTATACCTTCAAATTGACAACATTTCGTTTTGATCAAAAATTCATCATTTTGAATCAAAATTTCATAACTCCTGTCTTGTACACGGGGAACGTTCCAAACTTTGGCATAAAGCATATATAGGCCTATGCTGTTTGTAGCCAAAGTTGCAAGGAAATCGTAAACCGTTTATACCTGCAAATTGACATTTCGTTTTGATCAAAAATTCATCATTTTGAATCAAAATTTCATACCTGCGGTAATATACTAGGTGCATCTTCCAAACTTTGGCACAATGAATATTAGGACTTCAGCTGTTAGAAGCGAAAGTTTCATAGAAATCGCAAAACGTTTATACCTACAAATTGACAACATTTCGTTTTGATCAAAAATTCATCATTTTGAATCAAAATATCATAACTCCTGTCTTATACACGTAGAACGTTCCAAACTTTGACATAAAGCATATTTAAGCCTCAACTGTGAGTCGCCAAAGTTTCATAGAAATCGCAAAACGTTTACACCTACAAATTGACAACATTTCGTTTTGATCAGAAATTCATCATTTTGAATCAAAATTTCATAACTCCTGTCTTATACTCGGGGAATGTTCCAAACTTTTGCCTAAAGCATATTTAGGCCTTAGCTATTAGTAGCCAAAGTTGCAAGAAAATCATAAACCGTTTATACCTACAAATTGACAACATTTCGTTTTGATCAGAAGTTCATCATTTTGAATCAAAATTTCATACCTGCGGTAATATACTAGGTGCATCTTCCAAACTTTGGCACAATGAATATTAGGACTTCAGCTGTTAGAAGCGAAAGTTTCATAGAAATCGCAAAACGTTTATACCTACAAATTGACAACATTTCGTTTTGATCAAAAATTCATCATTTTGAATCAAAATATCATAACTCCTGTCTTATACACGGGGAACGTTCCAAACTTTGACGTAAAGCATATTTAAGCCTCAACTGTTAGTCGCCAAAGTTTCATAGAAATCGCAATACGTTTACACCTACAAATTAACAACATTTCGTTTTGATCAAAAATTCATCATTTTGAATCAAAATTTCATAACTCCTGTCTTATACACGGGGAACGTTCCAAACTTTGGCCATAAGTATATTGAGGCCTTAGCTATTAGTTGCCAAAGTTGCACAGAAATCGTAAAACGTTTATACCTGCAAATTGACAACATTTCGTTTTGATCAAAAATTCATCATTTTGAATCAAAATTTCATACCTGCTGTAATATACTAGGTGCATCTTCCAAACTTGGGCACAAAGAATATTTTAGCCTAAGCTGTTAGTAGCTAAAGTTTCATAGAAATCGGGAAACGTTTATACCTTCAAATTGACAACATTTCGTTTTGATCAAAAATTCATCATTTTGAATCAAAATTTCATAACTCCTGTCTTGTACACGGGGAACGTTCCAAACTTTGGCATAAAGCATATATAGGCCTATGCTGTTTGTAGCCAAAGTTGCAAGGAAATCGTAAACCGTTTATACCTGCAAATTGACATTTCGTTTTGATCAAAAATTCATCATTTTGAATCAAAATTTCATACCTGCGGTAATATACTAGGTGCATCTTCCAAACTTTGGCACAATGAATATTAGGACTTCAGCTGTTAGAAGCGAAAGTTTCATAGAAATCGCAAAACGTTTATACCTACAAATTGACAACATTTCGTTTTGATCAAAAATTCATCATTTTGAATCAAAATTTCATAACTCCTGTCTTATACACGGGGAACGTTCCAAACTTTGGCCATAAGTATATTGAGGCCTTAGCTATTAGTTGCCAAAGTTGCACAGAAATCGTAAAACGTTTATACCTGCAAATTGACAACATTTCGTTTTGATCAAAAATTCATCATTTTGAATCAAAATTTCATACCTGCTGTAATATACTAGGTGCATCTTCCAAACTTGGGCACAAAGAATATTTTAGCCTAAGCTGTTAGTAGCTAAAGTTTCATAGAAATCGGGAAACGTTTATACCTTCAAATTGACAACATTTCGTTTTGATCAAAAATTCATCATTTTGAATCAAAATTTCATAACTCCTGTCTTGTACACGGGGAACGTTCCAAACTTTGGCATAAAGCATATATAGGCCTATGCTGTTTGTAGCCAAAGTTGCAAGGAAATCGTAAACCGTTTATACCTGCAAATTGACATTTCGTTTTGATCAAAAATTCATCATTTTGAATCAAAATTTCATACCTGCGGTAATATACTAGGTGCATCTTCCAAACTTTGGCACAATGAATATTAGGACTTCAGCTGTTAGAAGCGAAAGTTTCATAGAAATCGCAAAACGTTTATACCTACAAATTGACAACATTTCGTTTTGATCAAAAATTCATCATTTTGAATCAAAATATCATAACTCCTGTCTTATACACGTAGAACGTTCCAAACTTTGACATAAAGCATATTTAAGCCTCAACTGTTAGTCGCCAAAGTTTCATAGAAATCGCAAAACGTTTACACCTACAAATTGACAACATTTCGTTTTGATCAGAAATTCATCATTTTGAATCAAAATTTCATAACTCCTGTCTTATACTCGGGGAATGTTCCAAACTTTTGCCTAAAGCATATTTAGGCCTTAGCTATTAGTAGCCAAAGTTGCAAGAAAATCATAAACCGTTTATACCTACAAATTGACAACATTTCGTTTTGATCAGAAATTCATCATTTTGAATCAAAATTTCATAACTCCTGTCTTATACTCGGGGAATGTTCCAAACGTTTGCCGAAAGCATATTTAGGCCTAAGCTATTAGTAGCCAAAAATGCAAGGAAATCATAAACCGTTTATACCTTCAAATTGACAACATTTCGTTTTGATCAAAAATTCATCATTTTGAATCAAAATTTCATAACTCCTGTCTTATACACGGGGAACTATCCAAACTTTGGCCTAAATCATATTTAGGCCTCAGTTGTTTGTAGCCAAAGTTTCACAGAAATCGTAAAACATTTATACCTACAAATTGACCACATTACGTTTTGATAAAAAATTCATCATTTTGAATCATTTCATAACTCCTGTCTTATACACGGGGAACGTTCCAAACTTTGGACTAAATCATATTTAGGCCTCAGTTGTTTGTAGCCAAAGTTTCACAGAAATCGTAAAACGTTTAATACCTACAAATTGACAACATTTCGTTTTGATCAAAACTTCATCATTTTGTATCAAAATTTCATAACTCCTGTCTTATACACGGGGAACGTTCCAAACTTTGGCCTGAATCATATTTAGGCCTCAGTTGTTTGTAGCCAAAGTTTTACAGAAATCGTAAAACATTTATACCTACAAATTGACCACATTACGTTTTGATCTAAAATTCATCATTTTGAATCATTTCATAACTCCTGTCTTATACACGGGGAACGTTCCAAACTTTGGCCTAAATCATATTTAGGCCTCAGTTGATAGTAGCAAAAGTTTTACAGAAATCGTATAACATTTATACCTACAAATTGAAAACATTTCATTTTGATCAAAAATTCATCATTTTGTATCAAAATTTCATAACTCCTGTCTTATACACGGGGAATGTTCCAAACGTTTGCCTAAATCATATTTAGGCCTAAGCTATTAGTAGCCAAAGTTGCAAGTAAATCATAAACCGTTTATGCCTACAAATTGACAACATTTCGTTTTGATCAAAAATTCATAATTTTGAATCAAAATTTCATAACTCCTGTCTTATACACGGGGAACTATCCAAACTTTGGCCTTAATCATATTTAGGCCTCAGTTGTTTGTAGCCAAAGTTTTACAGAAATCGTAAAACATTTATACCTACAAATTGACAACATTTCGTTTTGATCAAAAATTCATCATTTTGAATCAAAATTTCATAACTCCTGTCTTATACACGGGGAACTATCCAAACTTTGGCCTAAATCATATTTAGGCCTCAGTTGTTTGTAGCCAAAGTTTCACAGAAATCGTAAAACATTTATACCTACAAATTGACCACATTACGTTTTGATCAAAAATTCATCATTTTGAATCATTTCATAACTCCTGTCTTATACACGGGGAACGTTCCAAACTTTGGACTAAATCATATTTAGGCCTCAGTTGTTTGTAGCCAAAGTTTCACAGAAATCGTAAAACGTTTAATACCTACAAATTGACAACATTTCGTTTTGATCAAAATTACATCATTTTGTATCAAAATTTCATAACTCCTGTCTTATACACGGGGAACGTTCCAAACTTTGGCCTGAATCATATTTAGGCCTCAGTTGTTTGTAGCCAAAGTTTTACAGAAATCGTAAAACATTTATACCTACAAATTGACCACATTACGTTTTGATCTAAAATTCATCATTTTGAATCATTTCATAACTCCTGTCTTATACACGGGGAACGTTCCAAACTTTGGCCTAAATCATATTTAGGCCTCAGTTGTTTGTAGCAAAAGTTTTACAGAAATCGTAAAACATTTATACCTACAAATTGAAAACATTTCGTTTTGATCTAAAATTCATCATTTGGAATCATTTCATAAATCCTGTCTTATACACGGGGAACGTTCCAAACTTTGGCCTAAATCATTTTTAGGCCTCAGTTGTTTGTAGCAAAAGTTTTACAGAAATCGTAAAACATTTATACCTACAAATTGAAAACATTTCGTTTTGATCAAAAATTCATCATTTTGTATCAAAATTTCATAACTCCTGTCTTATACACGGGGAACGTTCCAAACTTTGGCCTAAATAATATTTAGGCCTCAGTTGTTAGTAGCCAAAGTTTCACAGAAATCGTAAAACGTTTAATACCTACAAATTGACAACATTTCGTTTTGATCAAAAATTCATCATTTTGAATCAAAATTTCATAACTCCTGTCTTATACACGGGGAACGTTCCAAACTTTAGCATTATTCATATTTGGGCCTCAGTTGTTATTAGCAAAAGTTTCATAGAAATCGCAAAACGATTATACCTACAAATTGACAACATTTCGTTTTGATCAAAAATTCATCACTTTGAATCAAAATTTCATAACTCCTGTCTTATACACGGGGAACGTTCCAAACTTTGGCCTAAATGATATTTAGGCCTCAGTTGTTTGTAGCCAAAGTTTCACAGAAATCGTAAAACGTTTAATACCTACAAATTGACAACATTTCGTTTTGATCAAAACTTCATCATTTTGTATCAAAATTTCATAACTCCTGTCTTATACACGGGGAACGTTCCAAACTTTGGCCTGAATCATATTTAGGCCTCAGTTGTTTGTAGCCAAAGTTTTACAGAAATCGTAAAACATTTATACCTACAAATTGACCACATTACGTTTTGATCTAAAATTCATCATTTTGAATCATTTCATAACTCCTGTCTTATACACGGGGAACGTTCCAAACTTTGGCCTAAATCATATTTAGGCCTCAGTTGTTTGTAGCAAAAGTTTTACAGAAATCGTAAAACATTTATACCTACAAATTGAAAACATTTCGTTTTGATCTAAAATTCATCATTTGGAATCATTTCATAACTCCTGTCTTATACACGGGGAACGTTCCAAACTTTGGCCTAAATCATATTTAGGCCTCAGTTGTCTGTAGCAAAAGTTTTACAGAAATCGTAAAACATTTATACCTACAAATTGAAAACATTTCGTTTTGATCAAAAATTCATCATTTTGTATCAAAATTTCATAACTCCTGTCTTATACACGGGGAACGTTCCAAACTTTGGCCTGAATCATATTTAGGCCTCAGTTGTTTGTAGCCAAAGTTTTACAGAAATCGCAATACGTTTACACCTACAAATTAACAACATTTCGTTTTGATCAAAAATTCATCATTTTGAATCAAAATTTCATAACTCCTGTCTTATACACGGGGAACGTTCCAAACTTTGGCCATAAGTATATTGAGGCCTTAGCTATTAGTTGCCAAAGTTGCACAGAAATCGTAAAACGTTTATACCTGCAAATTGACAACATTTCGTTTTGATCAAAAATTCATCATTTTGAATCAAAATTTCATACCTGCTGTAATATACTAGGTGCATCTTCCAAACTTGGGCACAAAGAATATTTTAGCCTAAGCTGTTAGTAGCTAAAGTTTCATAGAAATCGGGAAACGTTTATACCTTCAAATTGACAACATTTCGTTTTGATCAAAAATTCATCATTTTGAATCAAAATTTCATAACTCCTGTCTTGTACACGGGGAACGTTCCAAACTTTGGCATAAAGCATATATAGGCCTATGCTGTTTGTAGCCAAAGTTGCAAGGAAATCGTAAACCGTTTATACCTGCAAATTGACATTTCGTTTTGATCAAAAATTCATTATTTTGAATCAAAATTTCATACCTGCGGTAATATACTAGGTGCATCTTCCAAACTTTGGCACAATGAATATTAGGACTTCAGCTGTTAGAAGCGAAAGTTTCATAGAAATCGCAAAACGTTTATACCTACAAATTGACAACATTTCGTTTTGATCAAAAATTCATCATTTTGAATCAAAATATCATAACTCCTGTCTTATACACGTAGAACGTTCCAAACTTTGACATAAAGCATATTTAAGCCTCAACTGTTAGTCGCCAAAGTTTCATAGAAATCGCAAAACGTTTACACCTACAAATTGACAACATTTCGTTTTGATCAGAAATTCATCATTTTGAATCAAAATTTCATAACTCCTGTCTTATACTCGGGGAATGTTCCAAACTTTTGCCTAAAGCATATTTAGGCCTTAGCTATTAGTAGCCAAAGTTGCAAGAAAATCATAAACCGTTTATACCTACAAATTGACAACATTTCGTTTTGATCAGAAATTCATCATTTTGAATCAAAATTTCATAACTCCTGTCTTATACTCGGGGAATGTTCCAAACGTTTGCCTAAAGCATATTTAGGCCTAAGCTATTAGTAGCCAAAAATGCAAGGAAATCATAAACCGTTTATACCTTCAAATTGACAACATTTCGTTTTGATCAAAAATTCATCATTTTGAATCAAAATTTCATAACTCCTGTCTTATACACGGGAAACGTTCCAAACTTTGGCCGGAATCATATTTAGGCCTCAGTTGTTTGTAGCCAAAGTTTTACAGAAATCGTAAAACATTTATACCTACAAATTGACCACATTACGTTTTGATCTAAAATTCATCATTTTGAATCATTTCATAACTCCTGTCTTATACACGGTGAACGTTCCAAACTTTGGCCTAAATCATATTTAGGCCTCAGTTGTTTGTAGCAAAAGTTTTACAGAAATCGTAAAACATTTATACCTACAAATTGAAAACATTTCATTTTGATCAAAAATTCATCATTTTGTATCAAAATTTCATAACTCCTGTCTTATACACGGGGAATGTTCCAAACGTTTGCCTAAAGCATATTTAGGCCTAAGCTATTAGTAGCCAAAGTTGCAAGTAAATCATAAACCGTTTATACCTACAAATTGACAACATTTCGTTTTGATCAAAAATTCATCATTTTGAATCAAAATTTCATAACTGCTGTCTTATACACGGGAAACGTTCCAAACTTTGGCCTGAATCATATTTAGGCCTCAGTTGTTTGTAGCCAAAGTTTTACAGAAATCGTAAAACATTTATACCTACAAATTGACAACATTTCGTTTTGATCAAAAATTCATCATTTTGAATCAAAATTTCATAACTCCTGTCTTATACACGGGGAACTATCCAAACTTTGGCCTAAATCATATTTAGGCCTCAGTTGTTTGTAGCCAAAGTTTCACAGAAATCGTAAAACATTTATACCTACAAATTGACCACATTACGTTTTGATAAAAAATTCATCATTTTGAATCATTTCATAACTCCTGTCTTATACACGGGGAACGTTCCAAACTTTGGACTAAATCATATTTAGGCCTCAGTTGTTTGTAGCCAAAGTTTCACAGAAATCGTAAAACGTTTAATACCTACAAATTGACAACATTTCGTTTTGATCAAAACTTCATCATTTTGTATCAAAATTTCATAACTCCTGTCTTATACACGGGGAACGTTCCAAACTTTGGCCTGAATCATATTTAGGCCTCAGTTGTTTGTAGCCAAAGTTTTACAGAAATCGTAAAACATTTATACCTACAAATTGACCACATTACGTTTTGATCTAAAATTCATCATTTTGAATCATTTCATAACTCCTGTCTTATACACGGGGAACGTTCCAAACTTTGGCCTAAATCATATTTAGGCCTCAGTTGATAGTAGCAAAAGTTTTACAGAAATCGTAAAACATTTATACCTACAAATTGAAAACATTTCATTTTGATCAAAAATTCATCATTTTGTATCAAAATTTCATAACTCCTGTCTTATACACGGGGAATGTTCCAAACGTTTGCCTAAATCATATTTAGGCCTAAGCTATTAGTAGCCAAAGTTGCAAGTAAATCATAAACCGTTTATGCCTACAAATTGACAACATTTCGTTTTGATCAAAAATTCATAATTTTGAATCAAAATTTCATAACTCCTGTCTTATACACGGGGAACTATCCAAACTTTGGCCTAAATCATATTTAGGCCTCAGTTGTTTGTAGCCAAAGTTTTACAGAAATCGTAAAACATTTATACCTACAAATTGACAACATTTCGTTTTGATCAAAAATTCATCATTTTGAATCAAAATTTCATAACTCCTGTCTTATACACGGGGAACTATCCAAACTTTGGCCTAAATCATATTTAGGCCTCAGTTGTTTGTAGCCAAAGTTTCACAGAAATCGTAAAACATTTATACCTACAAATTGACCACATTACGTTTTGATCAAAAATTCATCATTTTGAATCATTTCATAACTCCTGTCTTATACACGGGGAACGTTCCAAACTTTGGACTAAATCATATTTAGGCCTCAGTTGTTTGTAGCCAAAGTTTCACAGAAATCGTAAAACGTTTAATACCTACAAATTGACAACATTTCGTTTTGATCAAAATTACATCATTTTGTATCAAAATTTCATAACTCCTGTCTTATACACGGGGAACGTTCCAAACTTTGGCCTGAATCATATTTAGGCCTCAGTTGTTTGTAGCCAAAGTTTTACAGAAATCGTAAAACATTTATACCTACAAATTGACCACATTACGTTTTGATCTAAAATTCATCATTTTGAATCATTTCATAACTCCTGTCTTATACACGGGGAACGTTCCAAACTTTGGCCTAAATCATATTTAGGCCTCAGTTGTTTGTAGCAAAAGTTTTACAGAAATCGTAAAACATTTATACCTACAAATTGAAAACATTTCGTTTTGATCTAAAATTCATCATTTGGAATCATTTCATAAATCCTGTCTTATACACGGGGAACGTTCCAAACTTTGGCCTAAATCATTTTTAGGCCTCAGTTGTTTGTAGCAAAAGTTTTACAGAAATCGTAAAACATTTATACCTACAAATTGAAAACATTTCGTTTTGATCAAAAATTCATCATTTTGTATCAAAATTTCATAACTCCTGTCTTATACACGGGGAACGTTCCAAACTTTGGCCTAAATAATATTTAGGCCTCAGTTGTTAGTAGCCAAAGTTTCACAGAAATCGTAAAACGTTTAATACCTACAAATTGACAACATTTCGTTTTGATCAAAAATTCATCATTTTGAATCAAAATTTCATAACTCCTGTCTTATACACGGGGAACGTTCCAAACTTTAGCATTATTCATATTTGGGCCTCAGTTGTTATTAGCAAAAGTTTCATAGAAATCGCAAAACGATTATACCTACAAATTGACAACATTTCGTTTTGATCAAAAATTCATCACTTTGAATCAAAATTTCATAACTCCTGTCTTATACACGGGGAACGTTCCAAACTTTGGCCTAAATGATATTTAGGCCTCAGTTGTTTGTAGCCAAAGTTTCACAGAAATCGTAAAACGTTTAATACCTACAAATTGACAACATTTCGTTTTGATCAAAACTTCATCATTTTGTATCAAAATTTCATAACTCCTGTCTTATACACGGGGAACGTTCCAAACTTTGGCCTGAATCATATTTAGGCCTCAGTTGTTTGTAGCCAAAGTTTTACAGAAATCGTAAAACATTTATACCTACAAATTGACCACATTACGTTTTGATCTAAAATTCATCATTTTGAATCATTTCATAACTCCTGTCTTATACACGGGGAACGTTCCAAACTTTGGCCTAAATCATATTTAGGCCTCAGTTGTTTGTAGCAAAAGTTTTACAGAAATCGTAAAACATTTATACCTACAAATTGAAAACATTTCGTTTTGATCTAAAATTCATCATTTGGAATCATTTCATAACTCCTGTCTTATACACGGGGAACGTTCCAAACTTTGGCCTAAATAATATTTAGGCCTCAGTTGTTAGTAGCCAAAGTTTCACAGAAATCGTAAAACGTTTAATACCTACAAATTGACAACATTTCGTTTTGATCAAAAATTCATCATTTTGAATCAAAATTTCATAACTCCTGTCTTATACACGGGGAACGTTCCAAACTTTAGCATTATTCATATTTGGGCCTCAGTTGTTATTAGCAAAAGTTTCATAGAAATCGCAAAACGATTATACCTACAAATTGACAACATTTCGTTTTGATCAAAAATTCATCACTTTGAATCAAAATTTCATAACTCCTGTCTCATACACGGGGAACGTTCCAAACTTTTGCCTAAAGCATATTTAGGCCTTAGCTATTAGTAGCCAAAGTTGCAAGAAAATCATAAACCGTTTATACCTACAAATTGACAACATTTCGTTTTGATCAGAAATTCATCATTTTGAATCAAAATTTCATAACTCCTGTCTTATACTCGGGGAATGTTCCAAACGTTTGCCTAAAGCATATTTAGGCCTAAGCTATTAGTAGCCAAAAATGCAAGGAAATCATAAACCGTTTATACCTTCAAATTGACAACATTTCGTTTTGATCAAAAATTCATCATTTTGAATCAAAATTTCATAACTCCTGTCTTATACACGGGAAACGTTCCAAACTTTGGCCGGAATCATATTTAGGCCTCAGTTGTTTGTAGCCAAAGTTTTACAGAAATCGTAAAACATTTATACCTACAAATTGACCACATTACGTTTTGATCTAAAATTCATCATTTTGAATCATTTCATAACTCCTGTCTTATACACGGTGAACGTTCCAAACTTTGGCCTAAATCATATTTAGGCCTCAGTTGTTTGTAGCAAAAGTTTTACAGAAATCGTAAAACATTTATACCTACAAATTGAAAACATTTCATTTTGATCAAAAATTCATCATTTTGTATCAAAATTTCATAACTCCTGTCTTATACACGGGGAATGTTCCAAACGTTTGCCTAAAGCATATTTAGGCCTAAGCTATTAGTAGCCAAAGTTGCAAGTAAATCATAAACCGTTTATACCTACAAATTGACAACATTTCGTTTTGATCAAAAATTCATCATTTTGAATCAAAATTTCATAACTGCTGTCTTATACACGGGAAACGTTCCAAACTTTGGCCTGAATCATATTTAGGCCTCAGTTGTTTGTAGCCAAAGTTTTACAGAAATCGTAAAACATTTATACCTACAAATTGACAACATTTCGTTTTGATCAAAAATTCATCATTTTGAATCAAAATTTCATAACTCCTGTCTTATACACGGGGAACTATCCAAACTTTGGCCTAAATCATATTTAGGCCTCAGTTGTTTGTAGCCAAAGTTTCACAGAAATCGTAAAACATTTATACCTACAAATTGACCACATTACGTTTTGATAAAAAATTCATCATTTTGAATCATTTCATAACTCCTGTCTTATACACGGGGAACGTTCCAAACTTTGGACTAAATCATATTTAGGCCTCAGTTGTTTGTAGCCAAAGTTTCACAGAAATCGTAAAACGTTTAATACCTACAAATTGACAACATTTCGTTTTGATCAAAACTTCATCATTTTGTATCAAAATTTCATAACTCCTGTCTTATACACGGGGAACGTTCCAAACTTTGGCCTGAATCATATTTAGGCCTCAGTTGTTTGTAGCCAAAGTTTTACAGAAATCGTAAAACATTTATACCTACAAATTGACCACATTACGTTTTGATCTAAAATTCATCATTTTGAATCATTTCATAACTCCTGTCTTATACACGGGGAACGTTCCAAACTTTGGCCTAAATCATATTTAGGCCTCAGTTGATAGTAGCAAAAGTTTTACAGAAATCGTAAAACATTTATACCTACAAATTGAAAACATTTCATTTTGATCAAAAATTCATCATTTTGTATCAAAATTTCATAACTCCTGTCTTATACACGGGGAATGTTCCAAACGTTTGCCTAAATCATATTTAGGCCTAAGCTATTAGTAGCCAAAGTTGCAAGTAAATCATAAACCGTTTATGCCTACAAATTGACAACATTTCGTTTTGATCAAAAATTCATAATTTTGAATCAAAATTTCATAACTCCTGTCTTATACACGGGGAACTATCCAAACTTTGGCCTTAATCATATTTAGGCCTCAGTTGTTTGTAGCCAAAGTTTTACAGAAATCGTAAAACATTTATACCTACAAATTGACAACATTTCGTTTTGATCAAAAATTCATCATTTTGAATCAAAATTTCATAACTCCTGTCTTATACACGGGAACTATCCAAACTTTGGCCTAAATCATATTTAGGCCTCAGTTGTTTGTAGCCAAAGTTTCACAGAAATCGTAAAACATTTATACCTACAAATTGACCACATTACGTTTTGATCAAAAATTCATCATTTTGAATCATTTCATAACTCCTGTCTTATACACGGGGAACGTTCCAAACTTTGGACTAAATCATATTTAGGCCTCAGTTGTTTGTAGCCAAAGTTTCACAGAAATCGTAAAACGTTTAATACCTACAAATTGACAACATTTCGTTTTGATCAAAATTACATCATTTTGTATCAAAATTTCATAACTCCTGTCTTATACACGGGGAACGTTCCAAACTTTGGCCTGAATCATATTTAGGCCTCAGTTGTTTGTAGCCAAAGTTTTACAGAAATCGTAAAACATTTATACCTACAAATTGACCACATTACGTTTTGATCTAAAATTCATCATTTTGAATCATTTCATAACTCCTGTCTTATACACGGGGAACGTTCCAAACTTTGGCCTAAATCATATTTAGGCCTCAGTTGTTTGTAGCAAAAGTTTTACAGAAATCGTAAAACATTTATACCTACAAATTGAAAACATTTCGTTTTGATCTAAAATTCATCATTTGGAATCATTTCATAAATCCTGTCTTATACACGGGGAACGTTCCAAACTTTGGCCTAAATCATTTTTAGGCCTCAGTTGTTTGTAGCAAAAGTTTTACAGAAATCGTAAAACATTTATACCTACAAATTGAAAACATTTCGTTTTGATCAAAAATTCATCATTTTGTATCAAAATTTCATAACTCCTGTCTTATACACGGGGAACGTTCCAAACTTTGGCCTAAATAATATTTAGGCCTCAGTTGTTAGTAGCCAAAGTTTCACAGAAATCGTAAAACGTTTAATACCTACAAATTGACAACATTTCGTTTTGATCAAAAATTCATCATTTTGAATCAAAATTTCATAACTCCTGTCTTATACACGGGGAACGTTCCAAACTTTAGCATTATTCATATTTGGGCCTCAGTTGTTATTAGCAAAAGTTTCATAGAAATCGCAAAACGATTATACCTACAAATTGACAACATTTCGTTTTGATCAAAAATTCATCACTTTGAATCAAAATTTCATAACTCCTGTCTTATACACGGGGAACGTTCCAAACTTTGGCCTAAATGATATTTAGGCCTCAGTTGTTTGTAGCCAAAGTTTCACAGAAATCGTAAAACGTTTAATACCTACAAATTGACAACATTTCGTTTTGATCAAAACTTCATCATTTTGTATCAAAATTTCATAACTCCTGTCTTATACACGGGGAACGTTCCAAACTTTGGCCTGAATCATATTTAGGCCTCAGTTGTTTGTAGCCAAAGTTTTACAGAAATCGTAAAACATTTATACCTACAAATTGACCACATTACGTTTTGATCTAAAATTCATCATTTTGAATCATTTCATAACTCCTGTCTTATACACGGGGAACGTTCCAAACTTTGGCCTAAATCATATTTAGGCCTCAGTTGTTTGTAGCAAAAGTTTTACAGAAATCGTAAAACATTTATACCTACAAATTGAAAACATTTCGTTTTGATCTAAAATTCATCATTTGGAATCATTTCATAACTCCTGTCTTATACACGGGGAACGTTCCAAACTTTGGCCTAAATCATATTTAGGCCTCAGTTGTCTGTAGCAAAAGTTTTACAGAAATCGTAAAACATTTATACCTACAAATTGAAAACATTTCGTTTTGATCAAAAATTCATCATTTTGTATCAAAATTTCATAACTCCTGTCTTATACACGGGGAACGTTCCAAACTTTGGCCTGAATCATATTTAGGCCTCAGTTGTTTGTAGCCAAAGTTTTACAGAAATCGTAAAACATTTATACCTACAAATTGACCACATTACGTTTTGATCTAAAATTCATCATTTTGAATCATTTCATAACTCCTGTCTTATACACGGGGAACGTTCCAAACTTTGGCCTAAATCATATTTAGGCCTCAGTTGTTTGTAGCAAAAGTTTTACAGAAATCGTAAAACATTTATACCTACAAATTGAAAACATTTCGTTTTGATCTAAAATTCATCATTTTGTATCAAAATTTCATAACTCCTGTCTTATACACGGGGAACGTTCCAAACTTTGGCCTAAATCATTTTTAGGCCTCAGTTGTTTGTAGCAAAAGTTTTACAGAAATCGTAAAACATTTATACCTACAAATTGACAACATTTCGTTTTGATCAAAAATTCATCATTTTGTATCAAAATTTCATAACTCCTGTCTTATACACGGGGAACGTTCCAAACTTTGGCCTAAATAATATTTAGGCCTCAGTTGTTAGTAGCCAAAGTTTCACAGAAATCGTAAAACGTTTAATACCTACAAATTGACAACATTTCGTTTTGATCAAAAATTCATCATTTTGAATCAAAATTTCATAACTCCTGTCTTATACACGGGGAACGTTCCAAACTTTAGCATTATTCATATTTGGGCCTCAGTTGTTATTAGCAAAAGTTTCATAGAAATCGCAAAACGATTATACCTACAAATTGACAACATTTCGTTTTGATCAAAAATTCATCACTTTGAATCAAAATTTCATAACTCCTGTCTCATACACGGGGAACGTTCCAAACTTTGGCCTAAATGATATTTAGGCCTCAGTTGTTTGTAGCCAAAGTTTCACAGAAATCGTAAAACGTTTAATACCTACAAATTGACAACATTTCGTTTTGATCAAAACTTCATCATTTTGTATCAAAATTTCATAACTCCTGTCTTATACACGGGGAACGTTCCAAACTTTGGTCTAAATCATATTTAGGCCTCAGTTGTTTGTAGCAAAAGTTTTACAGAAATCGTAAAACATTTATACCTACAAATTGAAAATATTTCGTTTTGATCTAAAATTCATCATTTGGAATCATTTCATAACTCCTGTCTTATACACGGGGAACGTTCCAAACTTTGGCCTGAATCATATTTAGGCCTCAGTTGTTTGTAGCCAAAGTTTTACAGAAATCGTAAAACATTTATACCTACAAATTGACCACATTACGTTTTGATCTAAAATTCATCATTTTGAATCATTTCATAACTCCTGTCTTATACACGGGGAACGTTCCAAACTTTGGCCTAAATCATATTTAGGCCTCAGTTGTCTGTAGCAAAAGTTTTACAGAAATCGTAAAACATTTATACCTACAAATTGAAAACATTTCGTTTTGATCAAAAATTCATCATTTTGTATCAAAATTTCATAACTCCTGTCTTATACACGGGGAACGTTCCAAACTTTGGCCTAAATAATATTTAGGCCTCAGTTGTTAGTAGCCAAAGTTTCACAGAAATCGTAAAACGTTTAATACCTACAAATTGACAACATTTCGTTTTGATCAAAAATTCATCATTTTGAATCAAAATTTCATAACTCCTGTCTTATACACGGGGAACGTTCCAAACTTTAGCATTATTCATATTTGGGCCTGAGTTGTTATTAGCCAAAGTTTCATAGAAATCGCAAAACGATTATACCTACAAATTGACAACATTTCGTTTTGATCAAAAATTCATCATTTTGTATCAAAATTTCATAACTCCTGTCTTATACACGGGGAACGTTCCAAACTTTGGCCTAAATAATATTTAGGCCTCAGTTGTTAGTAGCCAAAGTTTCACAGAAATCGTAAAACGTTTAATACCTACAAATTGACAACATTTCGTTTTGATCAAAAATTCATCATTTTGAATCAAAATTTCATAACTCCTGTCTTATACACGGGGAACGTTCCAAACTTTGGCCTAAATGATATTTAGGCCTCAGTTGAAAGTAGCCAAAGTTGCAAGGAAATCGTAAAACGTTTAATACCTACAAATTGACAACATTTCGTTTTGATCAAAACTTCATCATTTTGTATCAAAATTTCATAACTCCTGTCTTATACACGGGGAACGTTCCAAACTTTGGCCTGAATCATATTTAGGCCTCAGTTGTTTGTAGCCAAAGTTTTACAGAAATCGTAAAACATTTATACCTACAAATTGACCACATTACGTTTTGATCTAAAATTCATCATTTTGAATCATTTCATAACTCCTGTCTTATACACGGGGAACGTTCCAAACTTTGGCCTAAATCATATTTAGGCCTCAGTTGTTTGTAGCAAAAGTTTTACAGAAATCGTAAAACATTTATACCTACAAATTGAAAACATTTCGTTTTGATCAAAAATTCATCATTTTGTATCAAAATTTCATAACTCCTGTCTTATACACGGGGAACGTTCCAAACTTTGGCCTAAATAATATTTAGGCCTCAGTTGTTAGTAGCCAAAGTTTCACAGAAATCGTAAAACGTTTAATACCTACAAATTGACAACATTTCGTTTTGATCAAAAATTCATCATTTTGAATCAAAATTTCATAACTCCTGTCTTATACACGGGGAACATTCCAAACTTTAGCATTATTCATATTTGGGCCTCAGTTGTTATTAGCCAAAGTTTCATAGAAATCGCAAAACGATTATACCTACAAATTGACAACATTTCGTTTTGATCAAAAATTCATCACTTTGAATCAAAATTTCATAACTCCTGTCTTATACACGGGGAACGTTCCAAACTTTGGCCTAAATGATATTTAGGCCTCAGTTGTTTGTAGCCAAAGTTTCACAGAAATCGTAAAACGTTTAATACCTACAAATTGACAACATTTCGTTTTGATCAAAACTTCATCATTTTGTATCAAAATTTCATAACTCCTGTCTTATACACGGGGAACGTTCCAAACTTTGGCCTGAATCATATTTAGGCCTCAGTTGTTTGTAGCCAAAGTTTTACAGAAATCGTAAAACATTTATACCTACAAATTGACCACATTACGTTTTGATCTAAAATTCATCATTTTGAATCATTTCATAACTCCTGTCTTATACACGGGGAACGTTCCAAACTTTGGCCTAAATCATATTTAGGCCTCAGTTGTTAGTAGCCAAAGTTTCACAGAAATCGTAAAACGTTTAATACCTACAAATTGACAACATTTCGTTTTGATCAAAAATTCATCATTTTGAATCAAAATTTCATAACTCCTGTCTTATACACGGGGAACGTTCCAAACTTTAGCATTATTCATATTTGGGCCTCAGTTGTTATTAACCAAAGTTTCATAGAAATCGCAAAACGATTATACCTACAAATTGACAACATTTCGTTTTGATCAAAAATTCATCACTTTGAATCAAAATTTCATAACTCCTGTCTTATACACGGGGAACGTTCCAAACTTTGGCCTAAATCATATTCACGGCTCAGTTGAAAGTAGCCAAAGTTGCAAGGAAATCGTAAAACATTTATACCTACAAATTGACAACATTTCGTTTTGATCAAAAATTCATCATTTTGAATCAAAATTTCATAACTCCTGTCTTATACACGGGGAACGTTCGAAACTTTGGCCTGAATCATATTTAGGCCTCAGTTGTTTGTAGCCAAAGTTGCAAGGAAATCGGAAACCGTTTATACCTGCAAATTGACATTTCGTTTTGATCAAAAATTCATCATTTTGAATCAAAATATCATAACTCCTGTCTTATACACGGGGATCGTTCCAAACTTTGACATAAAGCATATTTAAGCCTCAACTGTTAGTCGCCAAAGTTTCATAGAAATCGCAAAACGTTTACACCTACAAATTGACAACATTTCGTTTTGATAAGAAATTCATCATTTTGAATCAAAATTTCATAACTCCTGTCTTATACTCGGGGAATGTTCCAAACTTTTGCCTAAAGCATATTTAGGCCTTAGCTATTAGTAGCCAAAGTTGCAAGAAAATCATAAACCGTTTATACCTACAAATTGACAACATTTCGTTTTGATCAGAAGTTCATCATTTTGAATCAAAATTTCATACCTGCGGTAATATACTAGGTGCATCTTCCAAACTTTGGCACAATGAATATTAGGACTTCAGCTGTTAGAAACGAAAGTTTTATAGAAATCGCAAAACGTTTATACCTACAAATTGACAACATTTCGTTTTGATCAAAAATTCATCATTTTGAATCAAAATATCATAACTTCTGTCTTATACACGGGGAACGTTCCAAACTTTGACGTAAAGCATATCTAAGCCTCAACTGTTAGTCGCCAAAGTTTCATAGAAATCGCAATACGTTTACACCTACAAATTAACAACATTTCGTTTTGATCAAAAATTCATCATCTTGAATCAAAATTTCATAACTCCTGTCTTATACACGGGGAACGTTCCAAACTTTGGCCATAAGCATATTAAGGCCTCAGTTGTTTGTAGCCAAAGTTGCACAGAAATCGTAAAACGTTTATACCTGCAAATTGACAACATTTCGTTTTGATCAAATATTCATCATTTTGAATCAAAATTTCATAACTCCTGTCTTATACACGGGGAACGTTCGAAACTTTGGCCTGAATCATATTTAGGCCTCAGTTGTTTGTAGCCAAAGTTGCAAGGAAATCGGAAACCGTTTATACCTGCAAATTGACATTTCGTTTTGATCAAAAATTCATCATTTTGAATCAAAATTTCATAGCTCTTGTCTTATTCACGGGGCACGTTCCAAACTTTGGCACAAAGCATATTTAGGCCTATGCTGTTTGTAGCCAAAGTTGCAAGGAGATCGTAAACCGTTTATACCTACAAATTGACAACATTTCGTTTTGATCAAAAATTCATAATTTTGAATCAAAATATCATAACTCCTGTCTTATACACGGGGATCGTTCCAAACTTTGACATAAAGCATATTTAAGCCTCAACTGTTAGTCGCCAAAGTTTCATAGAAATCGCAAAACGTTTACACCTACAAATTGACAACATTTCGTTTTGATAAGAAATTCATCATTTTGAATCAAAATTTCATAACTCCTGTCTTATACTCGGGGAATGTTCCAAACTTTTGCCTAAAGCATATTTAGGCCTTAGCTATTAGTAGCCAAAGTTGCAAGAAAATCAGAAACCGTTTATACCTACAAATTGACAACATTTCGTTTTGATCAGAAGTTCATCATTTTGAATCAAAATTTCATACCTGCGGTAATATACTAGGTGCATCTTCCAAACTTTGGCACAATGAATATTAGGACTTCAGCTGTTAGAAGCGAAAGTTTCATAGAAATCGCAAAACGTTTATACCTACAAATTGACAACATTTCGTTTTGATCAAAAATTCATCATTTTGAATCAAAATATCATAACTTCTGTCTTATACACGGGGAACGTTCCAAACTTTGACGTAAAGCATATCTAAGCCTCAACTGTTAGTCGCCAAAGTTTCATAGAAATCGCAATACGTTTACACCTACAAATTAACAACATTTCGTTTTGATCAAAAATTCATCATCTTGAATCAAAATTTCATAACTCCTGTCTTATACACGGGGAACGTTCCAAACTTTGGCCATAAGCATATTAAGGCCTCAGTTGTTTGTAGCCAAAGTTGCACAGAAATCGTAAAACGTTTATACCTGCAAATTGACAACATTTCGTTTTGATCAAATATTCATCATTTTGAATCAAAATTTCATAACTCCTGTCTTATACACGGGGAACGTTCGAAACTTTGGCCTGAATCATATTTAGGCCTCAGTTGTTTGTAGCCAAAGTTGCAAGGAAATCGGAAACCGTTTATACCTGCAAATTGACATTTCGTTTTGATCAAAAATTCATCATTTTGAATCAAAATTTCATAGCTCTTGTCTTATTCACGGGGCACGTTCCAAACTTTGGCACAAAGCATATTTAGGCCTATGCTGTTTGTAGCCAAAGTTGCAAGGAGATCGTAAACCGTTTATACCTACAAATTGACAACATTTCGTTTTGATAAGAAATTCATCATTTTGAATCAAAATTTCATAACTCCTGTCTTATACTCGGGGAATGTTCCAAACTTTTGCCTAAAGCATATTTAGGCCTTAGCTATTAGTAGCCAAAGTTGCAAGAAAATCAGAAACCGTTTATACCTACAAATTGACAACATTTCGTTTTGATCAGAAGTTCATCATTTTGAATCAAAATTTCATACCTGCGGTAATATACTAGGTGCATCTTCCAAACTTTGGCACAATGAATATTAGGACTTCAGCTGTTAGAAGCGAAAGTTTCATAGAAATCGCAAAACGTTTATACGTACAAATTGACAACATTTCGTTTTGATCAAAAATTCATCATTTTGAATCAAAATATCATAACTTCTGTCTTATACACGGGGAACGTTCCAAACTTTGACGTAAAGCATATTTAAGCCTCAACTGTTAGTCGCCAAAGTTTCATAGAAATCGCAATACGTTTACACCTACAAATTAACAACATTTCGTTTTGATCAAAAATTCATCATTTTGTATCAAAATTTCATAACTCCTGTCTTATACACGGGGAACGTTCCAAACTTTGGCCTGAATCATATTTAGGCCTCAGTTGTTTGTAGCCAAAGTTTCACAGAAATCGTAAAACATTTATACCTACAAATTGACCACATTACGTTTTGATCTCCTGTCTTATACACGGGGAACGTTCCAAACTTTGGCCTAAATCATATTTAGGCCTCAGTTGTTTGCAGCAAAAGTTTTACAGAAATTGTAAAACATTTATACCTACAAATTGACCACATTACGTTTTGATCAAAAATTCATCATTTTGAATCAAAATTTCATAACTCCTGTCTTATACACGGGGAACTATCCAAACTTTGGCCTTAATCATATTTAGGCCTCAGTTGTTTGAAGCCAAAGTTTCACAGAAATCGTAAAACATTTATACCTACAAGTTGACCACATTACGTTTTGATCAAAAATTCATCATTTTGAATCATTTCATAACTCCTGTCTTATACACGGGGAACGTTCCAAACTTTGGCCTAAATCATATTTAGGCCTCAGTTGTTTGTAGCCAAAGTTTCACAGAAATCGTAAAACGTTTAATACCTACAAATTGACAACATTTCGTTTCGATCAAAAATTCATCATTTTGTATCAAAATTTCATAACTCCTGTCTTATACACGGGGAACGTTCCAAACTTTGGCCTGAATCATATTTACGCCTCAGTTGTTTGTAGCCAAAGTTTTACAGAAATCTTAAAACATTTATACCTACAAATTGACCACATTACGTTTTGATCTAAAATTCATCATTTTGAATCATTTCATAACTCCTGTCGTATACACGGGGAACGTTCCAAACTTTTGCCTAAATCATATTTAGGCCTCAGTTGTTTGTAGCAAAAGTTTTACAGAAATCGTAAAACGTTTAATACCTACAAATTGACAACATTTCGTTTTGATCAAAAATTCATCATTTTGAATCAAAATTTCATAACTCCTGTCTTATACACGGGGAACGTTCCAAACTTTAGCATTAATCATATTTGGGCCTCAGTTGTTATTAGCCAAAGTTTCATAGAAATCGCAAAACGATTATACCTACAAATTGACAACATTTCGTTTTGATCAAAACTTCATCATTTTGTATCAAAATTTCATACCTCCTGTCTTATACACGGGGAACGTTCCAAACTTTGGCCTAAATCATATTCACGCCTCAGTTGATAGTAGCCAAAGTTGCAAGGAAATCGTAAATTATTTATACCTACAAATTGACAACATTTCGTTTTGATCAAAAATTCATCATTTTGAATCAAAATTTCATAACTCCTGTCTTATACACGGGGAACGTTCGAAACTTTGGCCTGAATCATATTTAGGCCTCAGTTGTTTGTAGTTAAAGTTGCAAGGAAATCGTAAACCGTTTATACCTGCAAATTGACATTTCGTTTTGATCAAAAATTCATCATTTTGAATCAAAATTTCATAACTCTTGTCTTATTCACGGGGCACGTTCCAAACTTTGGCACAAAGCGTATTTAGGCCCATGCTGTTTGTAGCCAAAGTTGCAAGGAGATCGTAAACCGTTTATACCTACAAATTGACAACATTTCGTTTTGATCAAAAATTCATCATTTTGAATCAAAATATCATAACTCCTGTCTTATACACGGGGAACGTTCCAAACTTTGACATAAAGCATATTTAAGCCTCAACTGTTAGTCGCCAAAGTTTCATAGAAATCGCAAAACGTTTACACCTACAAATTGACAACATTTCGTTTTGATAAGAAATTCATCATTTTGAATCAAAATTTCATAACTCCTGTCTTATACTCGGGGAATGTTCCAAACTTTTGCCTAAAGCATATTTAGGCCTCAGCTATTAGTAGCCAAAGTTGCAAGAAAATCATAAACCGTTTATACCTACAAATTGACAACATTACGTTTTGATCAAAAATTCTTCATTTTGAATCATTTCATAACTCCTGTCTTATACACGGGGAACGTTCCAAACTTTGGCCTAAATCATATTTAGGCCTCAGTTGTTTGTAGCCAAAGTTTCACAGAAATCGTAAAACGTTTAATACCTACAAATTGACAACATTTCGTTTTGATCAAAAATTCATCATTTTGTATCAAAATTTCATAACTCCTGTCTTATACACGGGGAACGTTCCAAACTTTGGCATTAATCATATTTGGGCCTCAGTTGTTTGTAGCCAAAGTTTCCCAGAAATTGTAAAACATTTATACCTACAAATTGACCACATTACGTTTTGATCAAAAATTCAACATTTTGAATTAAAATTTCATAACTCCTGTCTTATACACGGGGAACGTTCCAAACTTTGGCCTAAATCATATTTAGGCCTCAGTTGTTTGCAGCAAAAGTTTTACAGAAATCGTAAAACATTTATACCTACAAATTGAAAACATTTCGTTTTGATCAAAAATTCATCATTTTGTATCAAAATTTCATAACTCCTGTCTTATACACGGGGAACGTTCCAAACTTTGGCCTAAATAATATTTAGGCCTCAGTTGTTAGTAGCCAAAGTTTCACAGAAATCGTAAAACGTTTAATACCTACAAATTGACAACATTTCGTTTTGATCTAAAATTCATTATTTTGAATCATTTCATAACTCCTGTCTTATACACGGGGAACGTTCCAAACTTTGGCCTAAATCATATTTAGGCCTCAGTTGTTTGTAGCAAAAGTTTTACAGAAATCCTAAAACATTTATACCTACAAATTGAAAACATTTCGTTTTGATCAAGAATTCATCATTTTGTATCAAAATTTCATAACTCCTGTCGTATAAACGGGGAACTTTCCAAACTTTGGCTTAAATCATATTTAGGCCTCAGTTGTTTGTAGCAAAAGTTTTACAGAAATCCTAAAACATTTATGCCTACAAATTGAAAACATTTCGTTTTGATCAAAAATTCATCATTTTGTATCAAAATTTCATAACTCCTGTCTTATACACGGGGAACGTTCCAAACTTTGGCCTTAATAATATTTAGGCCTCAGTTGTTAGTAGCCAAAGTTTCACAGAAATCGTAAAACGTTTAATACCTACAAATTGACAACATTTCGTTTTGATCAAAAATTCATCATTTTGAATCAAAATTTCATAACTCCTGTCTTATACACGGGGAACGTTCCAAACTTTGGCATTAATCATATTTGGGCCTCAGTTGTTTGTAGCCAAAGTTTCCCAGAAATTGTAAAACATTTATACCTACAAATTGACCACATTACGTTTTGATCAAAAATTCATCATTTTGAATCAAAATTTCATAACTCCTGTCTTATACACGGGGAACTATCCAAACTTTGGCCTAAATCATATTTAGGCCTCAGTTGTTTGTAGCCAAAGTTTCACAGAAATCGTAAAACATTTATACCTACAAATTGACCACATTACGTTTTGATCAAAAATTCATCATTTTGAATCATTTCATAACTCCTGTCTTATACACGGGGAACGTTCCAAACTTTGGACTAAATCATATTTAGGCCTCAGTTGTTTGTAGCCAAAGTTTCACAGAAATCGTAAAACGTTTAATACCTACAAATTGACAACATTTCGTTTTGATCAAAATTACATCATTTTGTATCAAAATTTCATAACTCCTGTCTTATACACGGGGAACGTTCCAAACTTTGGCCTGAATCATATTTAGGCCTCAGTTGTTTGTAGCCAAAGTTTTACAGAAATCGTAAAACATTTATACCTACAAATTGACCACATTACGTTTTGATCTAAAATTCATCATTTTGAATCATTTCATAACTCCTGTCTTATACACGGGGAACGTTCCAAACTTTGGCCTAAATAATATTTAGGCCTCAGTTGTTAGTAGCCAAAGTTTCACAGAAATCGTAAAACGTTTAATACCTACAAATTGACAACATTTCGTTTTGATCTAAAATTCATTATTTTGAATCATTTCATAACTCCTGTCTTATACACGGGGAACGTTCCAAACTTTGGCCTAAATCATATTTAGGCCTCAGTTGTTTGTAGCAAAAGTTTTACAGAAATCCTAAAACATTTATACCTACAAATTGAAAACATTTCGTTTTGATCAAGAATTCATCATTTTGTATCAAAATTTCATAACTCCTGTCGTATAAACGGGGAACTTTCCAAACTTTGGCTTAAATCATATTTAGGCCTCAGTTGTTTGTAGCAAAAGTTTTACAGAAATCCTAAAACATTTATGCCTACAAATTGAAAACATTTCGTTTTGATCAAAAATTCATCATTTTGTATCAAAATTTCATAACTCCTGTCTTATACACGGGGAACGTTCCAAACTTTGGCCTTAATAATATTTAGGCCTCAGTTGTTAGTAGCCAAAGTTTCACAGAAATCGTAAAACGTTTAATACCTACAAATTGACAACATTTCGTTTTGATCAAAAATTCATCATTTTGAATCAAAATTTCATAACTCCTGTCTTATACACGGGGAACGTTCCAAACTTTGGCATTAATCATATTTGGGCCTCAGTTGTTTGTAGCCAAAGTTTCCCAGAAATTGTAAAACATTTATACCTACAAATTGACCACATTACGTTTTGATCAAAAATTCATCATTTTGAATCAAAATTTCATAACTCCTGTCTTATACACGGGGAACTATCCAAACTTTGGCCTAAATCATATTTAGGCCTCAGTTGTTTGTAGCCAAAGTTTCACAGAAATCGTAAAACATTTATACCTACAAATTGACCACATTACGTTTTGATCAAAAATTCATCATTTTGAATCATTTCATAACTCCTGTCTTATACACGGGGAACGTTCCAAACTTTGGACTAAATCATATTTAGGCCTCAGTTGTTTGTAGCCAAAGTTTCACAGAAATCGTAAAACGTTTAATACCTACAAATTGACAACATTTCGTTTTGATCAAAATTACATCATTTTGTATCAAAATTTCATAACTCCTGTCTTATACACGGGGAACGTTCCAAACTTTGGCCTGAATCATATTTAGGCCTCAGTTGTTTGTAGCCAAAGTTTTACAGAAATCGTAAAACATTTATACCTACAAATTGACCACATTACGTTTTGATCTAAAATTCATCATTTTGAATCATTTCATAACTCCTGTCTTATACACGGGGAACGTTCCAAACTTTGGCCTAAATCATATTTAGGCCTCAGTTGTTTGTAGCAAAAGTTTTACAGAAATCGTAAAACATTTATACCTACAAATTGAAAACATTTCGTTTTGATCTAAAATTCATCATTTGGAATCATTTCATAAATCCTGTCTTATACACGGGGAACGTTCCAAACTTTGGCCTAAATCATTTTTAGGCCTCAGTTGTTTGTAGCAAAAGTTTTACAGAAATCGTAAAACATTTATACCTACAAATTGAAAACATTTCGTTTTGATCAAAAATTCATCATTTTGTATCAAAATTTCATAACTCCTGTCTTATACACGGGGAACGTTCCAAACTTTGGCCTAAATAATATTTAGGCCTCAGTTGTTAGTAGCCAAAGTTTCACAGAAATCGTAAAACGTTTAATACCTACAAATTGACAACATTTCGTTTTGATCAAAAATTCATCATTTTGAATCAAAATTTCATAACTCCTGTCTTATACACGGGGAACGTTCCAAACTTTAGCATTATTCATATTTGGGCCTCAGTTGTTATTAGCAAAAGTTTCATAGAAATCGCAAAACGATTATACCTACAAATTGACAACATTTCGTTTTGATCAAAAATTCATCACTTTGAATCAAAATTTCATAACTCCTGTCTTATACACGGGGAACGTTCCAAACTTTGGCCTAAATGATATTTAGGCCTCAGTTGTTTGTAGCCAAAGTTTCACAGAAATCGTAAAACGTTTAATACCTACAAATTGACAACATTTCGTTTTGATCAAAACTTCATCATTTTGTATCAAAATTTCATAACTCCTGTCTTATACACGGGGAACGTTCCAAACTTTGGCCTGAATCATATTTAGGCCTCAGTTGTTTGTAGCCAAAGTTTTACAGAAATCGTAAAACATTTATACCTACAAATTGACCACATTACGTTTTGATCTAAAATTCATCATTTTGAATCATTTCATAACTCCTGTCTTATACACGGGGAACGTTCCAAACTTTGGCCTAAATCATATTTAGGCCTCAGTTGTTTGTAGCAAAAGTTTTACAGAAATCGTAAAACATTTATACCTACAAATTGAAAACATTTCGTTTTGATCTAAAATTCATCATTTGGAATCATTTCATAACTCCTGTCTTATACACGGGGAACGTTCCAAACTTTGGCCTAAATCATATTTAGGCCTCAGTTGTCTGTAGCAAAAGTTTTACAGAAATCGTAAAACATTTATACCTACAAATTGAAAACATTTCGTTTTGATCAAAAATTCATCATTTTGTATCAAAATTTCATAACTCCTGTCTTATACACGGGGAACGTTCCAAACTTTGGCCTGAATCATATTTAGGCCTCAGTTGTTTGTAGCCAAAGTTTTACAGAAATCGTAAAACATTTATACCTACAAATTGACCACATTACGTTTTGATCTAAAATTCATCATTTTGAATCATTTCATAACTCCTGTCTTATACACGGGGAACGTTCCAAACTTTGGCCTAAATCATATTTAGGGCTCAGTTGTTTGTAGCAAAAGTTTTACAGAAATCGTAAAACATTTATACCTACAAATTGAAAACATTTCGTTTTGATCTAAAATTCATCATTTGGAATCATTTCATAACTCCTGTCTTATACACGGGGAACGTTCCAAACTTTGGCCTAAATCATTTTTAGGCCTCAGTTGTTTGTAGCAAAAGTTTTACAGAAATCGTAAAACATTTATACCTACAAATTGAAAACATTTCGTTTTGATCAAAAATTCATCATTTTGTATCAAAATTTCATAACTCCTGTCTTATACACGGGGAACGTTCCAAACTTTGGCCTAAATAATATTTAGGCCTCAGTTGTTAGTAGCCAAAGTTTCACAGAAATCGTAAAACGTTTAATACCTACAAATTGACAACATTTCGTTTTGATCAAAAATTCATCATTTTGAATCAAAATTTCATAACTCCTGTCTTATACACGGGGAACGTTCCAAACTTTAGCATTATTCATATTTGGGCCTCAGTTGTTATTAGCAAAAGTTTCATAGAAATCGCAAAACGATTATACCTACAAATTGACAACATTTCGTTTTGATCAAAAATTCATCACTTTGAATCAAAATTTCATAACTCCTGTCTCATACACGGGGAACGTTCCAAACTTTGGCCTAAATGATATTTAGGCCTCAGTTGTTTGTAGCCAAAGTTTCACAGAAATCGTAAAACGTTTAATACCTACAAATTGACAACATTTCGTTTTGATCAAAACTTCATCATTTTGTATCAAAATTTCATAACTCCTGTCTTATACACGGGGAACGTTCCAAACTTTGGTCTAAATCATATTTAGGCCTCAGTTGTTTGTAGCAAAAGTTTTACAGAAATCGTAAAACATTTATACCTACAAATTGAAAATATTTCGTTTTGATCTAAAATTCATCATTTGGAATCATTTCATAACTCCTGTCTTATACACGGGGAACGTTCCAAACTTTGGCCTAAATCATTTTTAGGCCTTAGTTGTTTGTAGCAAAAGTTTTACAGAAATCGTAAAACATTTATACCTACAAATTGATAACATTTCGTTTTGATCTAAAATTCATCATTTGGAATCATTTCATAACTCCTGTCTTATACACGGGGAACGTTCCAAACTTTGGCCTAAATCATATTTAGGCCTCAGTTGTCTGTAGCAAAAGTTTTACAGAAATCGTAAAACATTTATACCTACAAATTGAAAACATTTCGTTTTGATCAAAAATTCATCATTTTGTATCAAAATTTCATAACTCCTGTCTTATACACGGGGAACGTTCCAAACTTTGGCCTAAATAATATTTAGGCCTCAGTTGTTAGTAGCCAAAGTTTCACAGAAATCGTAAAACGTTTAATACCTACAAATTGACAACATTTCGTTTTGATCAAAAATTCATCATTTTGAATCAAAATTTCATAACTCCTGTCTTATACACGGGGAACGTTCCAAACTTTAGCATTATTCATATTTGGGCCTGAGTTGTTATTAGCCAAAGTTTCATAGAAATCGCAAAACGATTATACCTACAAATTGACAACATTTCGTTTTGATCAAAAATTCATCATTTTGTATCAAAATTTCATAACTCCTGTCTTATACACGGGGAACGTTCCAAACTTTGGCCTAAATCATATTTAGGCCTCAGTTGTTTGCAGCAAAAGTTTTACAGAAATCGTAAAACGTTTAATACCTACAAATTGACAACATTTCGTTTTGATCAAAAATTCATCATTTTGAATCAAAATTTCATAACTCCTGTCTTATACACGGGGAACGTTCCAAACTTTGGCCTAAATGATATTTAGGCCTCAGTTGAAAGTAGCCAAAGTTGCAAGGAAATCGTAAAACGTTTAATACCTACAAATTGACAACATTTCGTTTTGATCAAAACTTCATCATTTTGTATCAAAATTTCATAACTCCTGTCTTATACACGGGGAACGTTCCAAACTTTGGCCTGAATCATATTTAGGCCTCAGTTGTTTGTAGCCAAAGTTTTACAGAAATCGTAAAACATTTATACCTACAAATTGACCACATTACGTTTTGATCTAAAATTCATCATTTTGAATCATTTCATAACTCCTGTCTTATACACGGGGAACGTTCCAAACTTTGGCCTAAATCATATTTAGGCCTCAGTTGTTTGTAGCAAAAGTTTTACAGAAATCGTAAAACATTTATACCTACAAATTGAAAACATTTCGTTTTGATCAAAAATTCATCATTTTGTATCAAAATTTCATAACTCCTGTCTTATACACGGGGAACGTTCCAAACTTTGGCCTAAATAATATTTAGGCCTCAGTTGTTAGTAGCCAAAGTTTCACAGAAATCGTAAAACGTTTAATACCTACAAATTGACAACATTTCGTTTTGATCAAAAATTCATCATTTTGAATCAAAATTTCATAACTCCTGTCTTATACACGGGGAACATTCCAAACTTTAGCATTATTCATATTTGGGCCTCAGTTGTTATTAGCCAAAGTTTCATAGAAATCGCAAAACGATTATACCTACAAATTGACAACATTTCGTTTTGATCAAAAATTCATCACTTTGAATCAAAATTTCATAACTCCTGTCTTATACACGGGGAACGTTCCAAACTTTGGCCTAAATGATATTTAGGCCTCAGTTGTTTGTAGCCAAAGTTTCACAGAAATCGTAAAACGTTTAATACCTACAAATTGACAACATTTCGTTTTGATCAAAACTTCATCATTTTGTATCAAAATTTCATAACTCCTGTCTTATACACGGGGAACGTTCCAAACTTTGGCCTGAATCATATTTAGGCCTCAGTTGTTTGTAGCCAAAGTTTTACAGAAATCGTAAAACATTTATACCTACAAATTGACCACATTACGTTTTGATCTAAAATTCATCATTTTGAATCATTTCATAACTCCTGTCTTATACACGGGGAACGTTCCAAACTTTGGCCTAAATCATATTTAGGCCTCAGTTGTTAGTAGCCAAAGTTTCACAGAAATCGTAAAACGTTTAATACCTACAAATTGACAACATTTCGTTTTGATCAAAAATTCATCATTTTGAATCAAAATTTCATAACTCCTGTCTTATACACGGGGAACGTTCCAAACTTTAGCATTATTCATATTTGGGCCTCAGTTGTTATTAACCAAAGTTTCATAGAAATCGCAAAACGATTATACCTACAAATTGACAACATTTCGTTTTGATCAAAAATTCATCACTTTGAATCAAAATTTCATAACTCCTGTCTTATACACGGGGAACGTTCCAAACTTTGGCCTAAATCATATTCACGGCTCAGTTGAAAGTAGCCAAAGTTGCAAGGAAATCGTAAAACATTTATACCTACAAATTGACAACATTTCGTTTTGATCAAAAATTCATCATTTTGAATCAAAATTTCATAACTCCTGTCTTATACACGGGGAACGTTCGAAACTTTGGCCTGAATCATATTTAGGCCTCAGTTGTTTGTAGCCAAAGTTGCAAGGAAATCGGAAACCGTTTATACCTGCAAATTGACATTTCGTTTTGATCAAAAATTCATCATTTTGAATCAAAATATCATAACTCCTGTCTTATACACGGGGATCGTTCCAAACTTTGACATAAAGCATATTTAAGCCTCAACTGTTAGTCGCCAAAGTTTCATAGAAATCGCAAAACGTTTACACCTACAAATTGACAACATTTCGTTTTGATAAGAAATTCATCATTTTGAATCAAAATTTCATAACTCCTGTCTTATACTCGGGGAATGTTCCAAACTTTTGCCTAAAGCATATTTAGGCCTTAGCTATTAGTAGCCAAAGTTGCAAGAAAATCATAAACCGTTTATACCTACAAATTGACAACATTTCGTTTTGATCAGAAGTTCATCATTTTGAATCAAAATTTCATACCTGCGGTAATATACTAGGTGCATCTTCCAAACTTTGGCACAATGAATATTAGGACTTCAGCTGTTAGAAACGAAAGTTTTATAGAAATCGCAAAACGTTTATACCTACAAATTGACAACATTTCGTTTTGATCAAAAATTCATCATTTTGAATCAAAATATCATAACTTCTGTCTTATACACGGGGAACGTTCCAAACTTTGACGTAAAGCATATCTAAGCCTCAACTGTTAGTCGCCAAAGTTTCATAGAAATCGCAATACGTTTACACCTACAAATTAACAACATTTCGTTTTGATCAAAAATTCATCATCTTGAATCAAAATTTCATAACTCCTGTCTTATACACGGGGAACGTTCCAAACTTTGGCCATAAGCATATTAAGGCCTCAGTTGTTTGTAGCCAAAGTTGCACAGAAATCGTAAAACGTTTATACCTGCAAATTGACAACATTTCGTTTTGATCAAATATTCATCATTTTGAATCAAAATTTCATAACTCCTGTCTTATACACGGGGAACGTTCGAAACTTTGGCCTGAATCATATTTAGGCCTCAGTTGTTTGTAGCCAAAGTTGCAAGGAAATCGGAAACCGTTTATACCTGCAAATTGACATTTCGTTTTGATCAAAAATTCATCATTTTGAATCAAAATTTCATAGCTCTTGTCTTATTCACGGGGCACGTTCCAAACTTTGGCACAAAGCATATTTAGGCCTATGCTGTTTGTAGCCAAAGTTGCAAGGAGATCGTAAACCGTTTATACCTACAAATTGACAACATTTCGTTTTGATCAAAAATTCATAATTTTGAATCAAAATATCATAACTCCTGTCTTATACACGGGGATCGTTCCAAACTTTGACATAAAGCATATTTAAGCCTCAACTGTTAGTCGCCAAAGTTTCATAGAAATCGCAAAACGTTTACACCTACAAATTGACAACATTTCGTTTTGATAAGAAATTCATCATTTTGAATCAAAATTTCATAACTCCTGTCTTATACTCGGGGAATGTTCCAAACTTTTGCCTAAAGCATATTTAGGCCTTAGCTATTAGTAGCCAAAGTTGCAAGAAAATCAGAAACCGTTTATACCTACAAATTGACAACATTTCGTTTTGATCAGAAGTTCATCATTTTGAATCAAAATTTCATACCTGCGGTAATATACTAGGTGCATCTTCCAAACTTTGGCACAATGAATATTAGGACTTCAGCTGTTAGAAGCGAAAGTTTCATAGAAATCGCAAAACGTTTATACGTACAAATTGACAACATTTCGTTTTGATCAAAAATTCATCATTTTGAATCAAAATATCATAACTTCTGTCTTATACACGGGGAACGTTCCAAACTTTGACGTAAAGCATATTTAAGCCTCAACTGTTAGTCGCCAAAGTTTCATAGAAATCGCAATACGTTTACACCTACAAATTAACAACATTTCGTTTTGATCTAAAATTCATCATTTTGTATCAAAATTTCATAACTCCTGTCTTATACACGGGGAACGTTCCAAACTTTGGCCTGAATCATATTTAGGCCTCAGTTGTTTGTAGCCAAAGTTTCACAGAAATCGTAAAACATTTATACCTACAAATTGACCACATTACGTTTTGATCTCCTGTCTTATACACGGGGAACGTTCCAAACTTTGGCCTAAATCATATTTAGGCCTCAGTTGTTTGCAGCAAAAGTTTTACAGAAATTGTAAAACATTTATACCTACAAATTGACCACATTACGTTTTGATCAAAAATTCATCATTTTGAATCAAAATTTCATAACTCCTGTCTTATACACGGGGAACTATCCAAACTTTGGCCTTAATCATATTTAGGCCTCAGTTGTTTGAAGCCAAAGTTTCACAGAAATCGTAAAACATTTATACCTACAAGTTGACCACATTACGTTTTGATCAAAAATTCATCATTTTGAATCATTTCATAACTCCTGTCTTATACACGGGGAACGTTCCAAACTTTGGCCTAAATCATATTTAGGCCTCAGTTGTTTGTAGCCAAAGTTTCACAGAAATCGTAAAACGTTTAATACCTACAAATTGACAACATTTCGTTTCGATCAAAAATTCATCATTTTGTATCAAAATTTCATAACTCCTGTCTTATACACGGGGAACGTTCCAAACTTTGGCCTGAATCATATTTACGCCTCAGTTGTTTGTAGCCAAAGTTTTACAGAAATCTTAAAACATTTATACCTACAAATTGACCACATTACGTTTTGATCTAAAATTCATCATTTTGAATCATTTCATAACTCCTGTTTAAATACACGGGGAACGTTCCAAACTTTGGCCTAAATCATATTTAGGCCTCAGTTGTTTGTAGCAAAAGTTTTACAGAAATCGTAAAACGTTTAATACCTACAAATTGACAACATTTCGTTTTGATCAAAAATTCATCATTTTGAATCAAAATTTCATAACTCCTGTCTTATACACGGGGAACGTTCCAAACTTTAGCATTAATCATATTTGGGCCTCAGTTGTTATTAGCCAAAGTTTCATAGAAATCGCAAAACGATTATACCTACAAATTGACAACATTTCGTTTTGATCAAAACTTCATCATTTTGTATCAAAATTTCATACCTCCTGTCTTATACACGGGGAACGTTCCAAACTTTGGCCTAAATCATATTCACGCCTCAGTTGATAGTAGCCAAAGTTGCAAGGAAATCGTAAATTATTTATACCTACAAATTGACAACATTTCGTTTTGATCAAAAATTCATCATTTTGAATCAAAATTTCATAACTCCTGTCTTATACACGGGGAACGTTCGAAACTTTGGCCTGAATCATATTTAGGCCTCAGTTGTTTGTAGCCAAAGTTGCAAGGAAATCGTAAACCGTTTATACCTGCAAATTGACATTTCGTTTTGATCAAAAATTCATCATTTTGAATCAAAATTTCATAACTCTTGTCTTATTCACGGGGCACGTTCCAAACTTTGGCACAAAGCGTATTTAGGCCCATGCTGTTTGTAGCCAAAGTTGCAAGGAGATCGTAAACCGTTTATACCTACAAATTGACAACATTTCGTTTTGATCGAAAATTCATCATTTTGAATCAAAATATCATAACTCCTGTCTTATACACGGGGAACGTTCCAAACTTTGACATAAAGCATATTTAAGCCTCAACTGTTAGTCGCCAAAGTTTCATAGAAATCGCAAAACGTTTACACCTACAAATTGACAACATTTCGTTTTGATAAGAAATTCATCATTTTGAATCAAAATTTCATAACTCCTGTCTTATACTCGGGGAATGTTCCAAACTTTTGCCTAAAGCATATTTAGGCCTCAGCTATTAGTAGCCAAAGTTGCAAGAAAATCATAAACCGTTTATACCTACAAATTGACAACATTACGTTTTGATCAAAAATTCTTCATTTTGAATCATTTCATAACTCCTGTCTTATACACGGGGAACGTTCCAAACTTTGGCCTAAATCATATTTAGGCCTCAGTTGTTTGTAGCCAAAGTTTCACAGAAATCGTAAAACGTTTAATACCTACAAATTGACAACATTTCGTTTTGATCAAAAATTCATCATTTTGTATCAAAATTTCATAACTCCTGTCTTATACACGGGGAACGTTCCAAACTTTGGCATTAATCATATTTGGGCCTCAGTTGTTTGTAGCCAAAGTTTCCCAGAAATTGTAAAACATTTATACCTACAAATTGACCACATTACGTTTTGATCAAAAATTCAACATTTTGAATTAAAATTTCATAACTCCTGTCTTATACACGGGGAACGTTCCAAACTTTGGCCTAAATCATATTTAGGCCTCAGTTGTTTGCAGCAAAAGTTTTACAGAAATCGTAAAACATTTATACCTACAAATTGAAAACATTTCGTTTTGATCAAAAATTCATCATTTTGTATCAAAATTTCATAACTCCTGTCTTATACACGGGGAACGTTCCAAACTTTGGCCTAAATAATATTTAGGCCTCAGTTGTTAGTAGCCAAAGTTTCACAGAAATCGTAAAACGTTTAATACCTACAAATTGACAACATTTCGTTTTGATCTAAAATTCATTATTTTGAATCATTTCATAACTCCTGTCTTATACACGGGGAACGTTCCAAACTTTGGCCTAAATCATATTTAGGCCTCAGTTGTTTGTAGCAAAAGTTTTACAGAAATCCTAAAACATTTATACCTACAAATTGAAAACATTTCGTTTTGATCAAGAATTCATCATTTTGTATCAAAATTTCATAACTCCTGTCTTATAAACGGGGAACTTTCCAAACTTTGGCTTAAATCATATTTAGGCCTCAGTTGTTTGTAGCAAAAGTTTTACAGAAATCCTAAAACATTTATGCCTACAAATTGAAAACATTTCGTTTTGATCAAAAATTCATCATTTTGTATCAAAATTTCATAACTCCTGTCTTATACACGGGGAACGTTCCAAACTTTGGCCTTAATAATATTTAGGCCTCAGTTGTTAGTAGCCAAAGTTTCACAGAAATCGTAAAACGTTTAATACCTACAAATTGACAACATTTCGTTTTGATCAAAAATTCATCATTTTGAATCAAAATTTCATAACTCCTGTCTTATACACGGGGAACGTTCCAAACTTTGGCATTAATCATATTTGGGCCTCAGTTGTTTGTAGCCAAAGTTTCCCAGAAATTGTAAAACATTTATACCTACAAATTGACCACATTACGTTTTGATCAAAAATTCATCATTTTGAATTAAAATTTCATAACTCCTGTCTTATACACGGGGAACGTTCCAAACTTTGGCCTAAATCATATTTAGGCCTCAGTTGTTTGCAGCAAAAGTTTTACAGAAATCGTAAAACATTTATACCTACAAATTGAAAACATTTCGTTTTGATCAAAAATTCATCATTTTGTATCAAAATTTCATAACTCCTGTCTTATACACGGGGAACGTTCCAAACTTTGGCCTAAATAATATTTAGGCCTCAGTTGTTAGTAGCCAAAGTTTCACAGAAATCGTAAAACGTTTAATACCTACAAATTGACAACATTTCGTTTTGATCTAAAATTCATTATTTTGAATCATTTCATAACTCCTGTCTTATACACGGGGAACGTTCCAAACTTTGGCCTAAATCATATTTAGGCCTCAGTTGTTTGTAGCAAAAGTTTTACAGAAATCCTAAAACATTTATACC
This sequence comes from Sminthurides aquaticus, assembly GCA_906901655.1. NCBI lineage: Eukaryota > Metazoa > Arthropoda > Collembola > Symphypleona > Sminthurididae > Sminthurides > Sminthurides aquaticus. The sequence continues at coordinate 761,722 of CAJQTT010000026.1, read as the reverse complement.
TACAAATTGAAAACATTTCGTTTTGATCAAAAATTCATCATTTTGAATCAAAATATCATAACTCCTGTCTTATACACGGGGAACGTTCCAAACTTTGACATAAAGCATATTTAAGCCTCAACTGTTAGTCGCCAAAGTTTCATAGAAATCGCAAAACGTTTACACCTACAAATTGACAACATTTCGTTTTGATAAGAAATTCATCATTTTGAATCAAAATTTCATAACTCCTGTCTTATACTCGGGGAATGTTCCAAACTTTTGCCTAAAGCATATTTAGGCCTCAGCTATTAGTAGCCAAAGTTGCAAGAAAATCATAAACCGTTTATACCTACAAATTGACAACATTACGTTTTGATCAAAAATTCTTCATTTTGAATCATTTCATAACTCCTGTCTTATACACGGGGAACGTTCCAAACTTTGGCCTAAATCATATTTAGGCCTCAGTTGTTTGTAGCCAAAGTTTCACAGAAATCGTAAAACGTTTAATACCTACAAATTGACAACATTTCGTTTTGATCAAAAATTCATCATTTTGTATCAAAATTTCATAACTCCTGTCTTATACACGGGGAACGTTCCAAACTTTGGCATTAATCATATTTGGGCCTCAGTTGTTTGTAGCCAAAGTTTCCCAGAAATTGTAAAACATTTATACCTACAAATTGACCACATTACGTTTTGATCAAAAATTCAACATTTTGAATTAAAATTTCATAACTCCTGTCTTATACACGGGGAACGTTCCAAACTTTGGCCTAAATCATATTTAGGCCTCAGTTGTTTGCAGCAAAAGTTTTACAGAAATCGTAAAACATTTATACCTACAAATTGAAAACATTTCGTTTTGATCAAAAATTCATCATTTTGTATCAAAATTTCATAACTCCTGTCTTATACACGGGGAACGTTCCAAACTTTGGCCTAAATAATATTTAGGCCTCAGTTGTTAGTAGCCAAAGTTTCACAGAAATCGTAAAACGTTTAATACCTACAAATTGACAACATTTCGTTTTGATCTAAAATTCATTATTTTGAATCATTTCATAACTCCTGTCTTATACACGGGGAACGTTCCAAACTTTGGCCTAAATCATATTTAGGCCTCAGTTGTTTGTAGCAAAAGTTTTACAGAAATCCTAAAACATTTATACCTACAAATTGAAAACATTTCGTTTTGATCAAGAATTCATCATTTTGTATCAAAATTTCATAACTCCTGTCTTATAAACGGGGAACTTTCCAAACTTTGGCTTAAATCATATTTAGGCCTCAGTTGTTTGTAGCAAAAGTTTTACAGAAATCCTAAAACATTTATGCCTACAAATTGAAAACATTTCGTTTTGATCAAAAATTCATCATTTTGTATCAAAATTTCATAACTCCTGTCTTATACACGGGGAACGTTCCAAACTTTGGCCTTAATAATATTTAGGCCTCAGTTGTTAGTAGCCAAAGTTTCACAGAAATCGTAAAACGTTTAATACCTACAAATTGACAACATTTCGTTTTGATCAAAAATTCATCATTTTGAATCAAAATTTCATAACTCCTGTCTTATACACGGGGAACGTTCCAAACTTTGGCATTAATCATATTTGGGCCTCAGTTGTTTGTAGCCAAAGTTTCCCAGAAATTGTAAAACATTTATACCTACAAATTGACCACATTACGTTTTGATCAAAAATTCATCATTTTGAATTAAAATTTCATAACTCCTGTCTTATACACGGGGAACGTTCCAAACTTTGGCCTAAATCATATTTAGGCCTCAGTTGTTTGCAGCAAAAGTTTTACAGAAATCGTAAAACATTTATACCTACAAATTGAAAACATTTCGTTTTGATCAAAAATTCATCATTTTGTATCAAAATTTCATAACTCCTGTCTTATACACGGGGAACGTTCCAAACTTTGGCCTAAATAATATTTAGGCCTCAGTTGTTAGTAGCCAAAGTTTCACAGAAATCGTAAAACGTTTAATACCTACAAATTGACAACATTTCGTTTTGATCTAAAATTCATTATTTTGAATCATTTCATAACTCCTGTCTTATACACGGGGAACGTTCCAAACTTTGGCCTAAATCATATTTAGGCCTCAGTTGTTTGTAGCAAAAGTTTTACAGAAATCCTAAAACATTTATACCTACAAATTGAAAACATTTCGTTTTGATCAAAAATTCATCATTTTGTATCAAAATTTCATAACTCCTGTCTTATACACGGGGAACGTTCCAAACTTTGGCCTAAATAATATTTAGGCCTCAGTTGTTAGTAGCCAAAGTTTCACAGAAATCGTAAAACGTTTAATACCTACAAATTGACAACATTTCGTTTTGATCAAAAATTCATCATTTTGAATCAAAATTTCATAACTCCTGTCTTATACACGGGGAACGTTCCAAACTTTGGCATTAATCATATTTGGGCCTCAGATGATTGTAGCCAAAGTTTCCCAGAAATTGTAAAACATTTATACCTACAAATTGACCACATTACGTTTTGATCAAAAATTCATCATTTTGAATCAAAATTTCATAACTCCTGTCTTATACACGGGGAACGTTCGAAACTTTGGCCTGAATCATATTTAGGCCTCAGTTGTTTGTAGCCAAATATGCAAGGAAATCGTAAACCGTTTATACCTGCAAATTGACATTTCGTTTTGATCAAAAATTCATCATTTTGAATCAAAATTTCATAACTCTTGTCTTATTCACGGGGCACGTTCCAAACTTTGGCACAAAGCGTATTTAGGCCCATGCTGTTTGTAGCCAAAGTTGCAAGGAGATCGTAAACCGTTTATACCTACAAATTGACAACATTTCGTTTTGATCAAAAATTCATCATTTTGAATCAAAATATCATAACTCCTGTCTTATACACGGGGAACGTTCCAAACTTTGACATAAAGCATATTTAAGCCTCAACTGTTAGTCGCCAAAGTTTCATAGAAATCGCAAAACGTTTACACCTACAAATTGACAACATTTCGTTTTGATAAGAAATTCATCATTTTGAATCAAAATTTCATAACTCCTGTCTTATACTCGGGGAATGTTCCAAACTTTTGCCTAAAGCATATTTAGGCATTAGCTATTAGTAGCCAAAGTTGCAAGAAAATCATAAACCGTTTATACCTACAAATTGACAACATTTCGTTTTGATCAAAAATTCATCATTTTGAATCAAAATATCATAACTCCTGTCTTATACACGGGGAACGTTCCAAACTTTGACGTAAAGCATATTTAAGCCTCAACTGTTAGTCGCCAAAGTTTCATAGAAATCGCAATACGTTTACACCTACAAATTAACAACATTTCGTTTTGATCAAAAATTCATCATTTTGAATCCAAATTTCATAACTCCTGTCTTATACACGGGGAACGTTCCAAACTTTGGCCATAAGTATATTGAGGCCTTAGCTATTAGTTGCCAAAGTTGCACAGAAATCGTAAAACGTTTATACCTGCAAATTGACAACATTTCGTTTTGATCAAAAATTCATCATTTTGAATCAAAATTTCATACCTGCTGTAATATACTAGGTGCATCTTCCAAACTTGGGCACAAAGAATATTTAAGCCTAAGCTGTTAGTAGCTAAAGTTTCATAGAAATCGGGAAACGTTTATACCTTCAAATTGACAACATTTCGTTTTGATCAAAAATTCATCATTTTGAATCAAAATTTCATAACTCCTGTCTTGTACACGGGGAACGTTCCAAACTTTGGCATAAAGCATATATAGGCCTATGCTGTTTGTAGCCAAAGTTGCAAGGAAATCGTAAACCGTTTATACCTGCAAATTGACATTTCGTTTTGATCAAAAATTCATCATTTTGAATCAAAATTTCATAACTCCTGTCTTATACACGGGGAACGTTCCAAATTTTGGCCATAAGTATATTGAGGCCTTAGCTATTAGTTGCCAAAGTTGCACAGAAATCGTAAAACGTTTATACCTGCAAATTGACAACATTTCGTTTTGATCAAAAATTCATCATTTTGAATCAAAATTTCATACCTGCTGTAATATACTAGGTGCATCTTCCAAACTTGGGCACAAAGAATATTTAAGCCTAAGCTGTTAGTAGCTAAAGTTTCATAGAAATCGGGAAACGTTTATACCTTCAAATTGACAACATTTCGTTTTGATCAAAAATTCATCATTTTGAATCAAAATTTCATAACTCCTGTCTTGTACACGGGGAACGTTCCAAACTTTGGCATAAAGCATATATAGGCCTATGCTGTTTGTAGCCAAAGTTGCAAGGAAATCGTAAACCGTTTATACCTGCAAATTGACATTTCGTTTTGATCAAAAATTCATCATTTTGAATCAAAATTTCATACCTGCGGTAATATACTAGGTGCATCTTCCAAACTTTGGCACAATGAATATTAGGACTTCATCTGTTAGAAGCGAAAGTTTCATAGAAATCGCAAAACGTTTATACCTACAAATTGACAACATTTCGTTTTGATCAAAAATTCATCATTTTGAATCAAAATATCATAACTCCTGTCTTATACACGGGGAACGTTCCAAACTTTGACATAAAGCATATTTAAGCCTCAACTGTTAGTCGCCAAAGTTTCATAGAAATCGCAAAACGTTTACACCTACAAATTGACAACATTTCGTTTTGATCAGAAATTCATCATTTTGAATCAAAATTTCATAACTCCTGTCTTATACTCGGGGAATGTTGCAAACTTTTGCCTAAAGCATATTTAGGCCTTAGCTATTAGTAGCCAAAGTTGCAAGAAAATCATAAACCGTTTATACCTACAAATTGACAACATTTCGTTTTGATCAGAAATTCATCATTTTGAATCAAAATTTCATAACTCCTGTCTTATACTCGGGGAATGTTCCAAACGTTTGCCTAAAGCATATTTAGGCCTAAGCTATCAGTAGCCAAAAATGCAAGGAAATCATAAACCGTTTATACCTTCAAATTGACAACATTTCGTTTTGATCAAAAATTCATCATTTTGAATCAAAATTTCATAACTCCTGTCTTATACTCGGGGAATGTTGCAAACTTTTGCCTAAAGCATATTTAGGCCTTAGCTATTAGTAGCCAAAGTTGCAAGAAAATCATAAACCGTTTATACCTACAAATTGACAACATTTCGTTTTGATCAGAAATTCATCATTTTGAATCAAAATTTCATAACTCCTGTCTTATACTCGGGGAATGTTCCAAACGTTTGCCTAAAGCATATTTAGGCCTAAGCTATCAGTAGCCAAAAATGCAAGGAAATCATAAACCGTTTATACCTTCAAATTGACAACATTTCGTTTTGATCAAAAATTCATCATTTTGAATCAAAATTTCATAACTCCTGTCTTATACACGGGGAACGTTCCAAACTTTGGCCTAAATCATATTTAGGCCTCAGTTGTTTGTAGCAAAAGTTTTACAGAAATCCTAAAACATTTATACCTACAAATTGAAAACATTTCGTTTTGATCAAGAATTCATCATTTTGTATCAAAATTTCATAACTCCTGTCTTATAAACGGGGAACTTTCCAAACTTTGGCTTAAATCATATTTAGGCCTCAGTTGTTTGTAGCAAAAGTTTTACAGAAATCCTAAAACATTTATGCCTACAAATTGAAAACATTTCGTTTTGATCAAAAATTCATCATTTTGTATCAAAATTTCATAACTCCTGTCTTATACACGGGGAACGTTCCAAACTTTGGCCTTAATAATATTTAGGCCTCAGTTGTTAGTAGCCAAAGTTTCACAGAAATCGTAAAACGTTTAATACCTACAAATTGACAACATTTCGTTTTGATCAAAAATTCATCATTTTGAATCAAAATTTCATAACTCCTGTCTTATACACGGGGAACGTTCCAAACTTTGGCATTAATCATATTTGGGCCTCAGTTGTTTGTAGCCAAAGTTTCCCAGAAATTGTAAAACATTTATACCTACAAATTGACCACATTACGTTTTGATCAAAAATTCATCATTTTGAATTAAAATTTCATAACTCCTGTCTTATACACGGGGAACGTTCCAAACTTTGGCCTAAATCATATTTAGGCCTCAGTTGTTTGCAGCAAAAGTTTTACAGAAATCGTAAAACATTTATACCTACAAATTGAAAACATTTCGTTTTGATCAAAAATTCATCATTTTGTATCAAAATTTCATAACTCCTGTCTTATACACGGGGAACGTTCCAAACTTTGGCCTAAATAATATTTAGGCCTCAGTTGTTAGTAGCCAAAGTTTCACAGAAATCGTAAAACGTTTAATACCTACAAATTGACAACATTTCGTTTTGATCTAAAATTCATTATTTTGAATCATTTCATAACTCCTGTCTTATACACGGGGAACGTTCCAAACTTTGGCCTAAATCATATTTAGGCCTCAGTTGTTTGTAGCAAAAGTTTTACAGAAATCCTAAAACATTTATACCTACAAATTGAAAACATTTCGTTTTGATCAAGAATTCATCATTTTGTATCAAAATTTCATAACTCCTGTCTTATACACGGGGAACGTTCCAAACTTTGGCCTAAATCATATTTAGGCCTCAGTTGTTTGTAGCAAAAGTTTTACAGAAATCCTAAAACATTTATGCCTACAAATTGAAAACATTTCGTTTTGATCAAAAATTCATCATTTTGTATCAAAATTTCATAACTCCTGTCTTATACACGGGGAACGTTCCAAACTTTGGCCTTAATAATATTTAGGCCTCAGTTGTTAGTAGCCAAAGTTTCACAGAAATCGTAAAACGTTTAATACCTACAAATTGACAACATTTCGTTTTGATCAAAAATTCATCATTTTGAATCAAAATTTCATAACTCCTGTCTTATACACGGGGAACGTTCCAAACTTTGGCATTAATCATATTTGGGCCTCAGTTGTTTGTAGCCAAAGTTTCCCAGAAATTGTAAAACATTTATACCTACAAATTGACCACATTACGTTTTGATCAAAAATTCATCATTTTGAATTAAAATTTCATAACTCCTGTCTTATACACGGGGAACGTTCCAAACTTTGGCCTAAATCATATTTAGGCCTCAGTTGTTTGCAGCAAAAGTTTTACAGAAATCGTAAAACATTTATACCTACAAATTGAAAACATTTCGTTTTGATCAAAAATTCATCATTTTGTATCAAAATTTCATAACTCCTGTCTTATACACGGGGAACGTTCCAAACTTTGGCCTAAATAATATTTAGGCCTCAGTTGTTAGTAGCCAAAGTTTCACAGAAATCGTAAAACGTTTAATACCTACAAATTGACAACATTTCGTTTTGATCTAAAATTCATTATTTTGAATCATTTCATAACTCCTGTCTTATACACGGGGAACGTTCCAAACTTTGGCCTAAATCATATTTAGGCCTCAGTTGTTTGTAGCAAAAGTTTTACAGAAATCCTAAAACATTTATACCTACAAATTGAAAACATTTCGTTTTGATCAAGAATTCATCATTTTGTATCAAAATTTCATAACTCCTGTCTTATACACGGGGAACGTTCCAAACTTTGGCCTAAATCATATTTAGGCCTCAGTTGTTTGTAGCAAAAGTTTTACAGAAATCCTAAAACATTTATGCCTACAAATTGAAAACATTTCGTTTTGATCAAAAATTCATCATTTTGTATCAAAATTTCATAACTCCTGTCTTATACACGGGGAACGTTCCAAACTTTGGCCTTAATAATATTTAGGCCTCAGTTGTTAGTAGCCAAAGTTTCACAGAAATCGTAAAACGTTTAATACCTACAAATTGACAACATTTCGTTTTGATCAAAAATTCATCATTTTGAATCAAAATTTCATAACTCCTGTCTTATACACGGGGAACGTTCCAAACTTTGGCATTAATCATATTTGGGCCTCAGTTGTTTGTAGCCAAAGTTTCCCAGAAATTGTAAAACATTTATACCTACAAATTGACCACATTACGTTTTGATCAAAAATTCATCATTTTGAATTAAAATTTCATAACTCCTGTCTTATACACGGGGAACGTTCCAAACTTTGGCCTAAATCATATTTAGGCCTCAGTTGTTTGCAGCAAAAGTTTTACAGAAATCGTAAAACATTTATACCTACAAATTGAAAACATTTCGTTTTGATCAAAAATTCATCATTTTGTATCAAAATTTCATAACTCCTGTCTTATACACGGGGAACGTTCCAAACTTTGGCCTAAATAATATTTAGGCCTCAGTTGTTAGTAGCCAAAGTTTCACAGAAATCGTAAAACGTTTAATACCTACAAATTGACAACATTTCGTTTTGATCTAAAATTCATTATTTTGAATCATTTCATAACTCCTGTCTTATACACGGGGAACGTTCCAAACTTTGGCCTAAATCATATTTAGGCCTCAGTTGTTTGTAGCAAAAGTTTTACAGAAATCCTAAAACATTTATACCTACAAATTGAAAACATTTCGTTTTGATCAAGAATTCATCATTTTGTATCAAAATTTCATAACTCCTGTCTTATACACGGGGAACGTTCCAAACTTTGGCCTAAATCATATTTAGGCCTCAGTTGTTTGTAGCAAAAGTTTTACAGAAATCCTAAAACATTTATACCTACAAATTGAAAACATTTCGTTTTGATCAAAAATTCATCATTTTGTATCAAAATTTCATAACTCCTGTCTTATACACGGGGAACGTTCCAAACTTTGGCCTAAATAATATTTAGGCCTCAGTTGTTAGTAGCCAAAGTTTCACAGAAATCGTAAAACGTTTAATACCTACAAATTGACAACATTTCGTTTTGATCAAAAATTCATCATTTTGAATCAAAATTTCATAACTCCTGTCTTATACACGGGGAACGTTCCAAACTTTGGCATTAATCATATTTGGGCCTCAGATGTTTGTAGCCAAAGTTTCCCAGAAATTGTAAAACATTTATACCTACAAATTGACCACATTACGTTTTGATCAAAAATTCATCATTTTGAATCAAAATTTCATAACTCCTGTCTTATACACGGGGAACGTTCGAAACTTTGGCCTGAATCATATTTAGGCCTCAGTTGTTTGTAGCCAAATATGCAAGGAAATCGTAAACCGTTTATACCTGCAAATTGACATTTCGTTTTGATCAAAAATTCATCATTTTGAATCAAAATTTCATAACTCTTGTCTTATTCACGGGGCCCGTTCCAAACTTTGGCACAAAGCGTATTTAGGCCCATGCTGTTTGTAGCCAAAGTTGCAAGGAGATCGTAAACCGTTTATACCTACAAATTGACAACATTTCGTTTTGATCAAAAATTCATCATTTTGAATCAAAATATCATAACTCCTGTCTTATACACGGGGAACGTTCCAAACTTTGACATAAAGCATATTTAAGCCTCAACTGTTAGTCGCCAAAGTTTCATAGAAATCGCAAAACGTTTACACCTACAAATTGACAACATTTCGTTTTGATAAGAAATTCATCATTTTGAATCAAAATTTCATAACTCCTGTCTTATACTCGGGGAATGTTCCAAACTTTTGCCTAAAGCATATTTAGGCATTAGCTATTAGTAGCCAAAGTTGCAAGAAAATCATAAACCGTTTATACCTACAAATTGACAACATTTCGTTTTGATCAAAAATTCATCATTTTGAATCAAAATATCATAACTCCTGTCTTATACACGGGGAACGTTCCAAACTTTGACGTAAAGCATATTTAAGCCTCAACTGTTAGTCGCCAAAGTTTCATAGAAATCGCAATACGTTTACACCTACAAATTAACAACATTTCGTTTTGATCAAAAATTCATCATTTTGAATCCAAATTTCATAACTCCTGTCTTATACACGGGGAACGTTCCAAACTTTGGCCATAAGTATATTGAGGCCTTAGCTATTAGTTGCCAAAGTTGCACAGAAATCGTAAAACGTTTATACCTGCAAATTGACAACATTTCGTTTTGATCAAAAATTCATCATTTTGAATCAAAATTTCATACCTGCTGTAATATACTAGGTGCATCTTCCAAACTTGGGCACAAAGAATATTTAAGCCTAAGCTGTTAGTAGCTAAAGTTTCATAGAAATCGGGAAACGTTTATACCTTCAAATTGACAACATTTCGTTTTGATCAAAAATTCATCATTTTGAATCAAAATTTCATAACTCCTGTCTTGTACACGGGGAACGTTCCAAACTTTGGCATAAAGCATATATAGGCCTATGCTGTTTGTAGCCAAAGTTGCAAGGAAATCGTAAACCGTTTATACCTGCAAATTGACATTTCGTTTTGATCAAAAATTCATCATTTTGAATCAAAATTTCATACCTGCGGTAATATACTAGGTGCATCTTCCAAACTTTGGCACATTGAATATTAGGACTTCATCTGTTAGAAGCGAAAGTTTCATAGAAATCGCAAAACGTTTATACCTACAAATTGACAACATTTCGTTTTGATCAAAAATTCATCATTTTGAATCAAAATATCATAACTCCTGTCTTATACACGGGGAACGTTCCAAACTTTGACATAAAGCATATTTAAGCCTCAACTGTTAGTCGCCAAAGTTTCATAGAAATCGCAAAACGTTTACACCTACAAATTGACAACATTTCGTTTTGATCAGAAATTCATCATTTTGAATCAAAATTTCATAACTCCTGTCTTATACTCGGGGAATGTTCCAAACTTTTGCCTAAAGCATATTTAGGCCTTAGCTATTAGTAGCCAAAGTTGCAAGAAAATCATAAACCGTTTATACCTACAAATTGACAACATTTCGTTTTGATCAGAAATTCATCATTTTGAATCAAAATTTCATAACTCCTGTCTTATACTCGGGGAATGTTCCAAACGTTTGCCTAAAGCATATTTAGGCCTAAGCTATCAGTAGCCAAAAATGCAAGGAAATCATAAACCGTTTATACCTTCAAATTGACAACATTTCGTTTTGATCAAAAATTCATCATTTTGAATCAAAATTTCATAACTCCTGTCTTATACACGCGGAACTATCCAAACTTTGGCCTAAATCGTATTTAGGCCTCAGTTGTTTGTAGCCAAAGTTTCACAGAAATCGTAAAACATTTATACCTACAAATTGACCACATTACGTTTTGATCAAAAATTCATCATTTTGAATCATTTCATAACTCCTGTCTTATACACGGGGAACGTTCCAAAATTTGGCCTTAATCATATATAGGCCTCAGTTGTTTGTAGCCAAAGTTTCACAGAAATCGTAAAACGTTTATACCTACAAATTGAAAATATTTCGTTTTGATCTAAAATTCATCATTTGGAATCATTTCATAACTCCTGTCTTATACACGGGGAACGTTCCAAACTTTGGCCTAAATCATTTTTAGGCCTCAGTTGTTTGTAGCAAAAGTTTTACAGAAATCGTAAAACATTTATACCTACAAATTGAAAACATTTCGTTTTGATCAAAAATTCATCATTTTGTATCAAAATTTCATAACTCCTGTCTTATACACGGGGAACGTTCCAAACTTTGGCCTAAATCATTTTTAGGCCTCAGTTGTTAGCAGCCAAAGTTTCACAGAAATCGTAAAACGTTTAATACCTACAAATTGACAACATTTCGTTTTGATCAAAAATTCATCATTTTGAATCAAAATTTCATAACTCCTGTCTTATACACGGGGAACGTTCCAAACTTTAGCATTATTCATATTTGGGCCTCAGTTGTTATTAGCCAAAGTTTCATAGAAATCGCAAAACGATTATACCTACAAATTGACAACATTTCGTTTTGATCAAAAATTCATCACTTTGAATCAAAATTTCATAACTCCTGTCTTATACACGGGGAACGTTCCAAACTTTGTCCTAAATGATATTTAGGCCTCAGCTGTTTGTAGCCAAAGTTTCACAGAAATCGTAAAACGTTTAATACCTACAAATTGACAACATTTCGTTTTGATCAAAACTTCATCATTTTGTATCAAAATTTCATAACTCCTGTCTTATACACGGGGAACGTTCCAAACTTTGGCCTGAATCATATTTAGGCCTCAGTTGTTTGTAGCCAAAGTTTTACAGAAATCGTAAAACATTTATACCTACAAATTGACCACATTACGTTTTGATCTAAAATTCATCATTTTGAATCATTTCATAACTCCTGTCTTATACACGGGGAACGTTCCAAACTTTGGCCTAAATCATATTTAGGCCTCAGTTGTTTGTAGCAAAAGTTTTACAGAAATCGTAAAACATTTATACCTACAAATTGAAAACATTTCGTTTTGATCTAAAATTCATCATTTGGAATCATTTCATAACTCCTGTCTTATACACGGGGAACGTTCCAAACTTTGGCCTAAATCATATTTAGGCCTCAGTTGTTTGTAGCAAAAGTTTTACAGAAATCGTAAAACATTTATACCTACAAATTGAAAACATTTCGTTTTGATCAAAAATTCATCATTTTGTATCAAAATTTCATAACTCCTGTCTTATACACGGGGAACGTTCCAAACTTTGGCCTAAATAATATTTAGGCCTCAGTTGTTAGTAGCCAAAGTTTCACAGAAATCGTAAAACGTTTAATACCTACAAATTGACAACATTTCGTTTTGATCAAAAATTCATCATTTTGAATCAAAATTTCATAACTCCTGTCTTATACACGGGGAACGTTCCAAACTTTAGCATTATTCATATTTGGGCCTCAGTTGTTATTAGCCAAAGTTTCATAGAAATCGCAGAACGATTATACCTACAAATTGACAACATTTCGTTTTGATCAAAAATTCATCACTTTGAATCAAAATTTCATAACTCCTGTCTTATACACGGGGAACGTTCCAAACTTTGGCCTAAATCATATTTAGGCCTCAGTTGTTTGTAGCCAAAGTTTCACAGAAATCGTAAAACGTTTAATACCTACAAATTGACAACATTTCGTTTTGATCAAAACTTCATCATTTTGTATCAAAATTTCATAACTCCTGTCTTATACACGGGGAACGTTCCAAACTTTGGCCTGAATCATATTTAGGCCTCAGTTGTTTGTAGCCAAAGTTTTACAGAAATCGTAAAACATTTATACCTACAAATTGACCACATTACGTTTTGATCTAAAATTCATCATTTTGAATCATTTCATAACTCCTGTCTTATACACGGGGAACGTTCCAAACTTTGGCCTAAATCATATTTAGGCCTCAGTTGTTTGTAGCCAAAGTTTCACAGAAATCGTAAAACGTTTAATACCTACAAATTGACAACATTTCGTTTTGATCAAAAATTCATCATTTTGAATCAAAATTTCATAACTCCTGTCTTATACACGGGGAACGTTCCAAACTTTAGCATTATTCATATTTTGGCCTCAGTTGTTATTAGCCAAAGTTTCATAGAAATCGCAAAACGATTATACCTACAAATTGACAACGTTTCGTTTTGATCAAAAATTCATCACTTTGAATCAAAATTTCATAACTCCTGTCTTATACACGGGGAACGTTCCAAACTTTGGCCTGAATCATATTCACGGCTCAGTTGAAAGTAGCCAAAGTTGCAAGGAAATCGTAAAACATTTATACCTACAAATTGACAACATTTCGTTTTGATCAAAAATTCATCATTTTGAATCAAAATTTCATAACTCCTGTCTTATACACGGGGAACGTTCGAAACTTTGGCCTGAATCATATTTAGGCCTCAGTTGTTTGTAGCCAAAGTTGCAAGGAAATCGGAAACCGTTTATACCTGCAAATTGACATTTCGTTTTGATCAAAAATTCATCATTTTGAATCAAAATATCATAACTCCTGTCTTATACACGGGGATCGTTCCAAACTTTGACATAAAGCATATTTAAGCCTCAACTGTTAGTCGCCAAAGTTTCATAGAAATCGCAAAACGTTTACACCTACAAATTGACAACATTTCGTTTTGATCAAAAATTCATCATTTTGAATCAAAATTTCATAACTCCTGTCTTATACACGGGGAACGTTCCAAACTTTGGCCTATATCATATTTAGGCCTCAGTTGTTTGTAGCCAAAGTTTTACAGAAATCGTAAAACATTTATACCTACAAATTGACCACATTACGTTTTGATCAAAAATTCATCATTTTGAATCAAAATTTCATAACTCCTGTCTTATACACGGGGAACTATCCAAACTTTGGCCTAAATCATATTTAGGCCTCAGTTGTTTGAAGCCAAAGTTTCACAGAAATCGTAAAACATTTATACCTACAAGTTGACCACATTACGTTTTGATCAAAAATTCATCATTTTGAATCATTTCATAACTCCTGTCTTATACACGGGGAACGTTCCAAACTTTGGCCTAAATCATATTTAGGCCTCAGTTGTTTGTAGCCAAAGTTTCACAGAAATCGTAAAACGTTTAATACCTACAAATTGACAACATTTCGTTTTGATCAAAAATTCATCATTTTGTATCAAAATTTCATAACTCCTGTCTTATACACGGGGAACGTTCCAAACTTTGGCCTGAATCATATTTACGCCTCAGTTGTTTGTAGCCAAAGTTTTACAGAAATCTTAAAACATTTATACCTACAAATTGACCACATTACGTTTTGATCTAAAATTCATCATTTTGAATCATTTCATAACTCCTGTCTTATACACGGGGAACGTTCCAAACTTTGGCCTAAATCATATTTAGGCCTCAGTTGTTTGTAGCAAAAGTTTTACAGAAATCGTAAAACGTTTAATACCTACAAATTGACAACATTTCGTTTTGATCAAAAATTCATCATTTTGAATCAAAATTTCATAGCTCCTGTCTTATACACGGGGAACGTTCCAAACTTTAGCATTAATCATATTTGGGCCTCAGTTGTTATTAGCCAAAGTTTCATAGAAATCGCAAAACGATTATACCTACAAATTGACAACATTTCGTTTTGATCAAAAATTCATCACTTTGAATCAAAATTTCATAACTCCTGTCTTATACACGGGGAACGTTCCAAACAGTGGCCTAAATCATATTCACGCCTCAGTTGATAGTAGCCAAAGTTGCAAGGAAATCGTAAAACATTTATACCTACAAATTGACAACATTTCGTTTTGATCAAAAATTCATCATTTTGAATCAAAATTTCATAACTCCTGTCTTATACACGGGGAACGTTCGAAACTTTGGCCTGAATCATATTTAGGCCTCAGTTGTTTGTAGCCAAAGTTGCAAGGAAATCGTAAACCGTTTATACCTGCAAATTGACATTTCGTTTTGATCAAAAATTCATCATTTTGAATCAAAATTTCATAACTCTTGTCTTATTCACGGGGCACGTTCCAAACTTTGGCACAAAGCGTATTTAGGCCCATGCTGTTTGTAACCAAAGTTGCAAGGAGATCGTAAACCGTTTATACCTACAAATTGACAACATTTCGTTTTGATCAAAAATTCATCATTTTGAATCAAAATATCATAACTCCTGTCTTATACACGGGGAACGTTCCAAACTTTGACATAAAGCATAGTTAAGCCTCAACTGTTAGTCGCCAAAGTTTCATAGAAATCGCAAAACGTTTACACCTACAAATTGACAACATTTCGTTTTGATAAGAAATTCATCATTTTGAATCAAAATTTCATAACTCCTGTCTTATACTCGGGGAATGTTCCAAACTTTTGCCTAAAGCATATTTAGGCCTAAGCTATTAGTAGCCAAAGTTGCAAGAAAATCATAAACCGTTTATACCTACAAATTGACAACATTTCGTTTTGATCAGAAGTTCATCATTTTGAATCAAAATTTCATACCTGCGGTAATATACTAGGTGCATCTTCCAAACTTTGGCACAATGAATATTAGGACTTCAGCTGTTAGAAGCGAAAGTTTCATAGAAATCGCAAAACGTTTATACGTACAAATTGACAACATTTCGTTTCGATCAAAAATTCATCATTTTGAATCAAAATATCATAACTCCTGTCTTATACACGGGGAACGTTCCAAACTTTGACGTAAAGCATATTTAAGCCTCAACTATTAGTCGCCAAAGTTTCATAGAAATCGCAATACGTTTACACCTACAAATTAACAACATTTCGTTTTGATCAAAAATTCATCATTTTGAATCAAAATTTCATAACTCCTGTCTTATACACGGGGAACGTTCCAAACTTTGGCCATAAGTATATTGAGGCCTTAGCTATTAGTTGCCAAAGTTGCACAGAAATCGTAAAACGTTTATACCTGCAAATTGACAACATTTCGTTTTGATCAAAAATTCATCATTTTGAATCAAAATTTCATACCTGCTGTAATATACTAGTTGCATCTTCCAAACTTGGGCACAAAGAATATTTTAGCCTAAGCTGTTAGTAGCTAAAGTTTCATAGAAATCGGGAAACGTTTATACCTTCAAATTGACAACATTTCGTTTTGATCAAAAATTCATCATTTTGAATCAAAATTTCATAACTCCTGTCTTGTACACGGGGAACGTTCCAAACTTTGGCATAAAGCATATATAGGCCTATGCTGTTTGTAGCCAAAGTTGCAAGGAAATCGTAAACCGTTTACACCTACAAATTGACAACATTTCGTTTTGATCAGAAATTCATCATTTTGAATCAAAATTTCATAACTCCTGTCTTATACACGGGGAACGTTCCAAACTTTGGCTTTAAGCATATTTAAGCCTCAACTGTTAGTCGCCAAATTTTCATAGAAATCGCAAATCGTTTACACCTACAAATTGACAACATTTCGTTTTGATCAGAAGTTCATCATTTTGAATCAAAATTTCATACCTGCGGTAATATACTAGGTGCATCTTCCAAACTTTGGCACAATGAATATTAGGACTTCAGCTGTTAGAAGCGAAAGTTTCATAGAAATCGCAAAACGTTTATACCTACAAATTGACAACATTTCGTTTTGATCAAAAATTCATCATTTTGAATCAAATATCATAACTCCTGTCTTATACACGGGGAACGTTCCAAACTTTGACGTAAAGCATATTTAAGCCTCAACTGTTAGTCGCCAAAGTTTCATATAAATCGCAATACGTTTACACCTACAAATTAACAACATTTCGTTTTGATCAAAAATTCATCATTTTGAATCAAAATTTCATAACTCCTGTCTTATACACGGGGAACGTTCCAAACTTTGGCCATAAGTATATTGAGGCCTTAGCTATTAGTTGCCAAAGTTGCACAGAAATCGTAAAACGTTTATACCTGCAATTTGACAACATTTCGTTTTGATCAAAAATTCATCATTTTGAATCAAAATTTCATACCTGCTGTAATATACTAGGTGCATCTTCCAAACTTGGGCACAAAGAATATTTTAGCCTAAGCTGTTAGTAGCTAAAGTTTCATAGAAATCGGGAAACGTTTATACCTTCAAATTGACAACATTTCGTTTTGATCAAAAATTCATCATTTTGAATCAAAATTTCATAACTCCTGTCTTGTACACGGGGAACGTTCCAAACTTTGGCATAAAGCATATATAGGCCTATGCTGTTTGTAGCCAAAGTTGCAAGGAAATCGTAAACCGTTTATACCTGCAAATTGACATTTCGTTTTGATCAAAAATTCATCATTTTGAATCAAAATTTCATACCTGCGGTAATATACTAGGTGCATCTTCCAAACTTTGGCACAATGAATATTAGGAGTTCAGCTGTTAGAAGCGAAAGTTTCATAGAAATCGCAAAACGTTTATACCTTCAAATTGACAACATTTCGTTTTGATCAAAAATTCATCATTTTGAATCAAAATATCATAACTCCTGTCTTATACACGGGGAACGTTCCAAACTTTGACATAAAGCATATTTAAGCCTCAACTGTTAGTCGCCAAAGTTTCATAGAAATCGCAAAACGTTTACACCTACAAATTGACAACATTTCGTTTTGATCAGAAATTCATCATTTTGAATCAAAATTTCATAACTCCTGTCTTATACTCGGGGAATGTTCCAAACTTTTGCCTAAAGCATATTTAGGCCTAAGCTATTAGCAGCCAAAAATGCAAGGAAATCATAAACTGTTTATACCTTCAAATTGACAACATTTCGTTTTGATCAAAAATTCATCATTTTGAATCAAAATTTCATAACTCCTGTCTTATACACGGGAAACGTTCCAAACTTTGGCCGGAATCATATTTAGGCCTCAGTTGTTTGTAGCCAAAGTTTTACAGTAATCGTAAAACATTTATGCCTACAAATTGACAACATTTCGTTTTGATCAAAAATTCATCATTTTGAATCAAAATTTCATAACTCCTGTCTTGTACACGGGGAACGTTCCAAACTTTGGCATAAAGCATATATAGGCCTATGCTGTTTGTAGCCAAAGTTGCAAGGAAATCGTAAACCGTTTATACCTGCAAATTGACATTTCGTTTTGATCAAAAATTCATCATTTTGAATCAAAATTTCATACCTGCGGTAATATACTAGGTGCATCTTCCAAACTTTGGCACAATGAATATTAGGACTTCAGCTGTTAGAAGCGAAAGTTTCATAGAAATCGCAAAACGTTTATACCTACAAAGTGACAACATTTCGTTTTGATCAAAAATTCATCATTTTGAATCAAAATATCATAACTCCTGTCTTATACACGGGGAACGTTCCAAACTTTGACATAAAGCATATTTAAGCCTCAACTGTTAGTCGCCAAAGTTTCATAGAAATCGCAAAACGTTTACACCTACAAATTGACAACATTTCGTTTTGATCAGAAATTCATCATTTTGAATCAAAATTTCATAACTCCTGTCTTATACTCGGGGAATGTTCCAAACTTTTGCCTAAAGCATATTTAGGCCTAAGCTATTAGCAGCCAAAAATGCAAGGAAATCATAAACTGTTTATACCTTCAAATTGACAACATTTCGTTTTGATCAAAAATTCATCATTTTGAATCAAAATTTCATAACTCCTGTCTTATACACGGGAAACGTTCCAAACTTTGGCCTGAATCATATTTAGGCCTCAGTTGTTTGTAGCCAAAGTTTTACAGAAATCGTAAAACATTTATACCTACAAATTGAAAACATTTCGTTTTGATCAAAAATTCATCATTTTGAATCAAAATTTCATAACTCCTGTCTTATACACGGGGAACTATCCAAACTTTGGCCTAAATCATATTTAGGCCTCAGTTGTTTGTAGCCAAAGTTTCACAGAAATCGTAAAACATTTATACCTACAAATTGACCACATTACGTTTTGATCAAAAATTCATCATTTTGAATCATTTCATAACTCCTGTCTTATACACGGGGAACTATCCAAACTTTGGCCTAAATCATATTTAGGCCTCAGTTGTTTGTAGCCAAAGTTTCACAGAAATCGTAATACGTTTAATACCTACAAATTGACAACATTTCGTTTTGATCAAAACTTCATCATTTTGTATCAAAATTTCATAACTCCTGTCTTATACACGGGGAACGTTCCAAACTTTGGCCTGAATCATATTTAGGCCTCAGTTGTTTGTAGCAAAAGTTTTACAGAAATCGTAAAACATTTATACCTACAAATTGACCACATTACGTTTTGATCTAAAATTCATCATTTTGAATCATTTCATAACTCCTGTCTTATACACGGTGAACGTTCCAAACTTTGGCCTAAATCATATTTAGGCCTCAGTTGTTTGTAGCAAAAGTTTTACAGAAATCGTAAAACATTTATACCTACAAATTGAAAACATTTCATTTTGATCAAAAATTCATCATTTTGTATCAAAATTTCATAACTCCTGTCTTATACACGGGGAATGTTCCAAACGTTTGCCTAAAGCATATTTAGGCCTAAGCTATTGGGTAGCCAAAGTTGCAAGTAAATCATAAACCGTTTATACCTACAAATTGACAACATTTCGTTTTGATCAAAAATTCATCATTTTGAATCAAAATTTCATAACTCCTGTCTTATACACGGGGAACGTTCGAAACTTTGGCCTGAATCATATTTAGGCCTCAGTTGTTTGTAGCCAAATATGCAAGGAAATCGTAAACCGTTTATACCTGCAAATTGACATTTCGTTTTGATCAAAAATTCATCATTTTGAATCAAAATTTCATAACTCCTGTCTTATACACGGGGAACGTTCCAAACTTTGGCCTGAATCATATTTAGGCCTCAGTTGTTTGTAGCAAAAGTTTTACAGAAATCGTAAAACATTTATACCTACAAATTGACCACATTACGTTTTGATCTAAAATTCATCATTTTGAATCATTTCATAACTCCTGTCTTATACACGGTGAACGGTCCAAACTTTGGCCTAAATCATATTTACGCCTCAGTTGTTTGTAGCAAAAGTTTTACAGAAATCGTAAAACATTTATACCTACAAATTGAAAACATTTCATTTTGATCAAAAATTCATCATTTTGTATCAAAATTTCATAACTCCTGTCTTATACACGGGGAATGTTCCAAACGTTTGCCTAAAGCATATTTAGGCCTAAGCTATTAGTAGCCAAAGTTGCAAGTAAATCATAAACCGTTTATACCTACAAATTGACAACATTTCGTTTTGATCAAAAATTCATCATTTTGAATCAAAATTTCATAACTCCTGTCTTATACACGGGAAACGTTCCAAATTTTGGCCTGAATCATATTTAGGCCTCAGTTGTTTGTAGCCAAAGTTTTACAGAAATCGTAAAACATTTATACCTACAAATTGACAACATTTCGTTTTGATCAAAAATTCATCATTTTGAATCAAAATTTCATAACTCCTGTCTTATACACGGGGAACTATCCAAACTTTGGCCTAAATCATATTTAGGCCTCAGTTGTTTGTAGCAAAAGTTTTACAGAAATCGTAAAACATTTATACCTACAAATTGACCACATTACGTTTTGATCAAAAATTCATCATTTTGAATCAAAATTTCATAACTCCTGTCTTATACACGTAGCACGTTCCAAACTTTGGCACAAAGAATATTTGGGCCCCAGCTGTAAGTAGTTAAAGTTTCATAGAAATCGCAAAACGTTTACACCTACAAATTGACAACATTTCGTTTTGATCAAAAATTCATCATTTTGAATCAAAATTTCATAACTCCTGTCTTATACACGGGAAACGTTCCAAACTTTGGCCTGAATCATATTTAGGCCTCAGTTGTTTGTAGCCAAAGTTTTACAGAAATCGTAAAACATTTATACCTACAAATTGACAACATTTCGTTTTGATCAAAAATTCATCATTTTGAATCAAAATTTCATAACTCCTGTCTTATACACGGGGAACTATCCAAACTTTGGCCTAAATCATATTTAGGCCTCAGTTGTTTGTAGCCAAAGTTTCACAGAAATCGTAAAACATTTATACCTACAAATTGACCACATTACGTTTTGATCAAAAATTCATGATTTTGAATCATTTCATAACTCCTGTCTTATACACGGGGAACTATCCAAACTTTGGCCTAAATCATATTTAGGCCTCAGTTGTTTGTAGCCAAAGTTTCACAGAAATCGTAATACGTTTAATACCTACAAATTGACAACATTTCGTTTTGATCAAAACTTCATCATTTTGTATCAAAATTTCATAACTCCTGTCTTATACACGGGGAACGTTCCAAACTTTGGCCTGAATCATATTTAGGCCTCAGTTGTTTGTAGCCAAAGTTTTACAGAAATCGTAAAACATTTATACCTACAAATTGACAACATTTCGTTTTGATCAAAAATTCATCATTTTGAATCAAAATTTCATAACTCCTGTCTTATACACGGGGAACGTTCCAAACTTTGGCCTGAATCATATTTAGGCCTCAGTTGTTTGTAGCAAAAGTTTTCCAGAAATCGTAAAACATTTATACCTACAAATTGACCACATTACGTTTTGATCTAAAATTCATCATTTTGAATCATTTCATAACTCCTGTCTTATACACGGTGAACGTTCCAAACTTTGGCCTGAATCATATTTACGCCTCAGTTGTTTGTAGCAAAAGTTTTACAGAAATCGTAAAACATTTATACCTACAAATTGACAACATTTCGTTTTGATCAAAAATTCATCATTTTGAATCAAAATTTCATAACTCCTGTCTTATACACGGGGAACTATCCAAACTTTGGCCTAAATCATATTTAGGCCTCAGTTGTTTGTAGCCAAAGTTTCACAGAAATCGTAAAACATTTATACCTATAAATTGACCACATTACGTTTTGATCAAAAATTCATCATTTTGAATCATTTCATAACTCCTGTCTTATACACGGGGAACTATCCAAACTTTGGCCTAAATCATATTTAGGCCTCAGTTGTTTGTAGCCAAAGTTTCACAGAAATCGTAATACGTTTAATACCTACAAATTGACAACATTTCGTTTTGATCAAAACTTCATCATTTTGTATCAAAATTTCATAACTCCTGTCTTATACACGGGGAACGTTCCAAACTTTGGCCTGAATCATATTTAGGCCTCAGTTGTTTGTAGCAAAAGTTTTACAGAAATCGTAAAACATTTATACCTACAAATTGACCACATTACGTTTTGATCTAAAATTCATCATTTTGAATCATTTCATAACTCCTGTCTTATACACGGTGAACGTTCCAAACTTTGGCCTAAATCATATTTAGGCCTCAGTTGTTTGTAGCAAAAGTTTTACAGAAATCGTAAAACATTTATACCTACAAATTGAAAACATTTCATTTTGATCAAAAATTCATCATTTTGTATCAAAATTTCATAACTCCTGTCTTATACACGGGGAATGTTCCAAACGTTTGCCTAAAGCATATTTAGGCCTAAGCTATTAGTAGCCAAAGTTGCAAGTAAATCATAAACCGTTTATACCTACAAATTGACAACATTTCGTTTTGATCAAAAATTCATCATTTTGAATCAAAATTTCATAACTCCTGTCTTATACACGGGAAACGTTCCAAACTTTGGCCTGAATCATATTTAGGCCTCAGTTGTTTGTAGCCAAAGTTTTACAGAAATCGTAAAACATTTATACCTACAAATTGACAACATTTCGTTTTGATCAAAAATTCATCATTTTGAATCAAAATTTCATAACTCCTGTCTTATACACGGGGAACGTTCCAAACTTTGGCCTGAATCATATTTAGGCCTCAGTTGTTTGTAGCAAAAGTTTTCCAGAAATCGTAAAACATTTATACCTACAAATTGACCACATTACGTTTTGATCTAAAATTCATCATTTTGAATCATTTCATAACTCCTGTCTTATACACGGTGAACGTTCCAAACTTTGGCCTGAATCATATTTACGCCTCAGTTGTTTGTAGCAAAAGTTTTACAGAAATCGTAAAACATTTATACCTACAAATTGACAACATTTCGTTTTGATCAAAAATTCATCATTTTGAATCAAAATTTCATAACTCCTGTCTTATACACGGGGAACTATCCAAACTTTGGCCTAAATCATATTTAGGCCTCAGTTGTTTGTAGCAAAAGTTTTACAGAAATCGTAAAACATTTATACCTACAAATTGACCACATTACGTTTTGATCAAAAATTCATCATTTTGAATCATTTCATAACTCCTGTCTTATACACGGGGAACGTTCCAAACTTTGGACTAAATCATATTTAGGCCTCAGTTGTTTGTAGCCAAAGTTTCACAGAAATCGTAAAACGTTTAATACCTACAAATTGACAACATTTCGTTTTGATCAAAACTTCATCATTTTGTATCAAAATTTCATAACTCCTGTCTTATACACGGGGAACGTTCGAAACTTTGGCCTGAATCATATTTAGGCCTCAGTTGTTTGTAGCCAAATATGCAAGGAAATCGTAAACCGTTTATACCTGCAAATTGACATTTCGTTTTGATCAAAAATTCATCATTTTGAATCAAAATTTCATAACTCTTGTCTTATTCACGGGGCACGTTCCAAACTTTGGAACAAAGCGTATTTAGGCCCATGCTGTTTGTAGCCAAAGTTGCAAGGAGATCGTAAACCGTTTATACCTACAAATTGACAACATTTCGTTTTGATCAAAAATTCATCATTTTGAATCAAAATATCATAACTCCTGTCTTATACACGGGGAATGTTCCAAACTTTGACATAAAGCATATTTAAGCCTCAACTGTTAGTCGCCAAAGTTTCATAGAAATCGCAAAACGTTTACACCTACAAATTGACAACATTTCGTTTTGATAAGAAATTCATCATTTTGAATCAAAATTTCATAACTCCTGTCTTATACTCGGGGAATGTTCCAAACTTTTGCCTAAAGCATATTTAGGCATTAGCTATTAGTAGCCAAAGTTGCAAGAAAATCATAAACCGTTTATACCTACAAATTGACAACATTTCGTTTTGATCAAAAATTCATCATTTTGAATCAAAATATCATAACTCCTGTCTTATACACGGGGAACGTTCCAAACTTTGACGTAAAGCATATTTAAGCCTCAACTGTTAGTCGCCAAAGTTTCATAGAAATCGCAATACGTTTACACCTACAAATTAACAACATTTCGTTTTGATCAAAAATTCATCATTTTGAATCAAAATTTCATAACTCCTGTCTTATACACGGGGAACGTTCCAAACTTTGGCCATAAGTATATTGAGGCCTTAGCTATTAGTTGCCAAAGTTGCACAGAAATCGGGAAACGTTTATACCTTCAAATTGACAACATTTCGTTTTGATCAAAAATTCATCATTTTGAATCAAAATTTCATAACTCCTGTCTTGTACACGGGGAACGTTCCAAACTTTGGCATAAAGCATATATAGGCCTATGCTGTTTGTAGCCAAAGTTGCAAGGAAATCGTAAACCGTTTATACCTGCAAATTGACATTTCGTTTTGATCAAAAATTCATCATTTTGAATCAAAATTTCATACCTGCGGTAATATACTAGGTGCATCTTCCAAACTTTGGCACAATGAATATTAGGACTTCATCTGTTAGAAGCGAAAGTTTCATAGAAATCGCAAAACGTTTATACCTACAAATTGACAACATTTCGTTTTGATCAAAAATTCATCAT
The DNA here is from genome assembly GCA_906901655.1 of Sminthurides aquaticus. NCBI lineage: Eukaryota > Metazoa > Arthropoda > Collembola > Symphypleona > Sminthurididae > Sminthurides > Sminthurides aquaticus. The sequence continues at coordinate 736,694 of CAJQTT010000026.1, read as the reverse complement.
TTTGAATCAAAATATCATAACTCCTGTCTTATACACGGGGAACGTTCCAAACTTTGACATAAAGCATATTTAAGCCTCAACTGTTAGTCGCCAAAGTTTCATAGAAATCGCAAAACGTTTGCACCTACAAATTGACAACATTTCGTTTTGATCAAAAATTCATCATTTTGAATCAAAATTTCATAACTCCTGTCTTATACACGTAGCACGTTCCAAGCTTTGGCACAAAGAATATTTGGGCCCCAGCTGTAAGTAGTTAAAGTTTCATAGAAATCGCAAAACGTTTACACCTACAAATTGACAACATTTCGTTTTGATCAAAAATTCATCATTTTGAATCAAAATTTCATAACTCCTGTCTTATACACGGGAAACGTTCCAAACTTTGGCCTGAATCATATTTAGGCCTCAGTTGTTTGTAGCCAAAGTTTTACAGAAATCGTAAAACATTTATACCTACAAATTGACAACATTTCGTTTTGATCAAAAATTCATCATTTTGAATCAAAATTTCATAACTCCTGTCTTATACACGGGGAACTATCCAAACTTTGGCCTAAATCATATTTAGGCCTCAGTTGTTTGTAGCCAAAGTTTCACAGAAATCGTAAAACATTTATACCTACAAATTGACCACATTACGTTTTGATCAAAAATTCATCATTTTGAATCATTTCATAACTCCTGTCTTATACACGGGGAACTATCCAAACTTTGGCCTAAATCATATTTAGGCCTCAGTTGTTTGTAGCCAAAGTTTCACAGAAATCGTAATACGTTTAATACCTACAAATTGACAACATTTCGTTTTGATCAAAACTTCATCATTTTGTATCAAAATTTCATAACTCCTGTCTTATACACGGGGAACGTTCCAAACTTTGGCCTGAATCATATTTAGGCCTCAGTTGTTTGTAGCAAAAGTTTTCCAGAAATCGTAAAACATTTATACCTACAAATTGACCACATTACGTTTTGATCTAAAATTCATCATTTTGAATCATTTCATAACTCCTGTCTTATACACGGTGAACGTTCCAAACTTTGGCCTAAATCATATTTACGCCTCAGTTGTTTGTAGCAAAAGTTTTACAGAAATCGTAAAACATTTATACCTACAAATTGAAAACATTTCATTTTGATCAAAAATTCATCATTTTGTATCAAAATTTCATAACTCCTGTCTTATACACGGGGAATGTTCCAAACGTTTGCCTAAAGCATATTTAGGCCAAAGCTATTAGTAGCCAAAGTTGCAAGTAAATCATAAACCGTTTATACCTACAAATTGACAACATTTCGTTTTGATCAAAAATTCATCACTTTGAATCAAAATTTCATAACTCCTGTCTTATACACGCGGAACTATCCAAACTTTGGCCTAAATCATATTTAGGCCTCAGTTGTTTGTAGCCAAAGTTTCACAGAAATCGTAAAACATTTATACCTACAAATTGACCACATTACGTTTTGATCAAAAATTCATCATTTTGAATCAAAATTTCATAACTCCTGTCTTATACACGGGGAACGTTCCAAACTTTGGCCATAAGTATATTGAGGCCTTAGCTATTAGTTGCCAAAGTTGCACAGAAATCGGGAAACGTTTATACCTTCAAATTGACAACATTTCGTTTTGATCAAAAATTCATCATTTTGAATCAAAATTTCATAACTCCTGTCTTGTACACGGGGAACGTTCCAAACTTTGGCATAAAGCATATATAGGCCTATGCTGTTTGTAGCCAAAGTTGCAAGGAAATCGTAAACCGTTTATACCTGCAAATTGACATTTCGTTTTGATCAAAAATTCATCATTTTGAATCAAAATTTCATACCTGCGGTAATATACTAGGTGCATCTTCCAAACTTTGGCACAATGAATATTAGGACTTCATCTGTTAGAAGCGAAAGTTTCATAGAAATCGCAAAACGTTTATACCTACAAATTGACAACATTTCGTTTTGATCAAAAATTCATCATTTTGAATCAAAATATCATAACTCCTGTCTTATACACGGGGAACGTTCCAAACTTTGACATAAAGCATATTTAAGCCTCAACTGTTAGTCGCCAAAGTTTCATAGAAATCGCAAAACGTTTGCACCTACAAATTGACAACATTTCGTTTTGATCAAAAATTCATCATTTTGAATCAAAATTTCATAACTCCTGTCTTATACACGTAGCACGTTCCAAGCTTTGGCACAAAGAATATTTGGGCCCCAGCTGTAAGTAGTTAAAGTTTCATAGAAATCGCAAAACGTTTACACCTACAAATTGACAACATTTCGTTTTGATCAAAAATTCATCATTTTGAATCAAAATTTCATAACTCCTGTCTTATACACGGGAAACGTTCCAAACTTTGGCCTGAATCATATTTAGGCCTCAGTTGTTTGTAGCCAAAGTTTTACAGAAATCGTAAAACATTTATACCTACAAATTGACAACATTTCGTTTTGATCAAAAATTCATCATTTTGAATCAAAATTTCATAACTCCTGTCTTATACACGGGGAACTATCCAAACTTTGGCCTAAATCATATTTAGGCCTCAGTTGTTTGTAGCCAAAGTTTCACAGAAATCGTAAAACATTTATACCTACAAATTGACCACATTACGTTTTGATCAAAAATTCATCATTTTGAATCATTTCATAACTCCTGTCTTATACACGGGGAACTATCCAAACTTTGGCCTAAATCATATTTAGGCCTCAGTTGTTTGTAGCCAAAGTTTCACAGAAATCGTAATACGTTTAATACCTACAAATTGACAACATTTCGTTTTGATCAAAACTTCATCATTTTGTATCAAAATTTCATAACTCCTGTCTTATACACGGGGAACGTTCCAAACTTTGGCCTGAATCATATTTAGGCCTCAGTTGTTTGTAGCAAAAGTTTTCCAGAAATCGTAAAACATTTATACCTACAAATTGACCACATTACGTTTTGATCTAAAATTCATCATTTTGAATCATTTCATAACTCCTGTCTTATACACGGTGAACGTTCCAAACTTTGGCCTAAATCATATTTACGCCTCAGTTGTTTGTAGCAAAAGTTTTACAGAAATCGTAAAACATTTATACCTACAAATTGAAAACATTTCATTTTGATCAAAAATTCATCATTTTGTATCAAAATTTCATAACTCCTGTCTTATACACGGGGAATGTTCCAAACGTTTGCCTAAAGCATATTTAGGCCAAAGCTATTAGTAGCCAAAGTTGCAAGTAAATCATAAACCGTTTATACCTACAAATTGACAACATTTCGTTTTGATCAAAAATTCATCACTTTGAATCAAAATTTCATAACTCCTGTCTTATACACGCGGAACTATCCAAACTTTGGCCTAAATCATATTTAGGCCTCAGTTGTTTGTAGCCAAAGTTTCACAGAAATCGTAAAACATTTATACCTACAAATTGACCACATTACGTTTTGATCAAAAATTCATCATTTTGAATCAAAATTTCATAACTCCTGTCTTATACACGGGGAACTATCCAAACTTTGGCCTAAATCATATTTAGGCCTCAGTTGTTTGTAGCAAAAGTTTTACAGAAATCGTAAAACATTTATACCTACAAATTGAAAACATTTCATTTTGATCAAAAATTCATCATTTTGTATCAAAATTTCATAACTCCTGTCTTATACACGGGGAATGTTCCAAACGTTTGCCTAAAGCATATTTAGGCCTAAGCTATTAGTAGCCAAAGTTGCAAGTAAATCATAAACCGTTTATACCTACAAATTGACAACATTTCGTTTTGATCAAAAATTCATCATTTTGAATCAAAATTTCATAACTCCTGTCTTATACACGGGAAACGTTCCAAACTTTGGCCTGAATCATATTTAGGCCTCAGTTGTTTGTAGCCAAAGTTTTACAGAAATCGTAAAACATTTATACCTACAAATTGACAACATTTCGTTTTGATCAAAAATTCATCATTTTGAATCAAAATTTCATAACTCCTGTCTTATACACGGGGAACGTTCCAAACTTTGGCCTGAATCATATTTAGGCCTCAGTTGTTTGTAGCAAAAGTTTTCCAGAAATCGTAAAACATTTATACCTACAAATTGACCACATTACGTTTTGATCTAAAATTCATCATTTTGAATCATTTCATAACTCCTGTCTTATACACGGTGAACGTTCCAAACTTTGGCCTAAATCATATTTACGCCTCAGTTGTTTGTAGCAAAAGTTTTACAGAAATCGTAAAACATTTATACCTACAAATTGAAAACATTTCATTTTGATCAAAAATTCATCATTTTGTATCAAAATTTCATAACTCCTGTCTTATACACGGGGAATGTTCCAAACGTTTGCCTAAAGCATATTTAGGCCAAAGCTATTAGTAGCCAAAGTTGCAAGTAAATCATAAACCGTTTATACCTACAAATTGACAACATTTCGTTTTGATCAAAAATTCATCACTTTGAATCAAAATTTCATAACTCCTGTCTTATACACGCGGAACTATCCAAACTTTGGCCTAAATCATATTTAGGCCTCAGTTGTTTGTAGCCAAAGTTTCACAGAAATCGTAAAACATTTATACCTACAAATTGACCACATTACGTTTTGATCAAAAATTCATCATTTTGAATCAAAATTTCATAACTCCTGTCTTATACACGGGGAACTATCCAAACTTTGGCCTAAATCATATTTAGGCCTCAGTTGTTTGTAGCAAAAGTTTTACAGAAATCGTAAAACATTTATACCTACAAATTGACCACATTACGTTTTGATCAAAAATTCATCATTTTGAATCATTTCATAACTCCTGTCTTATACACGGGGAACGTTCCAAACTTTGGAGTAAATCATATTTAGGCCTCAGTTGTTTGTAGCCAAAGTTTCACAGAAATCGTAAAACGTTTAATACCTACAAATTGACAACATTTCGTTTTGATCAAAACTTCATCATTTTGTATCAAAATTTCATAACTCCTGTCTTATGCACGAGGAACGTTCGAAACTTTGGCCTGAATCATATTTAGGCCTCAGTTGTTTGTAGCCAAATATGCAAGGAAATCGTAAACCGTTTATACCTGCAAATTGACATTTCGTTTTGATCAAAAATTCATCATTTTGAATCAAAATTTCATAACTCTTGTCTTATTCACGGGGCACGTTCCAAACTTTGGCACAAAGCGTATTTAGGCCCATGCTGTTTGTAGCCAAAGTTGCAAGGAGATCGTAAACCGTTTATACCTACAAATTGACAACATTTCGTTTTGATCAAAAATTCATCATTTTGAATCAAAATATCATAACTCCTGTCTTATACACGGGGAACGTTCCAAACTTTGACATAAAGCATATTTAAGCCTCAACTGTTAGTCGCCAAAGTTTCATAGAAATCGCAAAACGTTTACACCTACAAATTGACAACATTTCGTTTTGATAAGAAATTCATCATTTTGAATCAAAATTTCATAACTCCTGTCTTATACTCGGGGAATGTTCCAAACTTTTGCCTAAAGCATATTTAGGCATTAGCTATTAGTAGCCAAAGTTGCAAGAAAATCATAAACCGTTTATACCTACAAATTGACAACATTTCGTTTTGATCAAAAATTCATCATTTTGAATCAAAATTTCATACCTGCTGTAATATACTAGGTGCATCTTCCAAACTTGGGCACAAAAAATATTTTAGCCTAAGCTGTTAGTAGCTAAAGTTTCATAGAAATCGGGAAACGTTTATACCTTCAAATTGACAACATTTCGTTTTGATCAAAAATTCATCATTTTGAATCAAAATTTCATAACTCCTGTCTTGTACACGGGGAACGTTCCAAACTTTGGCATAAAGCATATATAGGCCTATGCTGTTTGTAGCCAAAGTTGCAAGGAAATCGTAAACCGTTTATACCTGCAAATTGACATTTCGTTTTGATCAAAAATTCATCATTTTGAATCAAAATTTCATACCTGCGGTAATATACTAGGTGCATCTTCCAAACTTTGGCACAATGAATATTAGGACTTCATCTGTTAGAAGCGAAAGTTTCATAGAAATCGCAAAACGTTTATACCTACAAATTGACAACATTTCGTTTTGATCAAAAATTCATCATTTTGAATCAAAATATCATAACTCCTGTCTTATACACGGGGAACGTTCCAAACTTTGACATAAAGCATATTTAAGCCTCAACTGTTAGTCGCCAAAGTTTCATAGAAATCGCAAAACGTTTACACCTACAAATTGACAACATTTCGTTTTGATCAGAAATTCATCATTTTGAATCAAAATTTCATAACTCCTGTCTTATACTCGGGGAATGTTCCAAACTTTTGCCTAAAGCATATTTAGGCCTAAGCTATTAGTAGCCAAAGTTGCAAGAAAATCATAAACCGTTTATACCTACAAATTGACAACATTTCGTTTTGATCAGAAATTCATCATTTTGAATCAAAATTTCATAACTCCTGTCTTATACTCGGGGAATGTTCCAAACGTTTGCCTAAAGCATATTTAGGCCTAAGCTATTAGTAGCCAAAAATGCAAGGAAATCATAAACCGTTTATACCTTCAAATTGACAACATTTCGTTTTGATCAAAAATTCATCATTTTGAATCAAAATTTCATAACTCCTGTCTTATACACGGGAAACGTTCCAAACTTTGGCCGGAATCATATTTAGGCCTCAGTTGTTTGTAGCCAAAGTTTTACAGAAATCGTAAAACATTTATACCTACAAATTGACAACATTTCGTTTTGATCAAAAATTCATCATTTTGAATCAAAATTTCATAACTCCTGTCTTATACACGCGGAACTATCCAAACTTTGGCCTAAATCATATTTAGGCCTCAGTTGTTTGTAGCCAAAGTTTCACAGAAATCGTAAAACATTTATACCTACAAATTGACCACATTACGTTTTGATCAAAAATTCATCATTTTGAATCATTTCATAACTCCTGTCTTATACACGGGGAACGTTCCAAAATTTGGCCTTAATCATATATAGGCCTCAGTTGTTTGTAGCCAAAGTTTCACAGAAATCGTAAAACGTTTAATACCTACAAATTGACAACATTTCGTTTTGATCAAAAATTCATCATTTTGTATCAAAATTTCATAACTCCTGTCTTATACACGGCGAACGTTACAAACTTTGGCCTGAATCATATTTAGGCCTCAGTTGTTTGTAGCCAAAGTTTCACAGAAATCGTAAAACATTTATACCTACAAATTGACCACATTACGTTTTGATCTAAAATTCATCATTTTGAATCATTTCATAACTCCTGTCTTATACACGGGGAACGTTCCAAACTTTGGCCTAAATCATATTTAGGCCTCAGTTGTTTGTAGCAAAAGTTTTACAGAAATCGTAAAACATTTATACCTACAAATTGAAAACATTTCATTTTGATCAAAAATTCATCATTTTGTATCAAAATTTCATAACTCCTGTCTTATACACGGGGAATGTTCCAAACGTTTGCCTAAAGCATATTGAGGCCTAAGCTATTAGTAGCCAAAGTTGCAAGTAAATCATAAACCGTTTATACCTACAAATTGACAACATTTCGTTTTGATCAAAAATTCATCATTTTGAATCAAAATTTCATAACTCCTGTCTTATACACGGGAAACGTTCCAAACTTTGGCCTTAATCATATTTAGGCCTCAGTTGTTTGTAGCCAAAGTTTTACAGAAATCGTAAAACATTTATACCTACAAATTGACAACATTTCGTTTTGATCAAAAATTCATCATTTTGAATCAAAATTTCATAACTCCTGTCTTATACACGGGGAACTATCCAAACTTTGGCCAAAATCATATTTAGGCCTCAGTTGTTTGTAGCCAAAGTTTCACAGAAATCGTAAAACGTTTAATACCTACAAATTGACAACATTTCGTTTTGATCAAAACTTCATCATTTTGTATCAAAATTTCATAACTCCTGTCTTATACACGGGGAACGTTCCAAACTTTGGCCTGAATCATATTTAGGCCTCAGTTGTCTGTAGCCAAAGTTTTACAGAAATCGTAAAACATTTATACCTACAAATTGACCACATTACGTTTTGATCTAAAATTCATCATTTTGAATCATTTCATAACTCCTGTCTTATACACGGGGAACGTTCCAAACTTTGTCCTAAATCATATTTAGGCCTCAGTTGTTTGTAGCAAAAGTTTTACAGAAATCGTAAAACATTTATACCTACAAATTGAAAATATTTCGTTTTGATCTAAAATTCATCATTTGGAATCATTTCATAACTCCTGTCTTATACACGGGGAATGTTCCAAACGTTTGCCTAAAGCATATTTAGGCCTAAGCTATTAGTAGCCAAAGTTGCAAGTAAATCATAAACCGTTTATACCTACAAATTGACAACATTTCGTTTTGATCAAAAATTCATCATTTTGAATCAAAATTTCATAACTCCTGTCTTATACACGGGAAACGTTCCAAACTTTGGCCTGAATCATATTTAGGCCTCAGTTGTTTGTAGCCAAAGTTTTACAGAAATCGTAAAATATTTATACCTACAAATTGACAACATTTCGTTTTGATCAAAAATTCATCATTTTGAATCAAAATTTCATAACTCCTGTCTTATACACGGGGAACTATCCAAACTTTGGCCTAAATCATATTTAGGCCTCAGTTGTTTGTAGCAAAAGTTTTACAGAAATCGTAAAACATTTATACCTACAAATTGACCACATTACGTTTTGATCAAAAATTCATCATTTTGAATCAAAATTTCATAACTCCTGTCTTATACACGTAGCACGTTCCAAACTTTGGCACAAAGAATATTTGGGCCCCAGCTGTAAGTAGTTAAAGTTTCATAGAAATCGCAAAACGTTTACACCTACAAATTGACAACATTTCGTTTTGATCAAAAATTCATCATTTTGAATCAAAATTTCATAACTCCTGTCTTATACACGGGAAACGTTCCAAACTTTGGCCTTAATCATATTTAGGCCTCAGTTGTTTGTAGCCAAAGTTTTACAGAAATCGTAAAACATTTATACCTACAAATTGACAACATTTCGTTTTGATCAAAAATTCATCATTTTGAATCAAAATTTCATAACTCCTGTCTTATACACGGGGAACTATCCAAACTTTGGCCAAAATCATATTTAGGCCTCAGTTGTTTGTAGCCAAAGTTTCACAGAAATCGTAAAACGTTTAATACCTACAAATTGACAACATTTCGTTTTGATCAAAACTTCATCATTTTGTATCAAAATTTCATAACTCCTGTCTTATACACGGGGAACGTTCCAAACTTTGGCCTGAATCATATTTAGGCCTCAGTTGTCTGTAGCCAAAGTTTTACAGAAATCGTAAAACATTTATACCTACAAATTGACCACATTACGTTTTGATCTAAAATTCATCATTTTGAATCATTTCATAACTCCTGTCTTATACACGGGGAACGTTCCAAACTTTGGCCTAAATCATATTTAGGCCTCAGTTGTTTGTAGCAAAAGTTTTACAGAAATCGTAAAACATTTATACCTACAAATTGAAAATATTTCGTTTTGATCTAAAATTCATCATTTGGAATCATTTCATAACTCCTGTCTTATACACGGGGAATGTTCCAAACGTTTGCCTAAAGCATATTTAGGCCTAAGCTATTAGTAGCCAAAGTTGCAAGTAAATCATAAACCGTTTATACCTACAAATTGACAACATTTCGTTTTGATCAAAAATTCATCATTTTGAATCAAAATTTCATAACTCCTGTCTTATACACGGGAAACGTTCCAAACTTTGGCCTGAATCATATTTAGGCCTCAGTTGTTTGTAGCCAAAGTTTTACAGAAATCGTAAAATATTTATACCTACAAATTGACAACATTTCGTTTTGATCAAAAATTCATCATTTTGAATCAAAATTTCATAACTCCTGTCTTATACACGGGGAACTATCCAAACTTTGGCCTAAATCATATTTAGGCCTCAGTTGTTTGTAGCAAAAGTTTTACAGAAATCGTAAAACATTTATACCTACAAATTGACCACATTACGTTTTGATCAAAAATTCATCATTTTGAATCAAAATTTCATAACTCCTGTCTTATACACGTAGCACGTTCCAAACTTTGGCACAAAGAATATTTGGGCCCCAGCTGTAAGTAGTTAAAGTTTCATAGAAATCGCAAAACGTTTACACCTACAAATTGACAACATTTCGTTTTGATCAAAAATTCATCATTTTGAATCAAAATTTCATAACTCCTGTCTTATACACGGGAAACGTTCCAAACTTTGGCCTGAATCATATTTAGGCCTCAGTTGTTTGTAGCCAAAGTTTTACAGAAATCGTAAAACATTTATACCTACAAATTGACAACATTTCGTTTTGATCAAAAATTCATCATTTTGAATCAAAATTTCATAACTCCTGTCTTATACACGGGGAACTATCCAAACTTTGGCCTAAATCATATTTAGGCCTCAGTTGTTTGTAGCCAAAGTTTCACAGAAATCGTAAAACATTTATACCTACAAATTGACCACATTACGTTTTGATCAAAAATTCATCATTTTGAATCATTTCATAACTCCTGTCTTATACACGGGGAACTATCCAAACTTTGGCCTAAATCATATTTAGGCCTCAGTTGTTTGTAGCCAAAGTTTCACAGAAATCGTAATACGTTTAATACCTACAAATTGACAACATTTCGTTTTGATCAAAACTTCATCATTTTGTATCAAAATTTCATAACTCCTGTCTTATACACGGGGAACGTTCCAAACTTTGGCCTGAATCATATTTAGGCCTCAGTTGTTTGTAGCAAAAGTTTTACAGAAATCGTAAAACATTTATACCTACAAATTGACCACATTACGTTTTGATCTAAAATTCATCATTTTGAATCATTTCATAACTCCTGTCTTATACACGGTGAACGTTCCAAACTTTGGCCTAAATCATATTTAGGCCTCAGTTGTTTGTAGCAAAAGTTTTACAGAAATCGTAAAACATTTATACCTACAAATTGAAAACATTTCATTTTGATCAAAAATTCATCATTTTGTATCAAAATTTCATAACTCCTGTCTTATACACGGGGAATGTTCCAAACGTTTGCCTAAAGCATATTTAGGCCTAAGCTATTAGTAGCCAAAGTTGCAAGTAAATCATAAACCGTTTATACCTACAAATTGACAACATTTCGTTTTGATCAAAAATTCATCATTTTGAATCAAAATTTCATAACTCCTGTCTTATACACGGGAAACGTTCCAAACTTTGGCCTGAATCATATTTAGGCCTCAGTTGTTTGTAGCAAAAGTTTTACAGAAATCGTAAAACATTTATACCTACAAATTGACAACATTTCGTTTTGATCAAAAATTCATCATTTTGAATCAAAATTTCATAACTCCTGTCTTATACACGGGGAACTATCCAAACTTTGGCCTAAATCATATTTAGGCCTCAGTTGTTTGTAGCCAAAGTTTCACAGAAATCGTAAAACATTTATACCTACAAATTGACAACATTTCGTTTTGATCAAAAATTCATCATTTTGAATCAAAATTTCATAACTCCTGTCTTATACACGGGGAACGTTCCAAACTTTGGCCTGAATCATATTTAGGCCTCAGTTGTTTGTAGCAAAAGTTTTCCAGAAATCGTAAAACATTTATACCTACAAATTGACCACATTACGTTTTGATCTAAAATTCATCATTTTGAATCATTTCATAACTCCTGTCTTATACACGGTGAACGTTCCAAACTTTGGCCTAAATCATATTTACGCCTCAGTTGTTTGTAGCAAAAGTTTTACAGAAATCGTAAAACATTTATACCTACAAATTGACAACATTTCGTTTTGATCAAAAATTCATCATTTTGAATCAAAATTTCATAACTCCTGTCTTATACACGGGGAACTATCCAAACTTTGGCCTAAATCATATTTAGGCCTCAGTTGTTTGTAGCCAAAGTTTCACAGAAATCGTAAAACATTTATACCTACAAATTGACCACATTACGTTTTGATCAAAAATTCATCATTTTGAATCATTTCATAACTCCTGTCTTATACACAGGGAACTATCCAAACTTTGGCCTAAATCATATTTAGGCCTCAGTTGTTTGTAGCCAAAGTTTCACAGAAATCGTAATACGTTTAATACCTACAAATTGACAACATTTCGTTTTGATCAAAACTTCATCATTTTGTATCAAAATTTCATAACTCCTGTCTTATACACGGGGAACGTTCCAAACTTTGGCCTGAATCATATTTAGGCCTCAGTTGTTTGTAGCAAAAGTTTTACAGAAATCGTAAAACATTTATACCTACAAATTGACCACATTACGTTTTGATCTAAAATTCATCATTTTGAATCATTTCATAACTCCTGTCTTATACACGGTGAACGTTCCAAACTTTGGCCTAAATCATATTTAGGCCTCAGTTGTTTGTAGCAAAAGTTTTACAGAAATCGTAAAACATTTATACCTACAAATTGAAAACATTTCATTTTGATCAAAAATTCATCATTTTGTATCAAAATTTCATAACTCCTGTCTTATACACGGGGAATGTTCCAAACGTTTGCCTAAAGCATATTTAGGCCTAAGCTATTAGTAGCCAAAGTTGCAAGTAAATCATAAACCGTTTATACCTACAAATTGACAACATTTCGTTTTGATCAAAAATTCATCATTTTGAATCAAAATTTCATAACTCCTGTCTTATACACGGGAAACGTTCCAAACTTTGGCCTGAATCATATTTAGGCCTCAGTTGTTTGTAGCCAAAGTTTCACAGAAATCGTAAAACATTTATACCTACAAATTGACAACATTTCGTTTTGATCAAAAATTCATCATTTTGAATCAAAATTTCATAACTCCTGTCTTATACACGGGGAACTATCCAAACTTTGGCCTAAATCATATTTAGGCCTCAGTTGTTTGTAGCAAAAGTTTTACAGAAATCGTAAAACATTTATACCTACAAATTGACCACATTACGTTTTGATCAAAAATTCATCATTTTGAATCATTTCATAACTCCTGTCTTATACACGGGGAACGTTCCAAACTTTGGACTAAATCATATTTAGGCCTCAGTTGTTTGTAGCCAAAGTTTCACAGAAATCGTAAAACGTTTAATACCTACAAATTGACAACATTTCGTTTTGATCAAAACTTCATCATTTTGTATCAAAATTTCATAACTCCTGTCTTATACACGGGGAACGTTCGAAACTTTGGCCTGAATCATATTTAGGCCTCAGTTGTTTGTAGCCAAATATGCAAGGAAATCGTAAACCGTTTATACCTGCAAATTGACATTTCGTTTTGATCAAAAATTCATCATTTTGAATCAAAATTTCATAACTCTTGTCTTATTCACGGGGCACGTTCCAAACTTTGGCACAAAGCGTATTTAGGCCCATGCTGTTTGTAGCCAAAGTTGCAAGGAGATCGTAAACCGTTTATACCTACAAATTGACAACATTTCGTTTTGATCAAAAATTCATCATTTTGAATCAAAATATCATAACTCCTGTCTTATACACGGGGAACGTTCCAAACTTTGACATAAAGCATATTTAAGCCTCAACTGTTAGTCGCCAAAGTTTCATAGAAATCGCAAAACGTTTACACCTACAAATTGACAACATTTCGTTTTGATAAGAAATTCATTATTTTGAATCAAAATTTCATAACTCCTGTCTTATACTCGGGGAATGTTCCAAACTTTTGCCTAAAGCATATTTAGGCATTAGCTATTAGTAGCCAAAGTTGCAAGAAAATCATAAACCGTTTATACCTACAAATTGACAACATTTCGTTTTGATCAAAAATTCATCATTTTGAATCAAAATATCATAACTCCTGTCTTATACACGGGGAACGTTCCAAACTTTGACGTAAAGCATATTTAAGCCTCAACTGTTAGTCGCCAAAGTTTCATAGAAATCGCAATACGTTTACACCTACAAATTAACAACATTTCGTTTTGATCAAAAATTCATCATTTTGAATCAAAATTTCATAACTCCTGTCTTATACACGGGGAACGTTCCAAACTTTGGCCATAAGTATATTGAGGCCTTAGCTATTAGTTGCCAAAGTTGCACAGAAATCGTGAAACGTTTATACCTGCAAATTGACAACATTTCGTTTTGATCAAAAATTCATCATTTTGAATCAAAATTTCATACCTGCTGTAATATACTAGGTGCATCTTCCAAACTTGGGCACAAAGAATATTTTAGCCTAAGCTGTTAGTAGCTAAAGTTTCATAGAAATCGGGAAACGTTTATACCTTCAAATTGACAACATTTCGTTTCGATCAAAAATTCATCATTTTGAATCAAAATTTCATAACTCCTGTCTTGTACACGGGGAACGTTCCAAACTTTGGCATAAAGCATATATAGGCCTATGCTGTTTGTAGCCAAAGTTGCAAGGAAATCGTAAACCGTTTATACCTGCAAATTGACATTTCGTTTTGATCAAAAATTCATCATTTTGAATCAAAATTTCATACCTGCGGTAATATACTAGGTGCATCTTCCAAACTTTGGCACAATGAATATTAGGACTTCATCTGTTAGAAGCGAAAGTTTCATAGAAATCGCAAAACGTTTATACCTACAAATTGACAACATTTCGTTTTGATCAAAAATTCATCATTTTGAATCAAAATATCATAACTCCTGTCTTATACACGGGGAACGTTCCAAACTTTGACATAAAGCATATTTAAGCCTCAACTGTTAGTCGCCAAAGTTTCATAGAAATCGCAAAACGTTTACACCTACAAATTGACAACATTTCGTTTTGATCAAAAATTCATCATTTTGAATCAAAATTTCATAACTCCTGTCTTATACACGTAGCACGTTCCAAACTTTGGCACAAAGAATATTTGGGCCCCAGCTGTAAGTAGTTAAAGTTTCATAGAAATCGCAAAACGTTTACACCTACAAATTGACAACATTTCGTTTTGATCAAAAATTCATCATTTTGAATCAAAATTTCATAACTCCTGTCTTATACACGGGGAACTATCCAAACTTTGGCCTAAATCATATTTAGGCCTCAGTTGTTTGTAGCCAAAGTTTCACAGAAATCGTAAAACGTTTACACCTACAAATTGACAACATTTCGTTTTGATCAAAAATTCATCATTTTGAATCAAAATTTCATAACTCCTGTCTTATACACGGGAAACGTTCCAAACTTTGGCCTTAATCATATTTAGGCCTCAGTTGTTTGTAGCCAAAGTTTTACAGAAATCGTAAAACATTTATACCTACAAATTGACAACATTTCGTTTTGATCAAAAATTCATCATTTTGAATCAAAATTTCATAACTCCTGTCTTATACACGGGGAACTATCCAAACTTTGGCCAAAATCATATTTAGGCCTCAGTTGTTTGTAGCCAAAGTTTCACAGAAATCGTAAAACGTTTAATACCTACAAATTGACAACATTTCGTTTTGATCAAAACTTCATCATTTTGTATCAAAATTTCATAACTCCTGTCTTATACACGGGGAACGTTCCAAACTTTGGCCTGAATCATATTTAGGCCTCAGTTGTCTGTAGCCAAAGTTTTACAGAAATCGTAAAACATTTATACCTACAAATTGACCACATTACGTTTTGATCTAAAATTCATCATTTTGAATCATTTCATAACTCCTGTCTTATACACGGGGAACGTTCCAAACTTTGGCCTAAATCATATTTAGGCCTCAGTTGTTTGTAGCAAAAGTTTTACAGAAATCGTAAAACATTTATACCTACAAATTGAAAATATTTCGTTTTGATCTAAAATTCATCATTTGGAATCATTTCATAACTCCTGTCTTATACACGGGGAATGTTCCAAACGTTTGCCTAAAGCATATTTAGGCCTAAGCTATTAGTAGCCAAAGTTGCAAGTAAATCATAAACCGTTTATACCTACAAATTGACAACATTTCGTTTTGATCAAAAATTCATCATTTTGAATCAAAATTTCATAACTCCTGTCTTATACACGGGAAACGTTCCAAACTTTGGCCTGAATCATATTTAGGCCTCAGTTGTTTGTAGCCAAAGTTTTACAGAAATCGTAAAATATTTATACCTACAAATTGACAACATTTCGTTTTGATCAAAAATTCATCATTTTGAATCAAAATTTCATAACTCCTGTCTTATACACGGGGAACTATCCAAACTTTGGCCTAAATCATATTTAGGCCTCAGTTGTTTGTAGCAAAAGTTTTACAGAAATCGTAAAACATTTATACCTACAAATTGACCACATTACGTTTTGATCAAAAATTCATCATTTTGAATCAAAATTTCATAACTCCTGTCTTATACACGTAGCACGTTCCAAACTTTGGCACAAAGAATATTTGGGCCCCAGCTGTAAGTAGTTAAAGTTTCATAGAAATCGCAAAACGTTTACACCTACAAATTGACAACATTTCGTTTTGATCAAAAATTCATCATTTTGAATCAAAATTTCATAACTCCTGTCTTATACACGGGAAACGTTCCAAACTTTGGCCTGAATCATATTTAGGCCTCAGTTGTTTGTAGCCAAAGTTTTACAGAAATCGTAAAACATTTATACCTACAAATTGACAACATTTCGTTTTGATCAAAAATTCATCATTTTGAATCAAAATTTCATAACTCCTGTCTTATACACGGGGAACTATCCAAACTTTGGCCTAAATCATATTTAGGCCTCAGTTGTTTGTAGCCAAAGTTTCACAGAAATCGTAAAACATTTATACCTACAAATTGACCACATTACGTTTTGATCAAAAATTCATCATTTTGAATCATTTCATAACTCCTGTCTTATACACGGGGAACGTTCCAAACTTTGGCCTAAATCATATTTAGGCCTCAGTTGTTTGTAGCCAAAGTTTCACAGAAATCGTAATACGTTTAATACCTACAAATTGACAACATTTCGTTTTGATCAAAACTTCATCATTTTGTATCAAAATTTCATAACTCCTGTCTTATACACGGGGAACGTTCCAAACTTTGGCCTGAATCATATTTAGGCCTCAGTTGTTTGTAGCAAAAGTTTTACAGAAATCGTAAAACATTTATACCTACAAATTGACCACATTACGTTTTGATCTAAAATTCATCATTTTGAATCATTTCATAACTCCTGTCTTATACACGGTGAACGTTCCAAACTTTGGCCTAAATCATATTTAGGCCTCAGTTGTTTGTAGCAAAAGTTTTACAGAAATCGTAAAACATTTATACCTACAAATTGAAAACATTTCATTTTGATCAAAAATTCATCATTTTGTATCAAAATTTCATAACTCCTGTCTTATACACGGGGAATGTTCCAAACGTTTGCCTAAAGCATATTTAGGCCTAAGCTATTAGTAGCCAAAGTTGCAAGTAAATCATAAACCGTTTATACCTACAAATTGACAACATTTCGTTTTGATCAAAAATTCATCATTTTGAATCAAAATTTCATAACTCCTGTCTTATACACGGGAAACGTTCCAAACTTTGGCCTGAATCATATTTAGGCCTCAGTTGTTTGTAGCAAAAGTTTTACAGAAATCGTAAAACATTTATACCTACAAATTGACAACATTTCGTTTTGATCAAAAATTCATCATTTTGAATCAAAATTTCATAACTCCTGTCTTATACACGGGGAACTATCCAAACTTTGGCCTAAATCATATTTAGGCCTCAGTTGTTTGTAGCCAAAGTTTCACAGAAATCGTAAAACATTTATACCTACAAATTGACAACATTTCGTTTTGATCAAAAATTCATCATTTTGAATCAAAATTTCATAACTCCTGTCTTATACACGGGGAACGTTCCAAACTTTGGCCTGAATCATATTTAGGCCTCAGTTGTTTGTAGCAAAAGTTTTCCAGAAATCGTAAAACATTTATACCTACAAATTGACCACATTACGTTTTGATCTAAAATTCATCATTTTGAATCATTTCATAACTCCTGTCTTATACACGGTGAACGTTCCAAACTTTGGCCTAAATCATATTTACGCCTCAGTTGTTTGTAGCAAAAGTTTTACAGAAATCGTAAAACATTTATACCTACAAATTGACAACATTTCGTTTTGATCAAAAATTCATCATTTTGAATCAAAATTTCATAACTCCTGTCTTATACACGGGGAACTATCCAAACTTTGGCCTAAATCATATTTAGGCCTCAGTTGTTTGTAGCCAAAGTTTCACAGAAATCGTAAAACATTTATACCTACAAATTGACCACATTACGTTTTGATCAAAAATTCATCATTTTGAATCATTTCATAACTCCTGTCTTATACACAGGGAACTATCCAAACTTTGGCCTAAATCATATTTAGGCCTCAGTTGTTTGTAGCCAAAGTTTCACAGAAATCGTAATACGTTTAATACCTACAAATTGACAACATTTCGTTTTGATCAAAACTTCATCATTTTGTATCAAAATTTCATAACTCCTGTCTTATACACGGGGAACGTTCCAAACTTTGGCCTGAATCATATTTAGGCCTCAGTTGTTTGTAGCAAAAGTTTTACAGAAATCGTAAAACATTTATACCTACAAATTGACCACATTACGTTTTGATCTAAAATTCATCATTTTGAATCATTTCATAACTCCTGTCTTATACACGGTGAACGTTCCAAACTTTGGCCTAAATCATATTTAGGCCTCAGTTGTTTGTAGCAAAAGTTTTACAGAAATCGTAAAACATTTATACCTACAAATTGAAAACATTTCATTTTGATCAAAAATTCATCATTTTGTATCAAAATTTCATAACTCCTGTCTTATACACGGGGAATGTTCCAAACGTTTGCCTAAAGCATATTTAGGCCTAAGCTATTAGTAGCCAAAGTTGCAAGTAAATCATAAACCGTTTATACCTACAAATTGACAACATTTCGTTTTGATCAAAAATTCATCATTTTGAATCAAAATTTCATAACTCCTGTCTTATACACGGGAAACGTTCCAAACTTTGGCCTGAATCATATTTAGGCCTCAGTTGTTTGTAGCCAAAGTTTCACAGAAATCGTAAAACATTTATACCTACAAATTGACAACATTTCGTTTTGATCAAAAATTCATCATTTTGAATCAAAATTTCATAACTCCTGTCTTATACACGGGGAACGTTCCAAACTTTGGCCTGAATCATATTTAGGCCTCAGTTGTTTGTAGCAAAAGTTTTCCAGAAATCGTAAAACATTTATACCTACAAATTGACCACATTACGTTTTGATCTAAAATTCATCATTTTGAATCATTTCATAACTCCTGTCTTATACACGGTGAACGTTCCAAACTTTGGCCTAAATCATATTTACGCCTCAGTTGTTTGTAGCAAAAGTTTTACAGAAATCGTAAAACATTTATACCTACAAATTGAAAACATTTCATTTTGATCAAAAATTCATCATTTTGTATCAAAATTTCATAACTCCTGTCTTATACACGGGAAATGTTCCAAACGTTTGCCTAAAGCATATTTAGGCCTAAGCTATTAGTAGCCAAAGTTGCAAGTAAATCATAAACCGTTTATACCTACAAATTGACAACATTTCGTTTTGATCAAAAATTCATCATTTTGAATCAAAATTTCATAACTCCTGTCTTATACACGGGAAACGTTCCAAACTTTGGCCTGAATCATATTTAGGCCTCAGTTGTTTGTAGCCAAAGTTTTACAGAAATCGTAAAACATTTATACCTACAAATTGACAACATTTCGTTTTGATCAAAAATTCATCATTTTGAATCAAAATTTCATAACTCCTGTCTTATACACGGGGAACTATCCAAACTTTGGCCTAAATCATATTTAGGCCTCAGTTGTTTGTAGCAAAAGTTTTACAGAAATCGTAAAACATTTATACCTACAAATTGACCACATTACGTTTTGATCAAAAATTCATCATTTTGAATCATTTCATAACTCCTGTCTTATACACGGGGAACGTTCCAAACTTTGGACTAAATCATATTTAGGCCTCAGTTGTTTGTAGCCAAAGTTTCACAGAAATCGTAAAACGTTTAATACCTACAAATTGACAACATTTCGTTTTGATCAAAACTTCATCATTTTGTATCAAAATTTCATAACTCCTGTCTTATACACGGGGAACGTTCGAAACTTTGGCCTGAATCATATTTAGGCCTCAGTTGGTTGTAGCCAAATATGCAAGGAAATCGTAAACCGTTTATACCTGCAAATTGACATTTCGTTTTGATCAAAAATTCATCATTTTGAATCAAAATTTCATAACTCTTGTCTTATTCACGGGGCACGTTCCAAACTTTGGCACAAAGCGTATTTAGGCCCATGCTGTTTGTAGCCAAAGTTGCAAGGAGATCGTAAACCGTTTATACCTACAAATTGACAACATTTCGTTTTGATCAAAAATTCATCATTTTGAATCAAAATATCATAACTCCTGTCTTATACACGGGGAACGTTCCAAACTTTGACATAAAGCATATTTAAGCCTCAACTGTTAGTCGCCAAAGTTTCATAGAAATCGCAAAACGTTTACACCTACAAATTGACAACATTTCGTTTTGATAAGAAATTCATTATTTTGAATCAAAATTTCATAACTCCTGTCTTATACTCGGGGAATGTTCCAAACTTTTGCCTAAAGCATATTTAGGCATTAGCTATTAGTAGCCAAAGTTGCAAGAAAATCATAAACCGTTTATACCTACAAATTGACAACATTTCGTTTTGATCAAAAATTCATCATTTTGAATCAAAATATCATAACTCCTGTCTTATACACGGGGAACGTTCCAAACTTTGACGTAAAGCATATTTAAGCCTCAACTGTTAGTCGCCAAAGTTTCATAGAAATCGCAATACGTTTACACCTACAAATTAACAACATTTCGTTTTGATCAAAAATTCATCATTTTGAATCAAAATTTCATAACTCCTGTCTTATACACGGGGAACGTTCCAAACTTTGGCCATAAGTATATTGAGGCCTTAGCTATTAGTTGCCAAAGTTGCACAGAAATCGTGAAACGTTTATACCTGCAAATTGACAACATTTCGTTTTGATCAAAAATTCATCATTTTGAATCAAAATTTCATACCTGCTGTAATATACTAGGTGCATCTTCCAAACTTGGGCACAAAGAATATTTTAGCCTAAGCTGTTAGTAGCTAAAGTTTCATAGAAATCGGGAAACGTTTATACCTTCAAATTGACAACATTTCGTTTCGATCAAAAATTCATCATTTTGAATCAAAATTTCATAACTCCTGTCTTGTACACGGGGAACGTTCCAAACTTTGGCATAAAGCATATATAGGCCTATGCTGTTTGTAGCCAAAGTTGCAAGGAAATCGTAAACCGTTTATACCTGCAAATTGACATTTCGTTTTGATCAAAAATTCATCATTTTGAATCAAAATTTCATACCTGCGGTAATATACTAGGTGCATCTTCCAAACTTTGGCACAATGAATATTAGGACTTCATCTGTTAGAAGCGAAAGTTTCATAGAAATCGCAAAACGTTTATACCTACAAATTGACAACATTTCGTTTTGATCAAAAATTCATCATTTTGAATCAAAATATCATAACTCCTGTCTTATACACGGGGAACGTTCCAAACTTTGACATAAAGCATATTTAAGCCTCAACTGTTAGTCGCCAAAGTTTCATAGAAATCGCAAAACGTTTACACCTACAAATTGACAACATTTCGTTTTGATCAAAAATTCATCATTTTGAATCAAAATTTCATAACTCCTGTCTTATACACGTAGCACGTTCCAAACTTTGGCACAAAGAATATTTGGGCCCCAGCTGTAAGTAGTTAAAGTTTCATAGAAATCGCAAAACGTTTACACCTACAAATTGACAACATTTCGTTTTGATCAAAAATTCATCATTTTGAATCAAAATTTCATAACTTCTGTCTTATACACGGGGAACTATCCAAACTTTGGCCTAAATCATATTTAGGCCTCAGTTGTTTGTAGCCAAAGTTTCACAGAAATCGTAAAACATTTATACCTACAAATTGACCACATTACGTTTTGATCAAAAATTCATCATTTTGAATCATTTCATAACTCCTGTCTTATACACGGGGAACTATCCAAACTTTGGCCTAAATCATATTTAGGCCTCAGTTGTTTGTAGCCAAAGTTTCACAGAAATCGTAATACGTTTAATACCTACAAATTGACAACATTTCGTTTTGATCAAAACTTCATCATTTTGTATCAAAATTTCATAACTCCTGTCTTATACACGGGGAACGTTCCAAACTTTGGCCTGAATCATATTTAGGCCTCAGTTGTTTGTAGCAAAAGTTTTACAGAAATCGTAAAACATTTATACCTACAAATTGACCACATTACGTTTTGATCTAAAATTCATCATTTTGAATCATTTCATAACTCCTGTCTTATACACGGTGAACGTTCCAAACTTTGGCCTAAATCATATTTAGGCCTCAGTTGTTTGTAGCAAAAGTTTTACAGAAATCGTAAAACATTTATACCTACAAATTGAAAACATTTCATTTTGATCAAAAATTCATCATTTTGTATCAAAATTTCATAACTCCTGTCTTATACACGGGGAATGTTCCAAACGTTTGCCTAAAGCATATTTAGGCCTAAGCTATTAGTAGCCAAAGTTGCAAGTAAATCATAAACCGTTTATACCTACAAATTGACAACATTTCGTTTTGATCAAAAATTCATCATTTTGAATCAAAATTTCATAACTCCTGTCTGATACACGGGAAACGTTCCAAACTTTGGCCTGAATCATATTTAGGCCTCAGTTGTTTGTAGCAAAAGTTTTCCAGAAATCGTAAAACATTTATACCTACAAATTGACCACATTACGTTTTGATCTAAAATTCATCATTTTGAATCATTTCATAACTCCTGTCTTATACACGGTGAACGTTCCAAACTTTGGCCTAAATCATATTTACGCCTCAGTTGTTTGTAGCAAATGTTTTACAGAAATCGTAAAACATTTATACCTACAAATTGAAAACATTTCATTTTGATCAAAAATTCATCATTTTGTATCAAAATTTCATAACTCCTGTCTTATACACGGGGAATGTTCCAAACGTTTGCCTAAAGCATATTTAGGCCTAAGCTATTAGTAGCCAAAGTTGCAAGTAAATCATAAACCGTTTATACCTACAAATTGACAACATTTCGTTTTGATCAAAAATTCATCATTTTGAATCAAAATTTCATAACTCCTGTCTTATACACGCGGAACTATCCAAACTTTGGCCTAAATCATATTTAGGCCTCAGTTGTTTGTAGCCAAAGTTTCACAGAAATCGTAAAACATTTATACCTACAAATTGACCACATTACGTTTTGATCAAAAATTCATCATTTTGAATCAAAATTTCATAACTCCTGTCTTATACACGGGGAACTATCCAAACTTTGGCCTAAATCATATTTAGGCCTCAGTTGTTTGTAGCAAAAGTTTTACAGAAATCGTAAAACATTTATACCTACAAATTGACCACATTACGTTTTGATCAAAAATTCATCATTTTGAATCATTTCATAACTCCTGTCTTATACACGGGGAACGTTCCAAACTTTGGACTAAATCATATTTAGGCCTCAGTTGTTTGTAGCCAAAGTTTCACAGAAATCGTAAAACGTTTAATACCTACAAATTGACAACATTTCGTTTTGATCAAAACTTCATCATTTTGTATCAAAATTTCATAACTCCTGTCTTATACACGGGGAACGTTCGAAACTTTGGCCTGAATCATATTTAGGCCTCAGTTGTTTGTAGCCAAATATGCAAGGAAATCGTAAACCGTTTATACCTGCAAATTGACATTTCGTTTTGATCAAAAATTCATCATTTTGAATCAAAATTTCATAACTCTTGTCTTATTCACGGGGCACGTTCCAAACTTTGGCACAAAGCGTATTTAGGCCCATGCTGTTTGTAGCCAAAGTTGCAAGGAGATCGTAAACCGTTTATACCTACAAATTGACAACATTTCGTTTTGATCAAAAATTCATCATTTTGAATCAAAATATCATAACTCCTGTCTTATACACGGGGAACGTTCCAAACTTTGACATAAAGCATATTTAAGCCTCAACTGTTAGTCGCCAAAGTTTCATAGAAATCGCAAAACGTTTACACCTACAAATTGACAACATTTCGTTTTGATAAGAAATTCATCATTTTGAATCAAAATTTCATAACTCCTGTCTTATACTCGGGGAATGTTCCAAACTTTTGCCTAAAGCATATTTAGGCATTAGCTATTAGTAGCCAAAGTTGCAAGAAAATCATAAACCGTTTATACCTACAAATTGACAACATTTCGTTTTGATCAAAAATTCATCATTTTGAATCAAAATATCATAACTCCTGTCTTATACACGGGGAACGTTCCAAACTTTGACGTAAAGCATATTTAAGCCTCAACTGTTAGTCGCCAAAGTTTCATAGAAATCGCAATACGTTTACACCTACAAATTAACAACATTTCGTTTTGATCAAAAATTCATCATTTTGAATCAAAATTTCATAACTCCTGTCTTATACACGGGGAACGTTCCAAACTTTGGCCATAAGTATATTGAGGCCTTAGCTATTAGTTGCCAAAGTTGCACAGAAATCGTAAAACGTTTATACCTGCAAATTGACAACATTTCGTTTTGATCAAAAATTCATCATTTTGAATCAAAATTTCATACCTGCTGTAATATACTAGGTGCATCTTCCAAACTTGGGCACAAAGAATATTTTAGCCTAAGCTGTTAGTAGCTAAAGTTTCATAGAAATCGGGAAACGTTTATACCTTCAAATTGACAACATTTCGTTTTGATCAAAAATTCATCATTTTGAATCAAAATTTCATAACTCCTGTCTTGTACACGGGGAACGTTCCAAACTTTGGCATAAAGCATATATAGGCCTATGCTGTTTGTAGCCAAAGTTGCAAGGAAATCGTAAACCGTTTATACCTGCAAATTGACATTTCGTTTTGATCAAAAATTCATCATTTTGAATCAAAATTTCATACCTGCGGTAATATACTAGGTGCATCTTCCAAACTTTGGCACAATGAATATTAGGACTTCATCTGTTAGAAGCGAAAGTTTCATAGAAATCGCAAAACGTTTATACCTACAAATTGACAACATTTCGTTTTGATCAAAAATTCATCATTTTGAATCAAAATATCATAACTCCTGTCTTATACACGGGGAACGTTCCAAACTTTGACATAAAGCATATTTAAGCCTCAACTGTTAGTCGCCAAAGTTTCATAGAAATCGCAAAACGTTTACACCTACAAATTGACAACATTTCGTTTTGATCAGAAATTCATCATTTTGAATCAAAATTTCATAACTCCTGTCTTATACTCGGGGAATGTTCCAAACTTTTGCCTAAAGCATATTTAGGCCTTAGCTATTAGTAGCCAAAGTTGCAAGAAAATCATAAACCGTTTATACCTACAAATTGACAACATTTCGTTTTGATCAGAAATTCATCATTTTGAATCAAAATTTCATAACTCCTGTCTTATACTCGGGGAATGTTCCAAACGTTTGCCTAAAGCATATTTAGGCCTAAGCTATTAGTAGCCAAAAATGCAAGGAAATCATAAACCGTTTATACCTTCAAATTGACAACATTTCGTTTTGATCAAAAATTCATCATTTTGAATCAAAATTTCATAACTCCTGTCTTATACACGGGAAACGTTCCAAACTTTGGCCGGAATCATATTTAGGCCTCAGTTGTTTGTAGCCAAAGTTTTACAGAAATCGTAAAACATTTATACCTACAAATTGACAACATTTCGTTTTGATCAAAAATTCATCATTTTGAATCAAAATTTCATAACTCCTGTCTTATACACGGGGAACGTTCCAAACTTTGGCCTAAATCATATTTAGGCCTCAGTTGTTTGTAGCAAAAGTTTTACAGAAATCGTAAAACATTTATACCTACAAATTGAAAACATTTCGTTTTGATCTAAAATTCATCATTTGGAATCATTTCATAACTCCTGTCTTATACACGGGGAACGTTCCAAACTTTGGCCTAAATCATATTTAGGCCTCAGTTGTTTGTAGCAAAAGTTTTACAGAAATCGTAAAACATTTATACCTACAAATTGAAAACATTTCGTTTTGATCAAAAATTCATCATTTTGTATCAAAATTTCATAACTCCTGTCTTATACACGGGGAACGTTCTAAACTTTGGCCTGAATCATATTTAGGCCTCAGTTGTTTGTAGCCAAAGTTGCAAGGAAATCGTAAACCGTTTATACCTGCAAATTGACATTTCGTTTTGATCAAAAATTCATCATTTTGAATCAAAATTTCATAACTCTTGTCTTATTCACGGGGCACGTTCCAAACTTTGGCACAAAGCATATTTAGGCCTTTGCTGTTTGTAGCCAAAGTTGCAAGGAGATCGTAAACCGTTTATACCTGCAAATTGACATTTCGTTTTGATCAAAAATTCATCATTTTGAATCCAAATTTCATAACTCCTGTCTTATACACGAAGCACGTTCCAAACTTTGGCACAAAGAATATTTGGGCCCCAGCTGTAAGTAGTTAAAGTTTCATAGAAATCATAAACCGTTTATACCTACAAATTGACAACATTTCGTTTTGATCAAAAATTCATCATTTTGAATCAAAGTTTCATAACTCCTGTCTTATACACGGGAAACGTTCCAAACTTTGGCCTGAATCATATTTAGGCCTCAGTTGTTTGTAGCCAAAGTTTTACAGAAATCGTAAAACATTTATACCTACAAATTGACAACATTTCGTTTTGATCAAAAATTCATCATTTTGAATCAAAATTTCATAACTCCTGTCTTATACACGGGGAACTATCCAAACTTTGGCCTAAATCATATTTAGGCCTCAGTTGTTTGTAGCCAAAGTTTCACAGAAATCGTAAAACATTTATACCTACAAATTGACAACATTTCATTTTGATCAAAACTTCATCATTTTGAATCATTTCATAATTCCTGTCTTATACACGGGGAACGTTCCAAACTTTGGACTAAATCATATTTAGGCCTCAGTTGTTTGTAGCCAAAGTTTCACAGAAATCGTAAAACATTTATACCTACAAATTGACAACATTTCATTTTGATCAAAACTTCATCATTTTGTATCAAAATTTCATAACTCCTGTCTTATACACGGCGAACGTTACAAACTTTGGCCTGAATCATATTTAGGCCTCAGTTGTTTGTAGCCAAAGTTTCACAGAAATCGTAAAACATTTATACCTACAAATTGACCACATTACGTTTTGATCTAAAATTCATCATTTTGAATCATTTCATAACTCCTGTCTTATACACGGGGAACGTTCCAAACTTTGGCCTAAATCATATTTAGGCCTCAGTTGTTTGTAGCAAAAGTTTTACAGAAATCGTAAAACATTTATACCTACAAATTGAAAACATTTCATTTTGATCAAAAATTCATCATTTTGTATCAAAATTTCATAACTCCTGTCTTATACACGGGGAATGTTCCAAACGTTTGCCTAAAGCATATTGAGGCCTAAGCTATTAGTAGCCAAAGTTGCAAGTAAATCATAAACCGTTTATACCTACAAATTGACAACATTTCGTTTTGATCAAAAATTCATCATTTTGAATCAAAATTTCATAACTCCTGTCTTATACACGGGAAACGTTCCAAACTTTGGCCTTAATCATATTTAGGCCTCAGTTGTTTGTAGCCAAAGTTTTACAGAAATCGTAAAACATTTATACCTACAAATTGACAACATTTCGTTTTGATCAAAAATTCATCATTTTGAATCAAAATTTCATAACTCCTGTCTTATACACGGGGAACTATCCAAACTTTGGCCAAAATCATATTTAGGCCTCAGTTGTTTGTAGCCAAAGTTTCACAGAAATCATAAAACGTTTAATACCTACAAATTGACAACATTTCGTTTTGATCAAAACTTCATCATTTTGTATCAAAATTTCATAACTCCTGTCTTATACACGGGGAACGTTCCAAACTTTGGCCTGAATCATATTTAGGCCTCAGTTGTCTGTAGCCAAAGTTTTACAGAAATCGTAAAACATTTATACCTACAAATTGACCACATTACGTTTTGATCTAAAATTCATCATTTTGAATCATTTCATAACTCCTGTCTTATACACGGGGAACGTTCCAAACTTTGGCCTAAATCATATTTAGGCCTCAGTTGTTTGTAGCCAAATATGCAAGGAAATCGTAAACCGTTTATACCTGCAAATTGACATTTCGTTTTGATCAAAAATTCATCATTTTGAATCAAAATTTCATAACTCTTGTCTTATTCACGGGGCACGTTCCAAACTTTGGCACAAAGCGTATTTAGGCCCATGCTGTTTGTAGCCAAAGTTGCAAGGAGATCGTAAACCGTTTATACCTACAAATTGACAACATTTCGTTTTGATCAAAAATTCATCATTTTGAATCAAAATATCATAACTCCTGTCTTATACACGGGGAACGTTCCAAACTTTGACATAAAGCATATTTAAGCCTCAACTGTTAGTCGCCAAAGTTTCATAGAAATCGCAAAACGTTTACACCTACAAATTGACAACATTTCGTTTTGATAAGAAATTCATCATTTTGAATCAAAATTTCATAACTCCTGTCTTATACTCGGGGAATGTTCCAAACTTTTGCCTAAAGCATATTTAGGCATTAGCTATTAGTAGCCAAAGTTGCAAGAAAATCATAAACCGTTTATACCTACAAATTGACAACATTTCGTTTTGATCAAAAATTCATCATTTTGAATCAAAATATCATAACTCCTGTCTTATACACGGGGAACGTTCCAAACTTTGACGTAAAGCATATTTAAGCCTCAACTGTTAGTCGCCAAAGTTTCATAGAAATCGCAATACGTTTACACCTACAAATTAACAACATTTCGTTTTGATCAAAAATTCATCATTTTGAATCAAAATTTCATAACTCCTGTCTTATACACGGGGAACGTTCCAAACTTTGGCCATAAGTATATTGAGGCCTTAGCTATTAGTTGCCAAAGTTGCACAGAAATCGTAAAACGTTTATACCTGCAAATTGACAACATTTCGTTTTGATCAAAAATTCATCATTTTGAATCAAAATTTCATACCTGCTGTAATATACTAGGTGCATCTTCCAAACTTGGGCACAAAGAATATTTTAGCCTAAGCTGTTAGTAGCTAAAGTTTCATAGAAATCGGGAAACGTTTATACCTTCAAATTGACAACATTTCGTTTTGATCAAAAATTCATCATTTTGAATCAAAATTTCATAACTCCTGTCTTGTACACGGGGAACGT
This sequence comes from Sminthurides aquaticus, assembly GCA_906901655.1. Classification (NCBI taxonomy): domain Eukaryota; kingdom Metazoa; phylum Arthropoda; class Collembola; order Symphypleona; family Sminthurididae; genus Sminthurides; species Sminthurides aquaticus. The sequence goes on along the minus strand of CAJQTT010000026.1, from coordinate 707,226 downwards.
TCCAAACTTTGGCATAAAGCATATATAGGCCTATGCTGTTTGTAGCCAAAGTTGCAAGGAAATCGTAAACCGTTTATACCTGCAAATTGACATTTCGTTTTGATCAAAAATTCATCATTTTGAATCAAAATTTCATACCTGCGGTAATATACTAGGTGCATCTTCCAAACTTTGGCACAATGAATATTAGGACTTCATCTGTTAGAAGCGAAAGTTTCATAGAAATCGCAAAACGTTTATACCTACAAATTGACAACATTTCGTTTTGATCAAAAATTCATCATTTTGAATCAAAATATCATAACTCCTGTCTTATACACGGGGAACGTTCCAAACTTTGACATAAAGCATATTTAAGCCTCAACTGTTAGTCGCCAAAGTTTCATAGAAATCGCAAAACGTTTACACCTACAAATTGACAACATTTCGTTTTGATCAGAAATTCATCATTTTGAATCAAAATTTCATAACTCCTGTCTTATACTCGGGGAATGTTCCAAACTTTTGCCTAAAGCATATTTAGGCCTTAGCTATTAGTAGCCAAAGTTGCAAGAAAATCATAAACCGTTTATACCTACAAATTGACAACATTTCGTTTTGATCAGAAATTCATCATTTTGAATCAAAATTTCATAACTCCTGTCTTATACTCGGGGAATGTTCCAAACGTTTGCCTAAAGCATATTTAGGCCTAAGCTATTAGTAGCCAAAAATGCAAGGAAATCATAAACCGTTTATACCTTCAAATTGACAACATTTCGTTTTGATCAAAAATTCATCATTTTGAATCAAAATTTCATAACTCCTGTCTTATACACGGGAAACGTTCCAAACTTTGGCCGGAATCATATTTAGGCCTCAGTTGTTTGTAGCCAAAGTTTTACAGAAATCGTAAAACATTTATACCTACAAATTGACAACATTTCGTTTTGATCAAAAATTCATCATTTTGAATCAAAATTTCATAACTCCTGTCTTATACACGGGGAACGTTCCAAACTTTGGCCTAAATCATATTTAGGCCTCAGTTGTTTGTAGCAAAAGTTTTACAGAAATCGTAAAACATTTATACCTACAAATTGAAAACATTTCGTTTTGATCTAAAATTCATCATTTGGAATCATTTCATAACTCCTGTCTTATACACGGGGAACGTTCCAAACTTTGGCCTAAATCATATTTAGGCCTCAGTTGTTTGTAGCAAAAGTTTTACAGAAATCGTAAAACATTTATACCTACAAATTGAAAACATTTCGTTTTGATCAAAAATTCATCATTTTGTATCAAAATTTCATAACTCCTGTCTTATACACGGGGAACGTTCTAAACTTTGGCCTGAATCATATTTAGGCCTCAGTTGTTTGTAGCCAAAGTTGCAAGGAAATCGTAAACCGTTTATACCTGCAAATTGACATTTCGTTTTGATCAAAAATTCATCATTTTGAATCAAAATTTCATAACTCTTGTCTTATTCACGGGGCACGTTCCAAACTTTGGCACAAAGCATATTTAGGCCTTTGCTGTTTGTAGCCAAAGTTGCAAGGAGATCGTAAACCGTTTATACCTGCAAATTGACATTTCGTTTTGATCAAAAATTCATCATTTTGAATCCAAATTTCATAACTCCTGTCTTATACACGAAGCACGTTCCAAACTTTGGCACAAAGAATATTTGGGCCCCAGCTGTAAGTAGTTAAAGTTTCATAGAAATCATAAACCGTTTATACCTACAAATTGACAACATTTCGTTTTGATCAAAAATTCATCATTTTGAATCAAAGTTTCATAACTCCTGTCTTATACACGGGAAACGTTCCAAACTTTGGCCTGAATCATATTTAGGCCTCAGTTGTTTGTAGCCAAAGTTTTACAGAAATCGTAAAACATTTATACCTACAAATTGACAACATTTCGTTTTGATCAAAAATTCATCATTTTGAATCAAAATTTCATAACTCCTGTCTTATACACGGGGAACTATCCAAACTTTGGCCTAAATCATATTTAGGCCTCAGTTGTTTGTAGCCAAAGTTTCACAGAAATCGTAAAACATTTATACCTACAAATTGACAACATTTCATTTTGATCAAAACTTCATCATTTTGAATCATTTCATAATTCCTGTCTTATACACGGGGAACGTTCCAAACTTTGGACTAAATCATATTTAGGCCTCAGTTGTTTGTAGCCAAAGTTTCACAGAAATCGTAAAACATTTATACCTACAAATTGACAACATTTCATTTTGATCAAAACTTCATCATTTTGTATCAAAATTTCATAACTCCTGTCTTATACACGGGGAATGTTCCAAACGTTTGCCTAAAGCATATTGAGGCCTAAGCTATTAGTAGCCAAAGTTGCAAGTAAATCATAAACCGTTTATACCTACAAATTGACAACATTTCGTTTTGATCAAAAATTCATCATTTTGAATCAAAATTTCATAACTCCTGTCTTATACACGGGAAACGTTCCAAACTTTGGCCTTAATCATATTTAGGCCTCAGTTGTTTGTAGCCAAAGTTTTACAGAAATCGTAAAACATTTATACCTACAAATTGACAACATTTCGTTTTGATCAAAAATTCATCATTTTGAATCAAAATTTCATAACTCCTGTCTTATACACGGGGAACTATCCAAACTTTGGCCAAAATCATATTTAGGCCTCAGTTGTTTGTAGCCAAAGTTTCACAGAAATCATAAAACGTTTAATACCTACAAATTGACAACATTTCGTTTTGATCAAAACTTCATCATTTTGTATCAAAATTTCATAACTCCTGTCTTATACACGGGGAACGTTCCAAACTTTGGCCTGAATCATATTTAGGCCTCAGTTGTCTGTAGCCAAAGTTTTACAGAAATCGTAAAACATTTATACCTACAAATTGACCACATTACGTTTTGATCTAAAATTCATCATTTTGAATCATTTCATAACTCCTGTCTTATACACGGGGAACGTTCCAAACTTTGGCCTAAATCATATTTAGGCCTCAGTTGTTTGTAGCAAAAGTTTTACAGAAATCGTAAAACATTTATACCTACAAATTGAAAATATTTCGTTTTGATCTAAAATTCATCATTTGGAATCATTTCATAACTCCTGTCTTATACACGGGGAACGTTCCAAACTTTGGCCTAAATCATTTTTAGGCCTCAGTTGTCTGTAGCAAAAGTTTTACAGAAATCGTAAAACATTTATACCTACAAATTGAAAACATTTCGTTTTGATCAAAAATTCATCATTTTGTATCAAAATTTCATAACTCCTGTCTTATACACGGGGAACGTTCCAAACTTTGGCCTAAATAATATTTAGGCCTCAGTTGTTAGTAGCCAAAGTTTCACAGAAATCGTAAAACGTTTAATACCTACAAATTGACAACATTTCGTTTTGATCAAAAATTCATCATTTTGAATCAAAATTTCATAACTCCTGTCTTATACACGGGGAACGTTCCAAACTTTAGCATTATTCATATTTGGGCCTCAGTTGTTATTAGCCAAAGTTTCATAGAAATCGCAAAACGATTATACCTACAAATTGACAACATTTCGTTTTGATCAAAAATTCATCACTTTGAATCAAAATTTCATAACTCCTGTCTTATAAACGGGGAACGTTCCAAACTTTGGCCTAAATGATATTTAGGCCTCAGTTGTTTGTAGCCAAAGTTTCACAGAAATCGTAAAACGTTTAATACCTACAAATTGACAACATTTCGTTTTGATCAAAACTTCATCATTTTGTATCAAAATTTCATAACTCCTGTCTTATACACGGGGAACGTTCCAAACTTTGGCCTGAATCATATTTAGGCCTCAGTTGTTTGTAGCCAAAGTTTTACAGAAATCGTAAAACATTTATACCTACAAATTGACCACATTACGTTTTGATCTAAAATTCATCATTTTGAATCATTTCATAACTCCTGTCTTATACACGGGGAACGTTCCAAACTTTGGCCTAAATCATATTTAGGCCTCAGTTGTTTGTAGCAAAAGTTTTACAGAAATCGTAAAACATTTATACCTACAAATTGAAAACATTTCGTTTTGATCTAAAATTCATCATTTGGAATCATTTCATAACTCCTGTCTTATACACGGGGAACGTTCCAAACTTTGGCCTAAATCATATTTAGGCCTCAGTTGTTTGTAGCAAAAGTTTTACAGAAATCGTAAAACATTTATACCTACAAATTGAAAACATTTCGTTTTGATCAAAAATTCATCATTTTGTATCAAAATTTCATAACTCCTGTCTTATACACGGGGAACGTTCCAAACTTTGGCCTAAATAATATTTAGGCCTCAGTTGTTAGTAGCCAAAGTTTCACAGAAATCGTAAAACGTTTAATACCTACAAATTGACAACATTTCGTTTTGATCAAAAATTCATCATTTTGAATCAAAATTTCATAACTCCTGTCTTATACACGGGGAACGTTCCAAACTTTAGCATTATTCATATTTGGGCCTCAGTTGTTATTAGCAAAAGTTTCATAGAAATCGCAAAACGATTATACCTACAAATTGACAACATTTCGTTTTGATCAAAAATTCATCACTTTGAATCAAAATTTCATAACTCCTGTCTTATACACGGGGAACGTTCCAAACTTTGGCCTAAATGATATTTAGGCCTCAGTTGTTTGTAGCCAAAGTTTCACAGAAATCGTAAAACGTTTAATACCTACAAATTGACAACATTTCGTTTTGATCAAAACTTCATCATTTTGTATCAAAATTTCATAACTCCTGTCTTATACACGGGGAACGTTCCAAACTTTGGCCTGAATCATATTTAGGCCTCAGTTGTTTGTAGCCAAAGTTTTACAGAAATCGTAAAACATTTATACCTACAAATTGACCACATTACGTTTTGATCTAAAATTCATCATTTTGTATCAAAATTTCATAACTCCTGTCTTATACACGGGGAACGTTCCAAACTTTGGCCTAAATCATATTTAGGCCTCAGTTGTTAGTAGCCAAAGTTTCACAGAAATCGTAAAACGTTTGATACCTACAAATTGACAACATTTCGTTTTGATCAAAAATTCATCATTTTGAATCAAAATTTCATAACTCCTGTCTTATACACGGGGAACGTTCCAAACTTTAGCATTATTCATATTTTGGCCTCAGTTGTTATTAGCCAAAGTTTCATAGAAATCGCAAAACGATTATACCTACAAATTGACAACATTTCGTTTTGATCAAAAATTCATCACTTTGAATCAAAATTTCATAACTCCTGTCTTATACACGGGGAACGTTCAAAACTTTGGCCTAAATCATATTCACGGTTCAGTTGAAAGTAGCCAAAGTTGCAAGGAAATCGTAAAACATTTATACCTACAAATTGACAACATTTCGTTTTGATCAAAAATTCATCATTTTGAATCAAAATTTCATAACTCCTGTCTTATACACGGGGAACGTTCGAAACTTTGGCCTGAATCATATTTAGGCCTCAGTTGTTTGTAGCCAAAGTTGCAAGGAAATCGGAAAACGTTTAATACCTACAAATTGACAACATTTCGTTTTGATCAAAAATTCATCATTTTGAATCAAAATTTCATAACTCCTGTCTTATACACGGGGAACGTTCCAAACTTTAGCATTATTCATATTTTGGCCTCAGTTGTTATTAGCCAAAGTTTCATAGAAATCGCAAAACGATTATACCTACAAATTGACAACATTTCGTTTTGATCAAAAATTCATCACTTTGAATCAAAATTTCATAACTCCTGTCTTATACACGGGGAACGTTCCAAACTTTGGCCTGAATCATATTCACGGCTCAGTTGAAAGTAGCCAAAGTTGCAAGGAAATCGTAAAACATTTATACCTACAAATTGACAACATTTCGTTTTGATCAAAAATTCATCATTTTGAATCAAAATTTCATAACTCCTGTCTTATACACGGGGAACGTTCTAAACTTTGGCCTGAATCATATTTAGGCCTCAGTTGTTTGTAGCCAAAGTTGCAAGGAAATCGTAAACCGTTTATACCTGCAAATTGACATTTCGTTTTGATCAAAAATTCATCATTTTGAATCAAAATTTCATAACTCTTGTCTTATTCACGGGGCACGTTCCAAACTTTGGCACAAAGCATATTTAGGCCTTTGCTGTTTGTAGCCAAAGTTGCAAGGAGATCGTAAACCGTTTATACCTGCAAATTGACATTTCGTTTTGATCAAAAATTCATCATTTTGAATCCAAATTTCATAACTCCTGTCTTATACACGAAGCACGTTCCAAACTTTGGCACAAAGAATATTTGGGCCCCAGCTGTAAGTAGTTAAAGTTTCATAGAAATCATAAACCGTTTATACCTACAAATTGACAACATTTCGTTTTGATCAAAAATTCATCATTTTGAATCAAAGTTTCATAACTCCTGTCTTATACACGGGAAACGTTCCAAACTTTGGCCTGAATCATATTTAGGCCTCAGTTGTTTGTAGCCAAAGTTTTACAGAAATCGTAAAACATTTATACCTACAAATTGACAACATTTCGTTTTGATCAAAAATTCATCATTTTGAATCAAAATTTCATAACTCCTGTCTTATACACGGGGAACTATCCAAACTTTGGCCTAAATCATATTTAGGCCTCAGTTGTTTGTAGCCAAAGTTTCACAGAAATCGTAAAACATTTATACCTACAAATTGACAACATTTCATTTTGATCAAAACTTCATCATTTTGAATCATTTCATAATTCCTGTCTTATACACGGGGAACGTTCCAAACTTTGGACTAAATCATATTTAGGCCTCAGTTGTTTGTAGCCAAAGTTTCACAGAAATCGTAAAACATTTATACCTACAAATTGACAACATTTCATTTTGATCAAAACTTCATCATTTTGTATCAAAATTTCATAACTCCTGTCTTATACACGGGGAATGTTCCAAACGTTTGCCTAAAGCATATTGAGGCCTAAGCTATTAGTAGCCAAAGTTGCAAGTAAATCATAAACCGTTTATACCTACAAATTGACAACATTTCGTTTTGATCAAAAATTCATCATTTTGAATCAAAATTTCATAACTCCTGTCTTATACACGGGAAACGTTCCAAACTTTGGCCTTAATCATATTTAGGCCTCAGTTGTTTGTAGCCAAAGTTTTACAGAAATCGTAAAACATTTATACCTACAAATTGACAACATTTCGTTTTGATCAAAAATTCATCATTTTGAATCAAAATTTCATAACTCCTGTCTTATACACGGGGAACTATCCAAACTTTGGCCAAAATCATATTTAGGCCTCAGTTGTTTGTAGCCAAAGTTTCACAGAAATCATAAAACGTTTAATACCTACAAATTGACAACATTTCGTTTTGATCAAAACTTCATCATTTTGTATCAAAATTTCATAACTCCTGTCTTATACACGGGGAACGTTCCAAACTTTGGCCTGAATCATATTTAGGCCTCAGTTGTCTGTAGCCAAAGTTTTACAGAAATCGTAAAACATTTATACCTACAAATTGACCACATTACGTTTTGATCTAAAATTCATCATTTTGAATCATTTCATAACTCCTGTCTTATACACGGGGAACGTTCCAAACTTTGGCCTAAATCATATTTAGGCCTCAGTTGTTTGTAGCAAAAGTTTTACAGAAATCGTAAAACATTTATACCTACAAATTGAAAATATTTCGTTTTGATCTAAAATTCATCATTTGGAATCATTTCATAACTCCTGTCTTATACACGGGGAACGTTCCAAACTTTGGCCTAAATCATTTTTAGGCCTCAGTTGTCTGTAGCAAAAGTTTTACAGAAATCGTAAAACATTTATACCTACAAATTGAAAACATTTCGTTTTGATCAAAAATTCATCATTTTGTATCAAAATTTCATAACTCCTGTCTTATACACGGGGAACGTTCCAAACTTTGGCCTAAATAATATTTAGGCCTCAGTTGTTAGTAGCCAAAGTTTCACAGAAATCGTAAAACGTTTAATACCTACAAATTGACAACATTTCGTTTTGATCAAAAATTCATCATTTTGAATCAAAATTTCATAACTCCTGTCTTATACACGGGGAACGTTCCAAACTTTAGCATTATTCATATTTGGGCCTCAGTTGTTATTAGCCAAAGTTTCATAGAAATCGCAAAACGATTATACCTACAAATTGACAACATTTCGTTTTGATCAAAAATTCATCACTTTGAATCAAAATTTCATAACTCCTGTCTTATAAACGGGGAACGTTCCAAACTTTGGCCTAAATGATATTTAGGCCTCAGTTGTTTGTAGCCAAAGTTTCACAGAAATCGTAAAACGTTTAATACCTACAAATTGACAACATTTCGTTTTGATCAAAACTTCATCATTTTGTATCAAAATTTCATAACTCCTGTCTTATACACGGGGAACGTTCCAAACTTTGGCCTGAATCATATTTAGGCCTCAGTTGTTTGTAGCCAAAGTTTTACAGAAATCGTAAAACATTTATACCTACAAATTGACCACATTACGTTTTGATCTAAAATTCATCATTTTGAATCATTTCTTAACTCCTGTCTTATACACGGGGAACGTTCCAAACTTTGGCCTAAATCATATTTAGGCCTCAGTTGTTTGTAGCAAAAGTTTTACAGAAATCGTAAAACATTTATACCTACAAATTGAAAACATTTCGTTTTGATCTAAAATTCATCATTTGGAATCATTTCATAACTCCTGTCTTATACACGGGGAACGTTCCAAACTTTGGCCTAAATCATATTTAGGCCTCAGTTGTTTGTAGCAAAAGTTTTACAGAAATCGTAAAACATTTATACCTACAAATTGAAAACATTTCGTTTTGATCAAAAATTCATCATTTTGTATCAAAATTTCATAACTCCTGTCTTATACACGGGGAACGTTCCAAACTTTGGCCTAAATAATATTTAGGCCTCAGTTGTTAGTAGCCAAAGTTTCACAGAAATCGTAAAACGTTTAATACCTACAAATTGACAACATTTCGTTTTGATCAAAAATTCATCATTTTGAATCAAAATTTCATAACTCCTGTCTTATACACGGGGAACGTTCCAAACTTTAGCATTATTCATATTTGGGCCTCAGTTGTTATTAGCAAAAGTTTCATAGAAATCGCAAAACGATTATACCTACAAATTGACAACATTTCGTTTTGATCAAAAATTCATCACTTTGAATCAAAATTTCATAACTCCTGTCTTATACACGGGGAACGTTCCAAACTTTGGCCTAAATGATATTTAGGCCTCAGTTGTTTGTAGCCAAAGTTTCACAGAAATCGTAAAACGTTTAATACCTACAAATTGACAACATTTCGTTTTGATCAAAACTTCATCATTTTGTATCAAAATTTCATAACTCCTGTCTTATACACGGGGAACGTTCCAAACTTTGGCCTGAATCATATTTAGGCCTCAGTTGTTTGTAGCCAAAGTTTTACAGAAATCGTAAAACATTTATACCTACAAATTGACCACATTACGTTTTGATCTAAAATTCATCATTTTGTATCAAAATTTCATAACTCCTGTCTTATACACGGGGAACGTTCCAAACTTTGGCCTAAATCATATTTAGGCCTCAGTTGTTAGTAGCCAAAGTTTCACAGAAATCGTAAAACGTTTGATACCTACAAATTGACAACATTTCGTTTTGATCAAAAATTCATCATTTTGAATCAAAATTTCATAACTCCTGTCTTATACACGGGGAACGTTCCAAACTTTAGCATTATTCATATTTTGGCCTCAGTTGTTATTAGCCAAAGTTTCATAGAAATCGCAAAACGATTATACCTACAAATTGACAACATTTCGTTTTGATCAAAAATTCATCACTTTGAATCAAAATTTCATAACTCCTGTCTTATACACGGGGAACGTTCAAAACTTTGGCCTAAATCATATTCACGGTTCAGTTGAAAGTAGCCAAAGTTGCAAGGAAATCGTAAAACATTTATACCTACAAATTGACAACATTTCGTTTTGATCAAAAATTCATCATTTTGAATCAAAATTTCATAACTCCTGTCTTATACACGGGGAACGTTCGAAACTTTGGCCTGAATCATATTTAGGCCTCAGTTGTTTGTAGCCAAAGTTGCAAGGAAATCGGAAAACGTTTAATACCTACAAATTGACAACATTTCGTTTTGATCAAAAATTCATCATTTTGAATCAAAATTTCATAACTCCTGTCTTATACACGGGGAACGTTCCAAACTTTAGCATTATTCATATTTTGGCCTCAGTTGTTATTAGCCAAAGTTTCATAGAAATCGCAAAACGATTATACCTACAAATTGACAACATTTCGTTTTGATCAAAAATTCATCACTTTGAATCAAAATTTCATAACTCCTGTCTTATACACGGGGAACGTTCCAAACTTTGGCCTGAATCATATTCACGGCTCAGTTGAAAGTAGCCAAAGTTGCAAGGAAATCGTAAAACATTTATACCTACAAATTGACAACATTTCGTTTTGATCAAAAATTCATCATTTTGAATCAAAATTTCATAACTCCTGTCTTATACACGGGGAACGTTCGAAACTTTGGCCTGAATCATATTTAGGCCTCAGTTGTTTGTAGCCAAAGTTGCAAGGAAATCGGAAACCGTTTATACCTGCAAATTGACATTTCGTTTTGATCAAAAATTCATCATTTTGAATCAAAATATCATAGCTCTTGTCTTATTCACGGGGCACGTTCCAAACTTTGACATAAAGCATATTTAAGCCTCAACTGTTAGTCACCAAAGTTTCATAGAAATCGCAAAACGTTTACACCTACAAATTGACAACATTTCGTTTTGATAAGAAATTCATCATTTTGAATCAAAATTTCATAACTCCTGTCTTATACTCGGGGAATGTTCCAAACTTTTGCCTAAAGCATATTTAGGCCTTAGCTATTAGTAGCCAAAGTTGCAAGAAAATCATAAACCGTTTATACCTACAAATTGACAACATTTCGTTTTGATCAGAAGTTCATCATTTTGAATCAAAATTTCATACCTGCGGTAATATACTAGGTGCATCTTCCAAACTTTGGCACAATGAATATTAGGACTTCAGCTGTTAGAAGCGAAAGTTTCATAGAAATCGCAATACGTTTACACCTACAAATTAACAACATTTCGTTTTGATCAAAAATTCATCATCTTGAATCAAAATTTCATAACTCCTGTCTTATACACGGGGAACGTTCCAAACTTTGGCCATAAGCATATTAAGGCCTCAGTTGTTTGTAGCCAAAGTTGCACAGAAATCGTAAAACGTTTATACCTGCAAATTGACAACATTTCGTTTTGATCAAATATTCATCATTTTGAATCAAAATTTCATAACTCCTGTCTTATACACGGGGAACGTTCGAAACTTTGGCCTGAATCATATTTAGGCCTCAGTTGTTTGTAGCCAAAGTTGCAAGGAAATCGGAAACCGTTTATACCTGCAAATTGACATTTCGTTTTGATCAAAAATTCATCATTTTGAATCAAAATTTCATAGCTCTTGTCTTATTCACGGGGCACGTTCCAAACTTTGGCACAAAGCATATTTAGGCCTATGCTGTTTGTAGCCAAAGTTGCAAGGAGATCGTAAACCGTTTATACCTACAAATTGAAAACATTTCGTTTTGATCAAAAATTCATCATTTTGAATCAAAATTTCATAGCTCTTGTCTTATTCACGGGGCACGTTCCAAACTTTGGCACAAAGCATATTTAGGCCTATGCTGTTTGTAGCCAAATTTGCAAGGAGATCGTAAACCGTTTATACCTACAAATTGAAAACGTTTCGTTTTGATCAAGAATTCATCATTTTGTATCAAAATTTCATAACTCCTGTCTTATACACGGGGAACTTTCCAAACTTTGGCTTAAATCATATTTAGGCCTCAGTTGTTTGTAGCAAAAGTTTTACAGAAATCCTAAAACATTTATGCCTACAAATTGAAAACATTTCGTTTTGATCAAAAATTCATCATTTTGTATCAAAATTTCATAACTCCTGTCTTATACACGGGGAACGTTCCAAACTTTGGCCTAAATAATATTTAGGCCTCAGTTGTTAGTAGCCAAAGTTTCACAGAAATCGTAAAACGTTTAATACCTACAAATTGACAACATTTCGTTTTGATCAAAAATTCATCATTTTGAATCAAAATTTCATAACTCCTGTCTTATACACGGGGAACGTTCCAAACTTTGGCATTAATCATATTTGGGCCTCAGTTGTTTGTAGCCAAAGTTTCCCAGAAATTGTAAAACATTTATACCTACAAATTGACCACATTACGTTTTGATCAAAAATTCATCATTTTGAATTAAAATTTCATAACTCCTGTCTTATACACGGGGAACGTTCCAAACTTTGGCCTAAATCATATTTAGGCCTCAGTTGTTAGTAGCCAAAGTTTCACAGAAATCGTAAAACGTTTAATACCTACAAATTGACAACATTTCGTTTTGATCTAAAATTCATCATTTTGAATCAAAATTTCATAGCTCCTGTCTTATACACGGGGAACGTTCCAAACTTTAGCATTAATCATATTTGGGCCTCAGTTGTTATTAGCCAAAGTTTCATAGAAATCGCAAAACGATTATACCTACAAATTGACAACATTTCGTTTTGATCAAAAATTCATCACTTTGAATCAAAATTTCATAACTCCTGTCTTATACACGGGGAACGTTCCAAACAGTGGCCTAAATCATATTCACGCCTCAGTTGATAGTAGCCAAAGTTGCAAGGAAATCGTAAAACATTTATACCTACAAATTGACAACATTTCGTTTTGATCAAAAATTCATCATTTTGAATCAAAATTTCATAACTCCTGTCTTATACACGGGGAACGTTCGAAACTTTGGCCTGAATCATATTTAGGCCTCAGTTGTTTGTAGCCAAAGTTGCAAGGAAATCGTAAACCGTTTATACCTGCAAATTGACATTTCGTTTTGATCAAAAATTCATCATTTTGAATCAAAATTTCATAACTCTTGTCTTATTCACGGGGCACGTTCCAAACTTTGGCACAAAGCGTATTTAGGCCCATGCTGTTTGTAGCCAAAGTTGCAAGGAGATCGTAAACCGTTTATACCTACAAATTGACAACATTTCGTTTTGATCAAAAATTCATCATTTTGAATCAAAATATCATAACTCCTGTCTTATACACGGGGAACGTTCCAAACTTTGACATAAAGCATATTTAAGCCTCAACTGTTAGTCGCCAAAGTTTCATAGAAATCGCAAAACGTTTACACCTACAAATTGACAACATTTCGTTTTGATAAGAAATTCATCATTTTGAATCAAAATTTCATAACTCCTGTCTTATACTCGGGGAATGTTCCAAACTTTGGCCATAAGTATATTGAGGCCTTAGCTATTAGTTGCCAAAGTTGCACAGAAATCGTAAAACGTTTATACCTGCAAATTGACAACATTTCGTTTTGATCAAAAATTCATCATTTTGAATCAAAATTTCATACCTGCTGTAATATACTAGTTGCATCTTCCAAACTTGGGCACAAAGAATATTTTAGCCTAAGCTGTTAGTAGCTAAAGTTTCATAGAAATCGGGAAACGTTTATACCTTCAAATTGACAACATTTCGTTTTGATCAAAAATTCATCATTTTGAATCAAAATTTCATAACTCCTGTCTTGTACACGGGGAACGTTCCAAACTTTGGCATAAAGCATATATAGGCCTATGCTGTTTGTAGCCAAAGTTGCAAGGAAATCGTAAACCGTTTATACCTGCAAATTGACATTTCGTTTTGATCAAAAATTCATCATTTTGAATCAAAATTTCATACCTGCGGTAATATACTAGGTGCATCTTCCAAACTTTGGCACAATGAATATTAGGACTTCAGCTGTTAGAAGCGAAAGTTTCATAGAAATCGCAAAACGTTTATACCTACAAATTGACAACATTTCGTTTTGATCAAAAATTCATCATTTTGAATCAAAATATCATAACTCCTGTCTTATACACGGGGAACGTTCCAAACTTTGACATAAAGCATATTTAAGCCTCAACTGTTAGTCGCCAAAGTTTCATAGAAATCGCAAAACGTTTACACCTACAAATTGACAACATTTCGTTTTGATCAGAAATTCATCATTTTGAATCAAAATTTCATAACTCCTGTCTTATACTCGGGGAATGTTCCAAACTTTTGCCTAAAGTATATTTAGGCCTTAGCTATTAGTAGCCAAAGTTGCAAGAAAATCATAAACCGTTTATACCTACAAATTGACAACATTTCGTTTTGATCAGAAGTTCATCATTTTGAATCAAAATTTCATACCTGCGGTAATATACTAGGTGCATCTTCCAAACTTTGGCACAATGAATATTAGGACTTCAGCTGTTAGAAGCGAAAGTTTCATAGAAATCGCAAAACGTTTATACCTACAAATTGACAACATTTCGTTTTGATCAAAAATTCATCATTTTGAATCAAATATCATAACTCCTGTCTTATACACGGGGAACGTTCCAAACTTTGACGTAAAGCATATTTAAGCCTCAACTGTTAGTCGCCAAAGTTTCATAGAAATCGCAATACGTTTACACCTACAAATTAACAACATTTCGTTTTGATCAAAAATTCATCATTTTGAATCAAAATTTCATAACTCCTGTCTTATACACGGGGAACGTTCCAAACTTTGGCCATAAGTATATTGAGGCCTTAGCTATTAGTTGCCAAAGTTGCACAGAAATCGTAAAACGTTTATACCTGCAATTTGACAACATTTCGTTTTGATCAAAAATTCATCATTTTGAATCAAAATTTCATACCTGCTGTAATATACTAGGTGCATCTTCCAAACTTGGGCACAAAGAATATTTTAGCCTAAGCTGTTAGTAGCTAAAGTTAGATAGAAATCGGGAAACGTTTATACCTTCAAATTGACAACATTTCGTTTTGATCAAAAATTCATCATTTTGAATCAAAATTTCATAACTCCTGTCTTGTACACGGGGTACGTTCCAAACTTTGGCATAAAGCATATATAGGCCTATGCTGTTTGTAGCCAAAGTTGCAAGGAAATCGTAAACCGTTTATACCTGCAAATTGACATTTCGTTTTGATCAAAAATTCATCTATTTGAATCAAAATTTCATACCTGCGGTAATATACTAGGTGCATCTTCCAAACTTTGGCACAATGAATATTAGGACTTCAGCTGTTAGAAGCGAAAGTTTCATAGAAATCGCAAAACGTTTATACCTACAAATTGACAACATTTCGTTTTGATCAAAAATTCATCATTTTGAATCAAAATATCATAACTCCTGTCTTATACACGGGGAACGTTCCAAACTTTTGCCTAAAGCATATTTAGGCCTAAGCTATTAGCAGCCAAAAATGCAAGGAAATCATAAACTGTTTATACCTTCAAATTGACAACATTTCGTTTTGATCAAAAATTCATCATTTTGAATCAAAATTTCATAACTCCTGTCTTATACACGGGAAACGTTCCAAACTTTGGCCGGAATCATATTTAGGCCTCAGTTGTTTGTAGCCAAAGTTTTACAGTAATCGTAAAACATTTATACCTACAAATTGACAACATTTCGTTTTGATCAAAAATTCATCATTTTGAATGAAAATTTCATAACTCCTGTCTTGTACACGGGGAACGTTCCAAACTTTGGCATAAAGCATATATAGGCCTATGCTGTTTGTAGCCAAAGTTGCAAGGAAATCGTAAACCGTTTATACCTGCAAATTGACATTTCGTTTTGATCAAAAATTCATCATTTTGAATCAAAATTTCATACCTGCGGTAATATACTAGGTGCATCTTCCAAACTTTGGCACAATGAATATTAGGACTTCAGCTGTTAGAAGCGAAAGTTTCATAGAAATCGCAAAACGTTTATACCTACAAAGTGACAACATTTCGTTTTGATCAAAAATTCATCATTTTGAATCAAAATATCATAACTCCTGTCTTATACACGGGGAACGTTCCAAACTTTGAAATAAAGCATATTTAAGCCTCAACTGTTAGTCGCCAAAGTTTCATAGAAATCGCAAAACGTTTACACCTACAAATTGACAACATTTCGTTTTGATCAGAAATTCATCATTTTGAATCAAAATTTCATAACTCCTGTCTTATACTCGGGGAATGTTCCAAACTTTTGCCTAAAGCATATTTAGGCCTAAGCTATTAGCAGCCAAAAATGCAAGGAAATCATAAACTGTTTATACCTTCAAATTGACAACATTTCGTTTTGATCAAAAATTCATCATTTTGAATCAAAATTTCATAACTCCTGTCTTATACACGGGAAACGTTCCAAACTTTGGCCGGAATCATATTTAGGCCTTAGTTGTTTGTAGCCAAAGTTTTACAGAAATCGTAAAACATTTATACCTACAAATTGACAACATTTCGTTTTGATCAAAAATTCATCATTTTGAATCAAAATTTCATAACTCCTGTCTTATACACGCGGAACTATCCAAACTTTGGCCTAAATCATATTTAGGCCTCAGTTTTTTTGTAGCCAAAGTTTCACAGAAATCGTAAAACATTTATATCTACAAATTGACCACATTACGTTTTGATCAAAAATTCATCATTTTGAATCATTTCATAACTCCTGTCTTATACACGGGGAACGTTCCAAAATTTGGCCTTAATCATATATAGGCCTCAGTTGTTTGTAGCCAAAGTTTCACAGAAATCGTAAAACGTTTAATACCTACAAATTGACAACATTTCGTTTTGATCAAAAATTCATCATTTTGTATCAAAATTTCATAACTCCTGTCTTATACACGGGGAACGTTCTAAACTTTGGCCTGAATCATATTTAGGCCTCAGTTGTTTGTAGCCAAAGTTGCAAGGAAATCGTAAACCGTTTATACCTGCAAATTGACATTTCGTTTTGATCAAAAATTCATCATTTTTAATCAAAATTTCATAACTTTTGTCTTATTCACGGGGCACGTTCCAAACTTTGGCACAAAGCATATTTAGGCCTTTGCTGTTTGTAGCCAAAGTTGCAAGGAGATCGTAAACCGTTTATACCTGCAAATTGACATTTCGTTTTGATCAAAAATTCATCATTTTGAATCAAAATTTCATAACTCCTGTCTTATACACGTAGCACGTTCCAAACTTTGGCACAAAGAATATTTGGGCCCCAGCTGTAAGTAGTTAAAGTTTCATAGAAATCGCAAAACGTTTACACCTACAAATTGACAACATTTCGTTTTGATCAAAAATTCATCATTTTGAATCAAAATTTCATAACTCCTGTCTTATACACGGGAAACGTTCCAAACTTTGGCCTGAATCATATTTAGGCCTCAGTTGTTTGTAGCCAAAGTTTTACAGAAATCGTAAAACATTTATACCTACAAATTGACAACATTTCGTTTTGATCAAAAATTCATCATTTTGAATCAAAATTTCATAACTCCTGTCTTATACACGGGGAACTATCCAAACTTTGGCCTAAATCATATTTAGGCCTCAGTTGTTTGTAGCCAAAGTTTCACAGAAATCGTAAAACATTTATACCTACAAATTGACCACATTACGTTTTGATCAAAAATTCATCATTTTGAATCATTTCATAACTCCTGTCTTATACACGGGGAACTATCCAAACTTTGGCCTAAATCATATTTAGGCCTCAGTTGTTTGTAGCCAAAGTTTCACAGAAATCGTAATACGTTTAATACCTACAAATTGACAACATTTCGTTTTGATCAAAACTTCATCATTTTGTATCAAAATTTCATAACTCCTGTCTTATACACGGGGAACGTTCCAAACTTTGGCCTGAATCATATTTAGGCCTCAGTTGTTTGTAGCAAAAGTTTTACAGAAATCGTAAAACATTTATACCTACAAATTGACCACATTACGTTTTGATCTAAAATTCATCATTTTGAATCATTTCATAACTCCTGTCTTATACACGGTGAACGTTCCAAACTTTGGCCTAAATCATATTTAGGCCTCAGTTGTTTGTAGCAAAAGTTTTACAGAAATCGTAAAACATTTATACCTACAAATTGAAAACATTTCATTTTGATCAAAAATTCATCATGTATCAAAATTTCATAACTCCTGTCTTATACACGGGGAATGTTCCAAACGTTTGCCTAAAGCATATTTAGGCCTAAGCTATTAGTAGCCAAAGTTGCAAGTAAATCATAAACCGTTTATACCTACAAATTGACAACATTTCGTTTTGATCAAAAATTCATCATTTTGAATCAAAATTTCATAACTCCTGTCTTATACACGGGAAACGTTCCAAACTTTGGCCTGAATCATATTTAGGCCTCAGTTGTTTGTAGCCAAAGTTTTACAGAAATCGTAAAACATTTATACCTACAAATTGACCACATTACGTTTTGATCTAAAATTCATCATTTTGAATCATTTCATAACTCCTGTCTTATACACGGGAAACGTTCCAAACTTTGGCCTTAATCATATTTAGGCCTCAGTTGTTTGTAGCCAAAGTTTTACAGAAATCGTAAAACATTTATACCTACAAATTGACAACATTTCGTTTTGATCAAAAATTCATCATTTTGAATCAAAATTTCATAACTCCTGTCTTATACACGGGGAACTATCCAAACCTTGGCCTAAATCATATTTAGGCCTCAGTTGTTTGTAGCCAAAGTTTCACAGAAATCGTAAAACATTTATACCTACAAATTGACCACATTACGTTTTGATCAAAACTTCATCATTTTGAATCAAAATATCATAACTCCTGTCTTATACACGGGGAACGTTCCAAACTTTTACATAAAGCATATTTAAGCCTCAACTGTTAGTCGCCAAAGTTTCATAGAAATCGCAAAACGTTTACACCTACAAATTGACAACATTTCGTTTTGATAAGAAATTCATCATTTTGAATCAAAATTTCATAACTCCTGTCTTATACTCGGGGAATGTTCTAAACGTTTGCCTAAAGCATATTTAGGCCTAAGCTATTAGTAGCCAAAGTTGCAAGGAAATCATAAACCGTTTATACCTACAAATTGACAACATTTCGTTTTGATCAAAAATTCATCATTATGAATCAAAATTTCATAACTCCTGTCGTATACACGGGGAACGTTCCAAACTTTGGCCTAAATCATATTTAGGCCTCAGTTGTTTTGACAACATTTCGTTTTGATCAAAAATTCATCATTTTGAATCAAAATATCATAACTCCTGTCTTATACACGGGGAACGTTCCAAACTTTTACATAAAGCATATTTAAACCTCAACTGTTAGTCGCCAAAGTTTCATAGAAATCGCAAAACGTTTACACCTACAAATTGACAACATTTCGTTTTGATAAGAAATTCATCATTTTGAATCAAAATTTCATAACTCCTGTCTTATACTCGGGGAATGTTCCAAACGTTTGCCTAAAGCATATTTAGGCCTAAGCTATTAGTAGCCAAAGTTGCAAGTAAATCATAAACCGTTTATACCTACAAATTGACAACATTTCGTTTTGATCAAAAATTCATCATTTTGAATCAAAATTTCATAACTCCTGTCTTATACACGGGAAACGTTCCAAACTTTGGCCTGAATCATATTTAGGCCTCAGTTGTTTGTAGCCAAAGTTTTACAGAAATCGTAAAACATTTATACCTACAAATTGACAACATTTCGTTTTGATCAAAAATTCATCATTTTGAATCAAAATTTCATAACTCCTGTCTTATACACGGGAAACGTTCCAAACTTTGGCCTAAATCATATTTAGGCCTCAGTTGTTTGTAGCAAAAGTTTTACAGAAATCGTAAAACATTTATACCTACAAATTGACCACATTACGTTTTGATCAAAAATTCATCATTTTGAATCATTTCATAACTCCTGTCTTATACACGGGGAACGTTCCAAACTTTGGACTAAATCATATTTAGGCCTCAGTTGTTTGTAGCCAAAGTTTCACAGAAATCGTAAAACGTTTAATACCTACAAATTGACAACATTTCGTTTTGATCAAAACTTCATCATTTTGTATCAAAATTTCATAACTCCTGTCTTATACACGGGGAACGTTCCAAACTTTGGCCTGAATCATATTTAGGCCTCAGTTGTTTGTAGCCAAAGTTTTACATAAATCGTAAAACATTTATACCTACAAATTGACCACATTACGTTTTGATCTAAAATTCATCATTTTGAATCATTTCATAACTCCTGTCTTATACACGGGGAACGTTCCAAACTTTGGCCTAAATCATATTTAGGCCTCAGTTGTTTGTAGCAAAAGTTTTACAGAAATCGTAAAACATTTATACCTACAAATTGAAAACATTTCATTTTGATCAAAAATTCATCATTTTGTATCAAAATTTCATAACTCCTGTCTTATACACGGGGAATGTTCCAAACGTTTGCCTAAAGCATATTGAGGCCTAAGCTATTAGTAGCCAAAGTTGCAAGTAAATCATAAACCGTTTATACCTACAAATTGACAACATTTCGTTTTGATCAAAAATTCATCATTTTGAATCAAAATTTCATAACTCCTGTCTTATACACGGGAAACGTTCCAAACTTTGGCCTTAATCATATTTAGGCCTCAGTTGTTTGTAGCCAAAGTTTTACAGAAATCATAAACCGTTTATACCTACAAATTGACAACATTTCGTTTTGATCAAAAATTCATCATTTTAAATCAAAATTTCATAACTCCTGTCTTATACACGGGAAACGTTCCAAACTTTGGCCTGAATCATATTTAGGCCTCAGTTGTTTGTAGCCAAAGTTTTACAGAAATCGTAAAACATTTATACCTACAAATTGACCACATTACGTTTTGATCAAAAATTCATCATTTTGAATCAAAATATCATAACTCCTGTCTTATACACGGGGAACGTTCCAAACTTTTACATAAAGCATATTTAAGCCTCAACTGTTAGTCGCCAAAGTTTCATAGAAATCGCAAAACGTTTACACCTACAAATTGACAACATTTCGTTTTGATAAGAAATTCATCATTTTGAATCAAAATTTCATAACTCCTGTCTTATACTCGGGGAATGTTCCAAACGTTTGCCTAAAGCATATTTAGGCCTAAGCTATTAGTAGCCAAAGTTGCAAGTAAATCATAAACCGTTTATACCTACAAATTGACAACATTTCGTTTTGATCAAAAATTCATCATTTTGAATCAAAATTTCATAACTCCTGTCTTATACACGGGAAACGTTCCAAACTTTGGCCTGAATCATATTTAGGCCTCAGTTGTTTGCAGCAAAAGTTTTACAGAAATCGTAAAACATTTATACCTACAAATTGACAACATTTCGTTTTGATCAAAAATTCATCATTTTGAATCAAAATTTCATAACTCCTGTCTTATACACGGGGAACTATCCAAACTTTGGCCTAAATCATATTTAGGCCTCAGTTGTTTGTAGCAAAAGTTTTACAGAAATCGTAAAACATTTATA
The DNA here is from genome assembly GCA_906901655.1 of Sminthurides aquaticus. NCBI lineage: Eukaryota > Metazoa > Arthropoda > Collembola > Symphypleona > Sminthurididae > Sminthurides > Sminthurides aquaticus. The sequence goes on along the minus strand of CAJQTT010000026.1, from coordinate 685,688 downwards.
CCTACAAATTGACCACATTACGTTTTGATCAAAAATTCATCATTTTGAATCATTTCATAACTCCTGTCTTATACACGGGGAACGTTCCAAACTTTGGACTAAATCATATTTAGGCCTCAGTTGTTTGTAGCCAAAGTTTCACAGAAATCGTAAAACGTTTAATACCTACAAATTGACAACATTTCGTTTTGATCAAAACTTCATCATTTTGTATCAAAATTTCATAACTCCTGTCTTATACACGGGGAACGTTCCAAACTTTGGCCTGAATCATATTTAGGACTCAGTTGTTTGTAGCCAAAGTTTTACAGAAATCGTAAAACATTTATACCTACAAATTGACCACATTACGTTTTGATCTAAAATTCATCATTTTGAATCATTTCATAACTCCTGTCTTATACACGGGGAACGTTCCAAACTTTGGCCTAAATCATATTTAGGCCTCAGTTGTTTGTAGCAAAAGTTTTACAGAAATCGTAAAACATTTATACCTACAAATTGAAAACATTTCATTTTGATCAAAAATTCATCATTTTGTATCAAAATTTCATAACTCCTGTCTTATACACGGGGAACGTTCCAAAATTTGGCATAAAGCATAGTTAAGCCTTAACTGATAGTCGCCAAAGGTGCATAGAAATCGCAAAACATTTACACCTACAAATTGACATTTCGTTTTCATCAAAAATTCATCATTTTGAATCCAAATTTCATAACTCCTGTCTTATACACGGGGAACGTTCCAAACTTTGGCAAAAAGCATATTCACGCCTAAGCTAATTGTAGCCAAAGTTTCATAGAAATCGCAAAACGTTTACACCTACAAATTGACAACATTTCGTTTTGATCAAAAATTCATCATTTTGAATCAAAATTTCATTACTCCTGTCTTATATACGAAGAACGTTCCAATTTTGGCCTAAATCATATTTAGGCTTCAGTTGTTTGTAGCCAAAGTTTTACAGAAATCGTAAAACATTTATACCTACAAATTGACAACATTTCGTTTTGATCAAAAATTCATCATTTTAAATCAAAATTTCATAACTCCTGTCTTATACACGGGGAACGTTCCAAACTTTGGCATTAATCATATTCAGGCCTCAGTCGATAGTAGCCAAAGTTGCAAGGAAATCGTAAAACATTTATACCTACAAATTGACAACATTTCGTTTTGATCAAAAATTCATCATTTTGAATCAAAATTTCATAACTCCTGTCTTATATACGAAGAACGTTCCAAACTTTGGCCTAAATCATATTTAGGCTTCAGTTGTTTGTAGCCAAAGTTTCACAGAAATCGTAAAACATTTATACCTACAAATTGACAACATTTCGTTTTGATCAAAAATTCATCATTTTGTATCAAAATTTCATAACTCGCTGTCTTATACACGGGGAACGTTCCAAACTTTGGCCTGAATCATATTTAGGCCTCAGTTGTTTGTAGCCAAAGTTTTACAGAAATCGTAAAACATTTATACCTACAAATTGACCACATTACGTTTTGATCAAAAATTCATCATTTTGAATCAAAATTTCATAACTCCTGTCGTATACACGGGGAACGTTCCAAACTTTGGCCTAAATCATATTTAGGCCTCAGTTGTTTTGACAACATTTCGTTTTGATCAAAAATTCATCACTTTGAATCAAAATTTCATAACTCCTGTCTTATACACGGGGAACGTTCCAAACTTTGGCCTAAATAATATTTAGGCCTCAGTTGTTAGTAGCCAAAGGTTCATAGAAATCGCAAAACATTTACACCTACAAATTGACATTTCGTTTTCATCAAAAATTCATCATTTTGAATCCAAATTTCATAACTCCTGTCTTATACACGGGGAACGTTCCAAACTTTGGCAAAAAGCATATTCACGCCTAAGCTAATTGTAGCCAAAGTTTCATAGAAATCGCAAAACGTTTACACCTACAAATTGACAACATTTCGTTTTGATCAAAAATTCATCATTTTGAATCAAAATTTCATTACTCCTGTCTTATATACGAAGAACGTTCCAATTTTGGCCTAAATCATATTTAGGCTTCAGCTGTTTGTAGCCAAAGTTTTACAGAAATCGTAAAACATTTATACCTACAAATTGACAACATTTCGTTTTGATCAAAAATTCATCATTTTAAATCAAAATTTCATAACTCCTGTCTTATACACGGGGAACGTTCCAAACTTTGGCCTGAATCATATTTAGGCCTCAGTTGTTTGTAGCCAAAGTTTTACAGAAATCGTAAAACATTTATACCTACAAATTGACCACATTACGTTTTGATCAAAAATTCATCATTTTGAATCAAAATTTCATGACTCCTGTCGTATACACGGGGAACGTTCCAAACTTTGGCCTAAATCATATTTAGGCCTCAGTTGTTTTGACAACATTTCGTTTTGATCAAAAATTCATCACTTTGAATCAAAATTTCATAACTCCTGTCTTATACACGTAGAACGTTCCAAACTTTGGCAAAAACCATATTTAGGCCTAAGCTAATTGTAGCCAAAGTTTCATAGAAATCGCAAAACGTTTACACCAACAAATTGACAACATTTCGTTTTGATCAGAAATACATCATTTTGAGTCAAAATATCATAACTCCTGTCTTATACACGGGGAACGTTCCAAAATTTGGCATAAAGCATAGTTAAGCCTTAACTGATAGTCGCCAAAGTTTCATAGAAATCGCAAAACATTTACACCTACAAATTGACATTTCGTTTTCATCAAAAATTCATCATTTTGAATCCAAATTTCATAACTCCTGTCTTATACACGGGGAACGTTCTAAACTTTGGCAAAAAGCATATTCACGCCTAAGCTAATTGTAGCCAAAGTTTCATAGAAATCGCAAAACGTTTACACCTACAAATTGACAACATTTCGTTGTGATCAAAAATTCATCATTTTGAATCAAAATTTCATTACTCCTGTCTTATATACGAAGAACGTTCCAATTTTGGCCTAAATCATATTTAGGCTTCAGTTGTTTGTAGCCAAAGTTTTACAGAAATCGTAAAACATTTATACCTACAAATTGACAACATTTCGTTTTGATCAAAAATTCATCATTTTAAATCAAAATTTCATAACTCCTGTCTTATACACGGGGAACGTTCCAAACTTTGGCCTGAATCATATTTAGGCCTCAGTTGTTTGTAGCCAAAGTTTTACAGAAATCGTAAAAAATTTATACCTACAAATTGACCACATTACGTTTTGATCAAAAATTCATCATTTTGAATCAAAATTTCATAACTCCTGTCGTATACACGGGGAACGTTCCAAACTTTGGCCTAAATCATATTTAGGCCTCAGTTGTTTTGACAACATTTCGTTTTGATCAAAAATTCATCACTTTGAATCAAAATTTCATAACTCCTGTCTTATACACGGGGAACGTTCCAAACTTTGGCAAAAAGCATATTCAGGCCTAAGCTAATTGTAGCCAAAGTTTCATAGAAATCGCAAAACGTTTACACCAACAAAATGACAACATTTCGTTTTGATCAGAAATACATCATTTTGAATCAAAATTTCATAACTCCTGTCTTATACACGGGGAACGTTCCAAAATTTGGCATAAAGCATAGTTAAGCCTTAACTGATAGTCGCCAAAGTTTCATAGAAATCGCAAAACATTTACACCTACAAATTGACATTTCGTTTTGATCAAAAATTCATCATTTTGAATCCAAATTTCATAACTCCTGTCTAATACACGGGGAACGTTCCAAACTTTGGCACAAAGCATATTCAGGCCTCAGCTGTTTGTAGCCAAAGTTTTACAGAAATCTAAAAACATTTATACCTACAAAATTGACAACATTTCGTTTTGATCAAAAATTCATCATTTTAAATCAAAATTTCATTACTCCGGTCTTATACACGGGGAACGTTCAAAACTTTGGCCTAAATCAGATTCAGGCCTCTGTTGATAGTAGCCAAAGTTGCAAGGAAATCGTAAACCGTTTATACCTACAAATTGACAACATTTCGTTTTGATCAAAAATTCATCATTTTGAATCCAAATTTCATAACTCCTGTCTTATACACGGGGAACGTTCCAAACTTTGGCCTAAATCATATTTAGGCCTCAGTTGTTTGTAGCAAAAGTTTTACAGAAATCGTAAAACGATTATACCTACAAATTGACAACATTTCGTTTTGATCAAAAATTCATCATTTTGTATCGAAATTTCATAACTCCTGTCTTATACACGGGGAACGTTCCAAACTTTGGCCTAAATCATATTCACGCCTCAGTTGATAGTAGCCAAAGTTGCAAGGAAATCGTAAAACATTTATACCTACAAATTGACAACATTTCGTTTTGATCAAAAATTCATCATTTTGAATGAACATTTCATAACTCCTGTCTTATACTCGCGGAACGTTCCAAACTTTGGCCTGAATCATATTTAGGCCTCAGTTGTTTGTAGTCAAAGTTGCAAGGAAATCGTAAACCGTTTATACCTGCAAATTGACATTTCGTTTTGATCAAAAATTCATCATTTTGAATCAACATTTCATAACTCTTGTCCTATGCACGGGGCACGTTCCAAACTTTGGCACAAAGCATATTTAGGCCTATGCTGTTTGTAGCCAAAGTTGCAAGGAGATCGTAAACCGTTTATACCTGCAAATTGACATTTCGTTTTGATCAAAAATTCATCATTTTGAATCAAAATTTCATAACTCCTGTCTTATACACGAAGCACGTTCCAAACTTTGGCACAAAGAATATTTTTGCCTCAGCTGTAAGTAGTTAAAGTTTCATAGAAATCGCAAAACGTTTACACCTACAAATTGACAACATTTCGTTTTGATCAAAAATTCATCATTTTGAATCAAAATATCATAACTCCTGTCTTATACACGGGGAACGTTTCAAACTTTGACATAAAGCATATTTAAGCCTCAACTGTTAGTCGCCAAAGTTTCACAGAAATCGTAAAACGTTTAATACCTACAAATTGACAACATTTCGTTTTGATCAAAAATTCATCATTATGAATCAAAATTTCATAACTCCTGTCTTATACTCGGGGAATGTTCCAAACGTTTGCCTAAAGCATATTCAGGCCTTAGCTATTAGTAGCCAAAGTTGCAAGAAAATCATAAACCGTTTATACCTACAAATTGACATTTCGTTTTGATCAGAAATTCATCATTTTGAATCAAAATTTCATAACTCCTGTCTTATACTCGGGGAATATTCCAAACGTTTGCCTAAAGCATATTTAGGCCTAAGCTATTAGTAGCCAAAGTTGCAAGGAAATCATAAACCGTTTATACCTACAAATTGACAACATTTCGTTTTGATCAAAAATTCATCATTATGAATCAAAATTTCATAACTCCTGTCTTATACACGGGAAACGTTCCAAACTTTGGCCTGAATCATATTTAGGCCTCAGTTGTTTGTAGCCAAAGTTTTACAGAAATCGTAAAACATTTATACCTACAAATTGACAACATTTCGTTTTGATCAAAAATTCATCATTTTGAATCAAAATTTCATAACTCCTGTCTTATACACGGGGAACGTTCCAAACTTTGGCATTAATCATATTTGGGCCTCAGTTGTTTGTAGCCAAAGTTTCCCAGAAATTGTAAAACATTTATACCTACAAATTGACCACATTACGTTTTGATCAAAAATTCATCATTTTGAATCAAAATTTCATAACTCCTGTCTTATACACGGGGAACTATCCAAACTTTGGCCTAAATCATATTTAGGCCTCAGTTGTTTGTAGCCAAAGTTTCACAGAAATCGTAAAACATTTATACCTACAAATTGACCACATTACGTTTTGATCTAAAATTCATCATTTTGAATCATTTCATAACTCCTGTCTTATACACGGGGAACGTTCCAAACTTTGGCCTAAATCATATGTAGGCCTCAGTTGTTTGTAGCAAATGTTTTACAGAAATCGTAAAACATTTATACCTACAAATTGAAAACATTTCGTTTTGATCAAAAATTCATCATTTTGTATCAAAATTTCATAACTCCTGTCTTATACACGGGGAACGTTCCAAACTTTGGCCTAAATAATATTTAGGCCTCAGTTGTTAGTAGCCAAAGTTTCACAGAAATCGTAAAACGTTTAATACCTACAAATTGACAACATTTCGTTTTGATCAAAAATTCATCATTTTGAATCAAAATTTCATAACTCCTGTCTTATACACGGGGAACGTTCCAAACTTTGGCCTAAATCATATTTAGGCCTCAGTTGTTTGTAGCAAAAGTTTTACAGAAATCGTAAAACGATTATACCTACAAATTGACAACATTTCGTTTTGATCAAAAATTCATCACTTTGAATCAAAATTTCATAACTCCTGTCTTATACACGGGGAACGTTCCAAACTTTGGCCTAAGTCATATTCAGGCCTCAGTTGATAGTAGCCAAAGTTGCAAGGAAATCGTAAAACATTTATACCTACAAATTGACAACATTTCGTTTTGATCAAAAATTCATCATTTTGAATCAAAATTTCATAACTCCTGTCTTATATACAAAGAACGTTCCAAACTTTGGCCTAAATCATATTTAGGCTTCAGTTGTTTGTAGCCAAAGTTTCACAGAAATCGTAAAACATTTATACCTACAAATTGACAACATTTCGTTTTGATCAAAAATTCATCATTTTGTATCAAAATTTCATAACTCGCTGTCTTATACACGGGGAACGTTCCAAACTTTGGCCTGAATCATATTTAGGCCTCAGTTGTTTGTAGCCAAAGTTTTACAGAAATCGTAAAACATTTATACCTACAAATTGACAACATTTCGTTTTGATCAAAAATTCATCATTTTGAATCAAAATTTCATAACTCCTGTCTTATACACGAAGAACGTTCCAAAATTTGGCATAAAGCATAGTTAAGCCTTAACTGATAGTCGCCAAAGGTGCATAGAAATCGCAAAACATTTACACCTACAAATTGACATTTCGTTTTCATCAAAAATTCATCATTTTGAATCCAAATTTCATAACTCCTGTCTTATACACGGGGAACGTTCCAAACTTTGGCAAAAAGCATATTCACGCCTAAGCTAATTGTAGCCAAAGTTTCATAGAAATCGCAAAACGTTTACACCTACAAATTGACAACATTTCGTTTTGATCAAAAATTCATCATTTTGAATCAAAATTTCATTACTCCTGTCTTATATACGAAGAACGTTCCAATTTTGGCCTAAATCATATTTAGGCTTCAGTTGTTTGTAGCCAAAGTTTTACAGAAATCGTAAAACATTTATACCTACAAATTGACAACATTTCGTTTTGATCAAAAATTCATCATTTTAAATCAAAATTTCGTAACTCCTGTCTTATACACGGGGAACGTTCCAAACTTTGGCATTAATCATATTCAGGCCTCAGTCGATAGTAGCCAAAGTTGCAAGGAAATCGTAAAACATTTATACCTACAAATTGACAACATTTCGTTTTGATCAAAAATTCATCATTTTGAATCAAAATTTCATAACTCCTGTCTTATATACGAAGAACGTTCCAAACTTTGGCCTAAATCATATTTAGGCTTCAGTTGTTTGTAGCCAAAGTTTCACAGAAATCGTAAAACATTTATACCTACAAATTGACAACATTTCGTTTTGATCAAAAATTCATCATTTTGTATCAAAATTTCATAACTCGCTGTCTTATACACGGGGAACGTTCCAAACTTTGGCCTGAATCATATTTAGGCCTCAGTTGTTTGTAGCCAAAGTTTTACAGAAATCGTAAAACATTTATACCTACAAATTGACCACATTACGTTTTGATCAAAAATTCATCATTTTGAATCAAAATTTCATAACTCCTGTCGTATACACGGGGAACGTTCCAAACTTTGGCCTAAATCATATTTAGGCCTCAGTTGTTTTGACAACATTTCGTTTTGATCAAAAATTCATCACTTTGAATCAAAATTTCATAACTCCTGTCTTATACACGGGGAACGTTCCAAACTTTGGCCTAAATAATATTTAGGCCTCAGTTGTTAGTAGCCAAAGGTTCATAGAAATCGCAAAACATTTACACCTACAAATTGACATTTCGTTTTCATCAAAAATTCATCATTTTGAATCCAAATTTCATAACTCCTGTCTTATACACGGGGAACGTTCCAAACTTTGGCAAAAAGCATATTCACGCCTAAGCTAATTGTAGCCAAAGTTTCATAGAAATCGCAAAACGTTTACACCTACAAATTGACAACATTTCGTTTTGATCAAAAATTCATCATTTTGAATCAAAATTTCATTACTCCTGTCTTATATACGAAGAACGTTCCAATTTTGGCCTAAATCATATTTAGGCTTCAGCTGTTTGTAGCCAAAGTTTTACAGAAATCGTAAAACATTTATACCTACAAATTGACAACATTTCGTTTTGATCAAAAATTCATCATTTTAAATCAAAATTTCATAACTCCTGTCTTATACACGGGGAACGTTCCAAACTTTGGCCTGAATCATATTTAGGCCTCAGTTGTTTGTAGCCAAAGTTTTACAGAAATCGTAAAACATTTATACCTACAAATTGACCACATTACGTTTTGATCAAAAATTCATCATTTTGAATCAAAATTTCATGACTCCTGTCGTATACACGGGGAACGTTCCAAACTTTGGCCTAAATCATATTTAGGCCTCAGTTGTTTTGACAACATTTCGTTTTGATCAAAAATTCATCACTTTGAATCAAAATTTCATAACTCCTGTCTTATACACGTAGAACGTTCCAAACTTTGGCAAAAACCATATTTAGGCCTAAGCTAATTGTAGCCAAAGTTTCATAGAAATCGCAAAACGTTTACACCAACAAATTGACAACATTTCGTTTTGATCAGAAATACATCATTTTGAGTCAAAATATCATAACTCCTGTCTTATACACGGGGAACGTTCCAAAATTTGGCATAAAGCATAGTTAAGCCTTAACTGATAGTCGCCAAAGTTTCATAGAAATCGCAAAACATTTACACCTACAAATTGACATTTCGTTTTCATCAAAAATTCATCATTTTGAATCCAAATTTCATAACTCCTGTCTTATACACGGGGAACGTTCCAAACTTTGGCAAAAAGCATATTCACGCCTAAGCTAATTGTAGCCAAAGTTTCATAGAAATCGCAAAACGTTTACACCTACAAATTGACAACATTTCGTTGTGATCAAAAATTCATCATTTTGAATCAAAATTTCATTACTCCTGTCTTATATACGAAGAACGTTCCAATTTTGGCCTAAATCATATTTAGGCTTCAGTTGTTTGTAGCCAAAGTTTTACAGAAATCGTAAAACATTTATACCTACAAATTGACAACATTTCGTTTTGATCAAAAATTCATCATTTTAAATCAAAATTTCATAACTCCTGTCTTATACACGGGGAACGTTCCAAACTTTGGCCTGAATCATATTTAGGCCTCAGTTGTTTGTAGCCAAAGTTTTACAGAAATCGTAAAAAATTTATACCTACAAATTGACCACATTACGTTTTGATCAAAAATTCATCATTTTGAATCAAAATTTCATAACTCCTGTCGTATACACGGGGAACGTTCCAAACTTTGGCCTAAATCATATTTAGGCCTCAGTTGTTTTGACAACATTTCGTTTTGATCAAAAATTCATCACTTTGAATCAAAATTTCATAACTCCTGTCTTATACACGGGGAACGTTCCAAACTTTGGCAAAAAGCATATTCAGGCCTAAGCTAATTGTAGCCAAAGTTTCATAGAAATCGCAAAACGTTTACACCAACAAAATGACAACATTTCGTTTTGATCAGAAATACATCATTTTGAATCAAAATTTCATAACTCCTGTCTTATACACGGGGAACGTTCCAAAATTTGGCATAAAGCATAGTTAAGCCTTAACTGATAGTCGCCAAAGTTTCATAGAAATCGCAAAACATTTACACCTACAAATTGACATTTCGTTTTGATCAAAAATTCATCATTTTGAATCCAAATTTCATAACTCCTGTCTAATACACGGGGAACGTTCCAAACTTTGGCACAAAGCATATTCAGGCCTCAGCTGTTTGTAGCCAAAGTTTTACAGAAATCTAAAAACATTTATACCTACAAAATTGACAACATTTCGTTTTGATCAAAAATTCATCATTTTAAATCAAAATTTCATTACTCCGGTCTTATACACGGGGAACGTTCAAAACTTTGGCCTAAATCAGATTCAGGCCTCTGTTGATAGTAGCCAAAGTTGCAAGGAAATCGTAAACCGTTTATACCTACAAATTGACAACATTTCGTTTTGATCAAAAATTCATCATTTTGAATCCAAATTTCATAACTCCTGTCTTATACACGGGGAACGTTCCAAACTTTGGCCTAAATCATATTTAGGCCTCAGTTGTTTGTAGCAAAAGTTTTACAGAAATCGTAAAACGATTATACCTACAAATTGACAACATTTCGTTTTGATCAAAAATTCATCATTTTGTATCGAAATTTCATAACTCCTGTCTTATACACGGGGAACGTTCCAAACTTTGGCCTAAATCATATTCACGCCTCAGTTGATAGTAGCCAAAGTTGCAAGGAAATCGTAAAACATTTATACCTACAAATTGACAACATTTCGTTTTGATCAAAAATTCATCATTTTGAATGAACATTTCATAACTCCTGTCTTATACTCGCGGAACGTTCCAAACTTTGGCCTGAATCATATTTAGGCCTCAGTTGTTTGTAGTCAAAGTTGCAAGGAAATCGTAAACCGTTTATACCTGCAAATTGACATTTCGTTTTGATCAAAAATTCATCATTTTGAATCAACATTTCATAACTCTTGTCCTATGCACGGGGCACGTTCCAAACTTTGGCACAAAGCATATTTAGGCCTATGCTGTTTGTAGCCAAAGTTGCAAGGAGATCGTAAACCGTTTATACCTGCAAATTGACATTTCGTTTTGATCAAAAATTCATCATTTTGAATCAAAATTTCATAACTCCTGTCTTATACACGAAGCACGTTCCAAACTTTGGCACAAAGAATATTTTTGCCTCAGCTGTAAGTAGTTAAAGTTTCATAGAAATCGCAAAACGTTTACACCTACAAATTGACAACATTTCGTTTTGATCAAAAATTCATCATTTTGAATCAAAATATCATAACTCCTGTCTTATACACGGGGAACGTTTCAAACTTTGACATAAAGCATATTTAAGCCTCAACTGTTAGTCGCCAAAGTTTCACAGAAATCGTAAAACGTTTAATACCTACAAATTGACAACATTTCGTTTTGATCAAAAATTCATCATTATGAATCAAAATTTCATAACTCCTGTCTTATACTCGGGGAATGTTCCAAACGTTTGCCTAAAGCATATTCAGGCCTTAGCTATTAGTAGCCAAAGTTGCAAGAAAATCATAAACCGTTTATACCTACAAATTGACATTTCGTTTTGATCAGAAATTCATCATTTTGAATCAAAATTTCATAACTCCTGTCTTATACTCGGGGAATATTCCAAACGTTTGCCTAAAGCATATTTAGGCCTAAGCTATTAGTAGCCAAAGTTGCAAGGAAATCATAAACCGTTTATACCTACAAATTGACAACATTTCGTTTTGATCAAAAATTCATCATTATGAATCAAAATTTCATAACTCCTGTCTTATACACGGGAAACGTTCCAAACTTTGGCCTGAATCATATTTAGGCCTCAGTTGTTTGTAGCCAAAGTTTTACAGAAATCGTAAAACATTTATACCTACAAATTGACAACATTTCGTTTTGATCAAAAATTCATCATTTTGAATCAAAATTTCATAACTCCTGTCTTATACACGGGGAACGTTCCAAACTTTGGCATTAATCATATTTGGGCCTCAGTTGTTTGTAGCCAAAGTTTCCCAGAAATTGTAAAACATTTATACCTACAAATTGACCACATTACGTTTTGATCAAAAATTCATCATTTTGAATCAAAATTTCATAACTCCTGTCTTATACACGGGGAACTATCCAAACTTTGGCCTAAATCATATTTAGGCCTCAGTTGTTTGTAGCCAAAGTTTCACAGAAATCGTAAAACATTTATACCTACAAATTGACCACATTACGTTTTGATCTAAAATTCATCATTTTGAATCATTTCATAACTCCTGTCTTATACACGGGGAACGTTCCAAACTTTGGCCTAAATCATATGTAGGCCTCAGTTGTTTGTAGCAAATGTTTTACAGAAATCGTAAAACATTTATACCTACAAATTGAAAACATTTCGTTTTGATCAAAAATTCATCATTTTGTATCAAAATTTCATAACTCCTGTCTTATACACGGGGAACGTTCCAAACTTTGGCCTAAATAATATTTAGGCCTCAGTTGTTAGTAGCCAAAGTTTCACAGAAATCGTAAAACGTTTAATACCTACAAATTGACAACATTTCGTTTTGATCAAAAATTCATCATTTTGAATCAAAATTTCATAACTCCTGTCTTATACACGGGGAACGTTCCAAACTTTGGCCTAAATCATATTTAGGCCTCAGTTGTTTGTAGCAAAAGTTTTACAGAAATCGTAAAACGATTATACCTACAAATTGACAACATTTCGTTTTGATCAAAAATTCATCACTTTGAATCAAAATTTCATAACTCCTGTCTTATACACGGGGAACGTTCCAAACTTTGGCCTAAGTCATATTCAGGCCTCAGTTGATAGTAGCCAAAGTTGCAAGGAAATCGTAAAACATTTATACCTACAAATTGACAACATTTCGTTTTGATCAAAAATTCATCATTTTGAATCAAAATTTCATAACTCCTGTCTTATATACAAAGAACGTTCCAAACTTTGGCCTAAATCATATTTAGGCTTCAGTTGTTTGTAGCCAAAGTTTCACAGAAATCGTAAAACATTTATACCTACAAATTGACAACATTTCGTTTTGATCAAAAATTCATCATTTTGTATCAAAATTTCATAACTCGCTGTCTTATACACGGGGAACGTTCCAAACTTTGGCCTGAATCATATTTAGGCCTCAGTTGTTTGTAGCCAAAGTTTTACAGAAATCGTAAAACATTTATACCTACAAATTGACAACATTTCGTTTTGATCAAAAATTCATCATTTTGAATCAAAATTTCATAACTCCTGTCTTATACACGAAGAACGTTCCAAACTTTGGCCTAAATCATATTTAGGCTTCAGTTGTTTGTAGCCAAAGTTTTACAGAAATCTAAAAACATTTATACCTACAAATTGACAACATTTCGTTTTGATCAAAAATTCATCATTTTAAATCAAAATTTCATTACTCCGGTCTTATACACGGGGAACGTTCAAAACTTTGGCCTAAATCAGATTCAGGCCTCTGTTGATAGTAGCCAAAGTTGCAAGGAAATCGTAAACCGTTTATACCTACAAATTGACAACATTTCGTTTTGATCAAAAATTCATCATTTTGAATCCAAATTTCATAACTCCTGTCTTATACACGGGGAACGTTCCAAACTTTGGCATTAATCATATTTAGGCCTCAGTTGTTTGTAGCAAAAGTTTTACAGAAATCGTAAAACGATTATACCTACAAATTGACAACATTTCGTTTTGATCAAAAATTCATCATTTTGTATCGAAATTTCATAACTCCTGTCTTATACACGGGGAACGTTCCAAACTTTGGCCTAAATCATATTCACGCCTCAGTTGATAGTAGCCAAAGTTGCAAGGAAATCGTAAAACATTTATACCTACAAATTGACAACATTTCGTTTTGATCAAAAATTCATCATTTTGAATGAACATTTCATAACTCCTGTCTTATACTCGCGGAACGTTCCAAACTTTGGCCTGAATCATATTTAGGCCTCAGTTGTTTGTAGTCAAAGTTGCAAGGAAATCGTAAACCGTTTATACCTGCAAATTGACATTTCGTTTTGATCAAAAATTCATCATTTTGAATCAAAATTTCATAACTCTTGTCTTATGCACGGGGCACGTTCCAAACTTTGGCACAAAGCATATTTAGGCCTATGCTGTTTGTAGCCAAAGTTGCAAGGAGATCGTAAACCGTTTATACCTGCAAATTGACATTTCGTTTTGATCAAAAATTCATCATTTTGAATCAAAATTTCATAACTCCTGTCTTATACACGAAGCACGTTCCAAACTTTGGCACAAAGAATATTTTTGCCTCAGCTGTAAGTAGTTAAAGTTTCATAGAAATCGCAAAACGTTTACACCTACAAATTGACAACATTTCGTTTTGATCAAAAATTCATCATTTTGAATCAAAATATCATAACTCCTGTCTTATACACGGGGAACGTTTCAAACTTTGACATAAAGCATATTTAAGCCTCAACTGTTAGTCGCCAAAGTTTCATAGAAATCGCAAAACGTTTACACCTACAAATTGACAACATTTCGTTTTGATAAGAAATTCATCATTTTGAATCAAAATTTCATAACTCCTGTCTTATACTCGGGGAATGTTCCAAACGTTTGCCTAAAGCATATTCAGGCCTTAGCTATTAGTAGCCAAAGTTGCAAGAAAATCATAAACCGTTTATACCTACAAATTGACATTTCGTTTTGATCAGAAATTCATCATTTTGAATCAAAATTTCATAACTCCTGTCTTATACTCGGGGAATGTTCCAAACGTTTGCCTAAAGCATATTTAGGCCTAAGCTATTAGTAGCCAAAGTTGCAAGGAAATCATAAACCGTTTATACCTACAAATTGACAACATTTCGTTTTGATCAAAAATTCATCATTATGAATCAAAATTTCATAACTCCTGTCTTATACACGGGAAACGTTCCAAACTTTGGCCTGAATCATATTTAGGCCTCAGTTGTTTGTAGCCAAAGTTTTACAGAAATCGTAAAACATTTATACCTACAAATTGACAACATTTCGTTTTGATCAAAAATTCATCATTTTGAATCAAAATTTCATAACTCCTGTCTTATACACGGGGAACGTTCCAAACTTTGGCATTAATCATATTTGGGCCTCAGTTGTTTGTAGCCAAAGTTTCCCAGAAATTGTAAAACATTTATACCTACAAATTGACCACATTACGTTTTGATCAAAAATTCATCATTTTGAATCAAAATTTCATAACTCCTGTCTTATACACGGGGAACTATCCAAACTTTGGCCTAAATCATATTTAGGCCTCAGTTGTTTGTAGCCAAAGTTTCACAGAAATCGTAAAACATTTATACCTACAAATTGACCACATTACGTTTTGATCTAAAATTCATCATTTTGAATCATTTCATAACTCCTGTCTTATACACGGGGAACGTTCCAAACTTTGGCCTAAATCATATGTAGGCCTCAGTTGTTTGTAGCAAATGTTTTACAGAAATCGTAAAACATTTATACCCACAAATTGAAAACATTTCGTTTTGATCAAAAATTCATCATTTTGTATCAAAATTTCATAACTCCTGTCTTATACACGGGGAACGTTCCAAACTTTGGCCTAAATAATATTTAGGCCACAGTTGTTAGTAGCCAAAGTTTCACAGAAATCGTAAAACGTTTAATACCTACAAATTGACAACATTTCATTTTGATCAAAAATTCATCATTTTGTATCAAAATTTCATAACTCCTGTCTTATACACGGGGAACGTTCCAAACTTTGGCCTAAATAATATTTAGGCCTCAGTTGTTAGTAGCCAAAGTTTCACAGAAATCGTAAAACGTTTAATACCTACAAATTGACAACATTTCGTTTTGATCAAAAATTCATCATTTTGAATCAAAATTTCATAACTCCTGTCTTATACACGGGGAACGTTCCAAACTTTGGCCTAAATCATATTTAGGCCTCAGTTGTTTGTAGCAAAAGTTTTACAGAAATCGTAAAACGATTATACCTACAAATTGACAACATTTCGTTTTGATCAAAAATTCATCACTTTGAATCAAAATTTCATAACTCCTGTCTTATACACGGGGAACGTTCCAAACTTTGGCCTAAATCATATTTAGGCCTCAGTTGTTTGTAGCAAAAGTTTTACAGAAATCGTAAAACGATTATACCTACAAATTGACAACATTTCGTTTTGATCAAAAATTCATCACTTTGAATCAAAATTTCATAACTCCTGTCTTATACACGGGGAACGTTCCAAACTTTGGCCTAAGTCATATTCAAGCCTCAGTTGATAGTAGCCAAAGTTGCAAGGAAATCGTAAAACATTTATACCTACAAATTGACAACATTTCGTTTTGATCAAAAATTCATCATTTTGAATCAAAATTTCATAACTCCTGTCTTATATACGAAGAACGTTCCAAACTTTGGCCTAAATCATATTTAGGCTTCAGTTGTTGGTAGCCAAAGTTTCACAGAAATCGTAAAACATTTATACCTACAAATTGACAACATTTCGTTTTGATCAAAAATTCATCATTTTGTATCAAAATTTCATAACTCGCTGTCTTATACACGGGGAACGTTCCAAACTTTGGCCTGAATCATATTTAGGCCTCAGTTGTTTGTAGCCAAAGTTTTACAGAAATCGTAAAACATTTATACCTACAAATTGACCACATTACGTTTTGATCAAAAATTCATCATTTTGAATCAAAATTTCATAACTCCTGTCGTAAACACGGGGAACGTTCCAAACTTTGGCCTAAATCATATTTAGGCCTCAGTTGTTTTGACAACATTTCGTTTTGATCAAAAATTCATCACTTTGAATCAAAATTTCATAACTCCTGTCTTATACACGGGGAACGTTCCAAACTTTGGCAAAAAGCATATTCAGGCCTAAGCTAATTGTAGCCAAAGTTTCATAGAAATCGCAAAACGTTTACACCAACAAATTGACAACATTTCGTTTTGATCAGAAATACATCATTTTGAATCAAAATTTCATAACTCCTGTCTTATACACGGGGAACGTTCCATAATTTGGCATAAAGCATAGTTAAGCCTAACTGATAGTCGCCAAAGGTTCATAGAAATCGCAAAACATTTACACCTACAAATTGACATTTCGTTTTGATCAAAAATTCATCATTTTGAATCAAAATTTCATAACTCCTGTCTTATACACGGGGAACGTTCCAAACTTTGGCAAAAAGCATATTCACGCCTAAGCTAATTGTAGCCAAAGTTTCATAGAAATCGCAAAACGTTTACACCTACAAATTGACAACATTTCGTTTTGATCAAAAATTCATCGTTTTGATCAAAAATTCATCATTTTGAATCAAAATTTCATTACTCCTGTCTTATATACGAAGAACGTTCCAATTTTGGCCTAAATCATATTTAGGCTTCAGTTGTTTGTAGCCAAAGTTTTACAGAAATCGTAAAACATTTATACCTACAAATTGACAACATTTCGTTTTGATCAAAAATTCATCATTTTAAATCAAAATTTCATAACTCCTGTCTTATACACGGGGAACGTTCCAAACTTTGGCCTGAATCATATGTAGGCCTCAGTTGTTTGTAGCCAAAGTTTTACAGAAATCGTAAAACATTTATACCTACAAATTGACCACATTACGTTTTGATCAAAAATTCATCATTTTGAATCAAAATTTCATAACTCCTGTCGTATACACGGGGAACGTTCCAAACTTTGGCCTAAATCATATTTAGGCCTCAGTTGTTTTGACAACATTTCGTTTTGATCAAAAATTCATCACTTTGAATCAAAATTTCATAACTCCTGTCTTATACACGTAGAACGTTCCAAACTTTGGCAAAAAGCATATTTAGGCCTAAGCTAATTGTAGCCAAAGTTTCATAGAAATCGCAAAACGTTTACACCAACAAATTGACAACATTTCGTTTTGATCAGAAATACATCATTTTGAATCAAAATTTCATAACTCCTGTCTTATACACGGGGAACGTTCCAAAATTTGGCATAAAGCATAGTTAAGCCTTAACTGATAGTCGCCAAAGTTTCATAGAAATCGCAAAACATTTACACCTACAAATTGACATTTCGTTTTCATCAAAAATTCATCATTTTGAATCCAAATTTCATAACTCCTGTCTTATACACGGGGAACGTTCCAAACTTTGGCAAAAAGCATATTCACGCCTAAGCTAATTGTAGCCAAAGTTTTTTTATAGAAATCGCAAAACGTTTACACCTACAAATTGACAACATTTCGTTTTGATCAAAAATTCATCATTTTGAATCAAAATTTCATTACTCCTGTCTTATATACGAAGAACGTTCCAATTTTGGCCTAAATCATATTTAGGCTTCAGTTGTTTGTAGCCAAAGTTTTACAGAAATCGTAAAACATTTATACCTACAAATTGACAACATTTCGTTTTGATCAAAAATTCATCATTTTAAATCAAAATTTCATAACTCCTGTCTTATACACGGGGAACGTTCCAAACTTTGGCCTGAATAATATTTAGGCCTCAGTTGTTTGTAGCCAAAGTTGCAAGGAAATCGTAAAACATTTATACCTACAAATTGACAACATTTCGTTTTGATCAAAAATTCATCATTTTGAATCAAAATTTCATAACTCCTGTCTTATATACGAAGAACGTTCCAAACTTTGGCACAAAGAATATTTTTGCCTCAGCTGTAAGTAGTTAAAGTTTCATAGAAATCGCAAAACGTATACACCTACAAATTGACAACATTTCGTTTTGATCAAAAATTCATCATTTTGAATCAAAATATCATAACTCCTGTCTTATACACGGGGAACGTTTCAAACTTTGACATAAAGCATATTTAAGCCTCAACTGTTAGTCGCCAAAGTTTCATAGAAATCGCAAAACGTTTACACCTACAAATTGACAACATTTCGTTTTGATAAGAAATTCATCATTTTGAATCAAAATTTCATAACTCCTGTCTTATACTCGGGGAATGTTCCAAACGTTTGCCTAAAGCATATTCAGGCCTTAGCTATTAGTAGCCAAAGTTGCAAGAAAATCATAAACCGTTTATACCTACAAATTGACATTTCGTTTTGATCAGAAATTCATCATTTTGAATCAAAATTTCATAACTCCTGTCTTATACTCGGGGAATGTTCCAAACGTTTGCCTAAAGCATATTTAGGCCTAAGCTATTAGTAGCCAAAGTTGCAAGGAAATCATAAACCGTTTATACCTACAAATTGACAACATTTCGTTTTGATCAAAAATTCATCATTATGAATCAAAATTTCATAACTCCTGTCTTATACACGGGAAACGTTCCAAACTTTGGCCTGAATCATATTTAGGCCTCAGTTGTTTGTAGCCAAAGTTTTACAGAAATCGTAAAACATTTATACCTACAAATTGACAACATTTCGTTTTGATCAAAAATTCATCATTTTGAATCAAAATTTCATAACTCCTGTCTTATACACGGGGAACGTTCCAAACTTTGGCATTAATCATATTTGGGCCTCAGTTGTTTGTAGCCAAAGTTTCCCAGAAATTGTAAAACATTTATACCTACAAATTGACCACATTACGTTTTGATCAAAAATTCATCATTTTGAATCAAAATTTCATAACTCCTGTCTTATACACGGGGAACTATCCAAACTTTGGCCTAAATCATATTTAGGCCTCAGTTGTTTGTAGCCAAAGTTTCACAGAAATCGTAAAACATTTATACCCACAAATTGAAAACATTTCGTTTTGATCAAAAATTCATCATTTTGTATCAAAATTTCATAACTCCTGTCTTATACACGGGGAACGTTCCAAACTTTGGCCTAAATAATATTTAGGCCACAGTTGTTAGTAGCCAAAGTTTCACAGAAATCGTAAAACGTTTAATACCTACAAATTGACAACATTTCATTTTGATCAAAAATTCATCATTTTGTATCAAAATTTCATAACTCCTGTCTTATACACGGGGAACGTTCCAAACTTTGGCCTAAATAATATTTAGGCCTCAGTTGTTAGTAGCCAAAGTTTCACAGAAATCGTAAAACGTTTAATACCTACAAATTGACAACATTTCGTTTTGATCAAAAATTCATCATTTTGAATCAAAATTTCATAACTCCTGTCTTATACACGGGGAACGTTCCAAACTTTGGCCTAAATCATATTTAGGCCTCAGTTGTTTGTAGCAAAAGTTTTACAGAAATCGTAAAACGATTATACCTACAAATTGACAACATTTCGTTTTGATCAAAAATTCATCACTTTGAATCAAAATTTCATAACTCCTGTCTTATACACGGGGAACGTTCCAAACTTTGGCCTAAGTCATATTCAAGCCTCAGTTGATAGTAGCCAAAGTTGCAAGGAAATCGTAAAACATTTATACCTACAAATTGACAACATTTCGTTTTGATCAAAAATTCATCATTTTGAATCAAAATTTCATAACTCCTGTCTTATATACGAAGAACGTTCCAAACTTTGGCCTAAATCATATTTAGGCTTCAGTTGTTGGTAGCCAAAGTTTCACAGAAATCGTAAAACATTTATACCTACAAATTGACAACATTTCGTTTTGATCAAAAATTCATCATTTTGTATCAAAATTTCATAACTCGCTGTCTTATACACGGGGAACGTTCCAAACTTTGGCCTGAATCATATTTAGGCCTCAGTTGTTTGTAGCCAAAGTTTTACAGAAATCGTAAAACATTTATACCTACAAATTGACCACATTACGTTTTGATCAAAAATTCATCATTTTGAATCAAAATTTCATAACTCCTGTCGTAAACACGGGGAACGTTCCAAACTTTGGCCTAAATCATATTTAGGCCTCAGTTGTTTTGACAACATTTCGTTTTGATCAAAAATTCATCACTTTGAATCAAAATTTCATAACTCCTGTCTTATACACGGGGAACGTTCCAAACTTTGGCAAAAAGCATATTCAGGCCTAAGCTAATTGTAGCCAAAGTTTCATAGAAATCGCAAAACGTTTACACCAACAAATTGACAACATTTCGTTTTGATCAGAAATACATCATTTTGAATCAAAATTTCATAACTCCTGTCTTATACACGGGGAACGTTCCATAATTTGGCATAAAGCATAGTTAAGCCTAACTGATAGTCGCCAAAGGTTCATAGAAATCGCAAAACATTTACACCTACAAATTGACATTTCGTTTTGATCAAAAATTCATCATTTTGAATCAAAATTTCATAACTCCTGTCTTATACACGGGGAACGTTCCAAACTTTGGCAAAAAGCATATTCACGCCTAAGCTAATTGTAGCCAAAGTTTTTTTATAGAAATCGCAAAACGTTTACACCTACAAATTGACAACATTTCGTTTTGATCAAAAATTCATCATTTTGAATCAAAATTTCATTACTCCTGTCTTATATACGAAGAACGTTCCAATTTTGGCCTAAATCATATTTAGGCTTCAGTTGTTTGTAGCCAAAGTTTTACAGAAATCGTAAAACATTTATACCTACAAATTGACAACATTTCGTTTTGATCAAAAATTCATCATTTTAAATCAAAATTTCATAACTCCTGTCTTATACACGGGGAACGTTCCAAACTTTGGCCTGAATCATATTTAGGCCTCAGTTGTTTGTAGCCAAAGTTTCCCAGAAATTGTAAAACATTTATACCTACAAATTGACCACATTACGTTTTGATCAAAAATTCATCATTTTGAATCAAAATTTCATAACTCCTGTCTTATACACGGGGAACTATCCAAACTTTGGCCTAAATCATATTTAGGCCTCAGTTGTTTGTAGCCAAAGTTTCACAGAAATCGTAAAACATTTATACCTACAAATTGACCACATTACGTTTTGATCTAAAATTCATCATTTTGAATCATTTCATAACTCCTGTCTTATACACGGGGAACGTTCCAAACTTTGGCCTAAATCATATGTAGGCCTCAGTTGTTTGTAGCAAATGTTTTACAGAAATCGTAAAACATTTATACCTACAAATTGAAAACATTTCGTTTTGATCAAAAATTCATCATTTTGTATCAAAATTTCATAACTCCTGTCTTATACACGGGGAACGTTCCAAACTTTGGCCTAAATAATATTTAGGCCACAGTTGTTAGTAGCCAAAGTTTCACAGAAATCGTAAAACGTTTAATACCTACAAATTGACAACATTTCATTTTGATCAAAAATTCATCATTTTGTATCAAAATTTCATAACTCCTGTCTTATACACGGGGAACGTTCCAAAATTTGGCATAAAGCATAGTTAAGCCTTAACTGATAGTCGCCAAAGTTTTATAGAAATCGCAAAACATTTACACCTACAAATTGACATTTCGTTTTGATCAAAAATTCATCATTTTGAATCCAAATTTCATAACTCCTGTCTTATACACGGGGAACGTTCCAAACTTTGGCACAAAGCATATTCAGGCCTCAGCTGTTTGTAGCCAAAGTTTCATAGAAATCGCAAAACGTTTACACCTACAAATTGACAACATTTCGTTTTGATCAAAAATTCATCATTTTAAATCAAAATTTCATTACTCCGGTCTTATACACGGGGAACGTTCCAAACTTTGGCCTAAATCATATTTAGGCCTCAGTTGTTTGTAGCCAAAGTTTTACAGAAATCGTAAAACATTTATACCTACAAATTGACAACATTTCGTTTTGATCAAAAATTCATCATTTTAAATCAAAATTTCATTACTCCGGTCTTATACACGGGGAACGTTCAAAACTTTGGCCTAAATCAGATTCAGGCCTCTGTTGATAGTAGCCAAAGTTGCAAGGAAATCGTAAACCGTTTATACCTACAAATTGACAACATTTCGTTTTGATCAAAAATTCATCATTTTGAATCCAAATTTCATAACTCCTGTCTTATACACGGGGAACGTTCCAAACTTTGGCAAAAAGCATATTCAGGCCTAAGCTAATTTTAGCCAAAGTTTCATAGAAATCGCAAAACGTTTACACCTACAAATTGACAACATTTCGTTTTGATCAAAAATTCATCATTTTGAATCAAAATTTCATAACTCCTGTCTTATATACGAAAAACGTTCCAAACTTTGGCCTAAATCATATTTAGGCTTCAGTTGTTTGTAGCCCAAGTTTTACAGAAATCGTAAAACATTTATACCTACAAATTGACAACATTTCGTTTTGATCAAAAATTCATCATTTTAAATCAAAATTTCAGTACTCCGGTCTCATACACGGGGAACGTTCCAAACTTTGGCCTAAACCATATTTACGCCTCAACTGATAGTCGCCAAAGTTTCATAGAAATCGCAAAATGTTTACACCTACAAATTGACATTTCGTTTTGATCAAAAATTCATCATTTTGAATCAAAATTTCATAAATCCTGTCTTATAAACGGGAAACGTGCCAAACTTTGGCCTAAAGCATATTCAGGCGTTAGCTATTAGTTGCCAAAGTTGCAAGGAAATCATCAACCGTTTATACCTGCAAATTGACAACATTTCGTTTTGATCAAAAATTCATCGCTTTGAATCAAAATTTCATAACTCCTGTCTTATACACGGGGAACGTTCCAAACTTTGGCCTAAATCATATTCAGGCCTCAGTTGTTTGTAGCAAAAGTCTTACAGAAATCGTAAAACATTTATACCTACAAATTGACCACATTACGTTTTGATCTAAAATTCATCATTTTGAATCATTTCATAACTCCTGTCTTATACACGGGGAACGTTCCAAACTTTGGCCTAAATCATATTTAGGCCTCAGTTGTTTGTAGCCAAAGTTTCCCAGAAATTGTAAAACATTTATACCTACAAATTGACCACATTACGTTTTGATCAAAAGTTCATCATTTTGAATCAAAATTTCATAACTCCTGTCTTATACACGGGGAACTATCCAAACTTTGGCCTAAATCATATTTAGGCCTCAGTTGTTTGTAGCCAAAGTTTCACAGAAATCGTAAAACATTTATACCTACAAATTGACCTCATTACGTTTTGATCTAAAATTCATCATTTTGAATCATTTCATAACTCCTGTCTTATACACGGGGAACGTTCCAAACTTTGGCCTAAATCATATGTAGGCCTCAGTTGTTTGTAGCAAATGTTTTACAGAAATCGTAAAACATTTATACCTACAAATTGAAAACATTTCGTTTTGATCAAAAATTCATCATTTTGTATCAAAATTTCATAACTCCTGTCTTATACACGGGGAACGTTCCAAACTTTGGCCTAAATAATATTTAGGCCACAGTTGTTAGTAGCCAAAGTTTCACAGAAATCGTAAAACGTTTAATACCTACAAATTGACAACATTTCATTTTGATCAAAAATTCATCATTTTGTATCAAAATTTCATAACTCCTGTCTTATACACGGGGAACGTTCCAAACTTTGGCCTAAATAATATTTAGGCCTCAGTTGTTAGTAGCCAAAGTTTCACAGAAATCGTAAAACGTTTAATACCTACAAATTGACAACATTTCGTTTTGATCAAAAATTCATCATTTTGAATCAAAATTTCATAACTCCTGTCTTATACACGGGGAACGTTCCAAACTTTGGCCTAAATCATATTTAGGCCTCAGTTGTTTGTAGCAAAAGTTTTACAGAAATCGTAAAACGATTATACCTACAAATTGACAACATTTCGTTTTGATCAAAAATTCATCACTTTGAATCAAAATTTCATAACTCCTGTCTTATACACGGGGAACGTTCCAAACTTTGGCCTAAGTCATATTCAGGCCTCAGTTGATAGTAGCCAAAGTTGCAAGGAAATCGTAAAACATTTATACCTACAAATTGACAACATTTCGTTTTGATCAAAAATTCATCATTTTGAATCAAAATTTCATAACTCCTGTCTTATATACGAAGAACGTTCCAAACTTTGGCCTAAATCATATTTAGGCTTCAGTTGTTTGTAGCCAAAGTTTCACAGAAATCGTAAAACATTTATACCTACAAATTGACAACATTTCGTTTTGATCAAAAATTCATCATTTTGTATCAAAATTTCATAACTCGCTGTCTTATACACGGGGAACGTTCCAAACTTTGGCCTGAATCATATTTAGGCCTCAGTTGTTTGTAGCCAAAGTTTTACAGAAATCGTAAAACATTTATACCTACAAATTGACAACATTTCGTTTTGATCAAAAATTCATCATTTTGAATCAAAATTTCATAACTCCTGTCTTATACACGAAGAACGTTCCAAACTTTGGCCTAAATCATATTTAGGCTTCAGTTGTTTGTAGCCAAAGTTTTACAGAAATCTAAAAACATTTATACCTACAAATTGACAACATTTCGTTTTGATCAAAAATTCATCATTTTAAATCAAAATTTCATTACTCCGGTCTTATACACGGGGAACGTTCAAAACTTTGGCCTAAATCAGATTCAGGCCTCTGTTGATAGTAGCCAAAGTTGCAAGGAAATCGTAAACCGTTTATACCTACAAATTGACAACATTTCGTTTTGATCAAAAATTCATCATTTTGAATCCAAATTTCATAACTCCTGTCTTATACACGGGGAACGTTCCAAACTTTGGCCTAAATCATATTTAGGCCTCAGTTGTTTGTAGCAAAAGTTTTACAGAAATCGTAAAACGATTATACCTACAAATTGACAACATTTCGTTTTGATCAAAAATTCATCATTTTGTATCGAAATTTCATAACTCCTGTCTTATACACGGGGAACGTTCCAAACTTTGGCCTAAATCATATTCACGCCTCAGTTGATAGTAGCCAAAGTTGCAAGGAAATCGTAAAACATTTATACCTACAAATTGACAACATTTCGTTTTTTGATCAAAAATTCATCATTTTGAATGAAAATTTCATAACTCCTGTCTTATACTCGCGGAACGTTCCAAACTTTGGCCTGAATCATATTTAGGCCTCAGTTGTTTGTAGTCAAAGTTGCAAGGAAATCGTAAACCGTTTATACCTGCAAATTGACATTTCGTTTTGATCAAAAATTCATCATTTTGAATCAAAATTTCATAACTCTTGTCTTATGCACGGGGCACGTTCCAAACTTTGGCACAAAGCATATTTAGGCCTATGCTGTTTGTAGCCAAAGTTGCAAGGAGATCGTAAACCGTTTATACCTGCAAATTGACATTTCGTTTTGATCAAAAATTCATCATTTTGAATCAAAATTTCATAACTCCTGTCTTATACACGAAGCACGTTCCAAACTTTGGCACAAAGAATATTTTTGCCTCAGCTGTAAGTAGTTAAAGTTTCATAGAAATCGCAAAACGTTTACACCTACAAATTGACAACATTTCGTTTTGATCAAAAATTCATCATTTTGAATCAAAATATCATAACTCCTGTCTTATACACGGGGAACGTTTCAAACTTTGACATAAAGCATATTTAAGCCTCAACTGTTAGTCGCCAAAGTTTCATAGAAATCGCAAAACGTTTACACCTACAAATTGACAACATTTCGTTTTGATAAGAAATTCATCATTTTGAATCAAAATTTCATAACTCCTGTCTTATACTCGGGGAATGTTCCAAACGTTTGCCTAAAGCATATTCAGGCCTTAGCTATTAGTAGCCAAAGTTGCAAGAAAATCATAAACCGTTTATACCTACAAATTGACATTTCGTTTTGATCAGAAATTCATCATTTTGAATCAAAATTTCATAACTCCTGTCTTATACTCGGGGAATGTTCCAAACGTTTGCCTAAAGCATATTTAGGCCTAAGCTATTAGTAGCCAAAGTTGCAAGGAAATCATAAACCGTTTATACCTACAAATTGACAACATTTCGTTTTGATCAAAAATTCATCATTATGAATCAAAATTTCATAACTCCTGTCTTATACACGGGAAACGTTCCAAACTTTGGCCTGAATCATATTTAGGCCTCAGTTGTTTGTAGCCAAAGTTTTACAGAAATCGTAAAACATTTATACCTACAAATTGACAACATTTCGTTTTCATCAAAAATTCATCATTTTGAATCAAAATTTCATAACTCCTGTCTTATACACGGGGAACGTTCCAAACTTTGGCATTAATCATATTTGGGCCTCAGTTGTTTGTAGCCAAAGTTTCCCAGAAATTGTAAAACATTTATACCTACAAATTGACCACATTACGTTTTGATCAAAAATTCATCATTTTGAATCAAAATTTCATAACTCCTGTCTTATACACGGGGAACTATCCAAACTTTGGCCTAAATCATATTTAGGCCTCAGTTGTTTGTAGCAAAAGTTTTACAGAAATCGTAAAACATTTATACCTACAAATTGACCACATTACGTTTTGATCAAAAATTCATCATTTTGAATCATTTCATAACTCCTGTCTTATACACGGGGAACGTTCCAAACTTTGGACTAAATCATATTTAGGCCTCAGTTGTTTGTAGCCAAAGTTTCACAGAAATCGTAAAACGTTTAATACCTACAAATTGACAACATTTCGTTTTGATCAAAACTTCATCATTTTGTATCAAAATTTCATAACTCCTGTCTTATACACGGGGAACGTTCCAAACTTTGGCCTGAATCATATTTAGGCCTCAGTTGTTTGTAGCCAAAGTTTTACAGAAATCGTAAAACATTTATACCTACAAATTGACCACATTACGTTTTGATCTAAAATTCATCATTTTGAATCATTTCATAACTCCTGTCTTATACACGGGGAACGTTCCAAACTTTGGCCTAAATCATATTTAGGCCTCAGTTGTTTGTAGCAAAAGTTTTACAGAAATCGTAAAACATTTATACCTACAAATTGAAAACATTTCATTTTGATCAAAAATTCATCATTTTGTATCAAAATTTCATAACTCCTGTCTTATACACGGGGAATGTTCCAAACGTTTGCCTAAAGCATATTGAGGCCTAAGCTATTAGTAGCCAAAGTTGCAAGTAAATCATAAACCGTTTATACCTAAAAATTGACAACATTTCGTTTTGATCAAAAATTCATCATTTTGAATCAAAATTTCATAACTCCTGTCTTATACACGGGGAACGTTCCAAAATTTGGCATAAAGCATAGTTAAGCCTTAACTGATAGTCGCCAAAGGTTCATAGAAATCGCAAAACATTTACACCTACAAATTGACATTTCGTTTTCATCAAAAATTCATCATTTTGAATCCAAATTTCATAACTCCTGTCTTATACACGGGGAACGTTCCAAACTTTGGCAAAAAGCATATTCACGCCTAAGCTAATTGTAGCCAAAGTTTCATAGAAATCGCAAAACGTTTACACCTACAAATTGACAACATTTCGTTTTGATCAAAAATTCATCATTTTGAATCAAAATTTCATTACTCCTGTCTTATATACGAAGAACGTTCCAATTTTGGCCTAAATCATATTTAGGCTTCAGTTGTTTGTAGCCAAAGTTTTACAGAAATCGTAAAACATTTATACCTACAAATTGACAACATTTCGTTTTGATCAAAAATTCATCATTTTAAATCAAAATTTCATAACTCCTGTCTTATACACGGGGAACGTTCCAAACTTTGGCATTAATCATATTTGGGCCTTAGTTGTTATTAGCCAAAGTTTCATAGAAATTGCAAAACGATTATACCTACAAATTGACAACATTTCGTTTTGATCAAAAATTCATCACTTTGAATCAAAATTTCATAACTCCTGTCTAATACACGGGGAACGTTCCAAACTTTGGCCTAAATCATATTCAGGCCTCAGTTGATAGTAGCCAAAGTTGCAAGGAAATCGTAAAACGTTTATACCTACAAATTGACAACATTTCGTTTTGATCAAAAATTCATCATTTTGAATCAAAATTTCATAACTCCTGTCTTATATACGAAGAACGTTCCAAACTTTGGCCTAAATCATATTTAGGCTTCAGTTGTTTGTAGCCAAAGTTTCACAGAAATCGTAAAACATTTATACCTACAAATTGACAACATTTCGTTTTGATCAAAAATTCATCATTTTGTATCAAAATTTCATAACTCACTGTCTTATACACGGGGAACGTTCCAAACTTTGGCCTGAATCATATTTAGGCCTCAGTTGTTTGTAGCCAAAGTTTTACAGAAATCGTAAAACATTTATACCTACAAATTGACCACATTACGTTTTGATCAAAAATTCATCATTTTGAATCAAAATTTCATAACTCCTGTCGTATACACGGGGAACGTTCCAAACTTTGGCCTAAATCATATTCACGCCTCAGTTGATAGTAGCCAAAGTTGCAAGGAAATCGTAAAACATTTATACCTACAAATTGACAACATTTCGTTTTGATCAAAAATTCATCATTTTGAATCAAA
This sequence comes from Sminthurides aquaticus, assembly GCA_906901655.1. NCBI lineage: Eukaryota > Metazoa > Arthropoda > Collembola > Symphypleona > Sminthurididae > Sminthurides > Sminthurides aquaticus. The sequence goes on along the minus strand of CAJQTT010000026.1, from coordinate 656,406 downwards.
ATTTCATAACTCCTGTCTTATACTCGCGGAACGTTCCAAAGTTTGGCCTGAATCATATTTAGGCCTCAGTTGTTTGTAGTCAAAGTTGCAAGGAAATCGTAAACCGTTTATACCTGCAAATTGACATTTCGTTTTGATCAAAAATTCATCATTTTGAATCAAAATTTCATAACTCTTGTCTTATTCACGGGGCACGTTCCAAACTTTGGCACAAAGCATATTTAGGCCTATGCTGTTTGTAGCCAAAGTTGCAAGGAGATCGTAAACCGTTTATACCTGCAAATTGACATTTCGTTTTGATCAAAAATTCATCATTTTGAATCAAAATTTCATAACTCCTGTCTTATACACGAAGCACGTTCCAAACTTTGGCACAAAGAATATTTTTGCCTCAGCTGTAAGTAGTTAAAGTTTCATAGAAATCGCAAAACGTTTACACCTACAAATTGACCACATTACGTTTTGATCAAAAATTCATCATTTTGAATCATTTCATAACTCCTGTCTTATACACGGTGAACGTTTCAAACTTTGGCCTGAATCATTTTTAGGCCTCAGTTGTTTGTAGCCAAAGTTTCCCAGAAATTGTAAAACATTTATACCTACAAATTGACCACATTACGTTTTGATCAAAAATTCATCATTTTGAATCATTTCATAACTCCTGTCTTATACACGGTGAACGTTTCAAACTTTGGCCTGAATCATATTTAGGCCTCAGTTGTTTGTAGCCAAAGTTTTACAGAAATCGTAAAACATTTATACCTACAAATTGACCACATTACGTTTTGATCTAAAATTCATCATTTTGAATCATTTCATAACTCCTGTCTTATACACGGGGAACGTTCCAAACTTTGGCCTAAATCATATGTAGGCCTCAGTTGTTTGTAGCAAATGTTTTACAGAAATCGTAAAACATTTATACCTACAAATTGAAAACATTTCGTTTTGATCAAAAATTCATCATTTTGTATCAAAATTTCATAACTCCTGTCTTATACACGGGGAACGTTCCAAACTTTGGCCTAAATAATATTTAGGCCTCAGTTGTTAGTAGCCAAAGTTTCACAGAAATCGTAAAACGTTTAATACCTACAAATTGACAACATTTCATTTTGATCAAAAATTCATCATTTTGTATCAAAATTTCATAACTCCTGTCTTATACACGGGGAACGTTCCAAACTTTGGCCTAAATAATATTTAGGCCTCAGTTGTTAGTAGCCAAAGTTTCACAGAAATCGTAAAACGTTTAATACCTACAAATTGACAACATTTCGTTTTGATCAAAAATTCATCATTTTGAATCAAAATTTCATAACTCCTGTCTTATACACGGGGAACGTTCCAAACTTTGGCATTAATCATATTTGGGCCTTAGTTGTTAGTAGCCAAAGTTTCATAGAAATTGCAAAACGATTATACCTACAAATTGACAACATTTCGTTTTGATCAAAAATTCATCACTTTGAATCAAAATTTCATAACTCCTGTCTTATACACGGGGAACGTTCCAAACTTTGGCCTAAGTCATATTCAGGCCTCAGTCGATAGTAGCCAAAGTTGCAAGGAAATCGTAAAACATTTATACCTACAAATTGACAACATTTCGTTGTGATCAAAAATTCATCATTTTGAATCAAAATTTCATAACTCCTGTCTTATATACGAAGAACGTTCCAAACTTTGGCCTAAATCATATTTAGGCTTCAGTTGTTTGTAGCCAAAGTTTTACAGAAATCGTAAAACATTTATACCTACAAATTGACCACATTACGTTTTGATCAAAAATTCATCATTTTGAATCAAAATTTCATAACTCCTGTCGTATACACGGGGAACGTTCCAAACTTTGGCCTAAATCATATTTAGGCCTCAGTTGTTTTGACAACATTTCGTTTTGATCAAAAATTCATCACTTTGAATCAAAATTTCATAACTCCTGTCTTATACACGGGGAACGTTCCAAACTTTGGCCTAAATAATATTTAGGCCTCAGTTGTTAGTAGCCAAAGGATCATAGAAATCGCAAAACATTTACACCTACAAATTGACATTTCGTTTTCATCAAAAATTCATCATTTTGAATCCAAATTTCATAACTCCTGTCTTATACACGGGGAACGTTCCAAACTTTGGCAAAAAGCATATTCACGCCTAAGCTAATTGTAGCCAAAGTTTCATAGAAATCGCAAAACGTTTACACCTACAAATTGACAACATTTCGTTTTGATCAAAAATTCATCATTTTGAATCAAAATTTCATTACTCCTGTCTTATATACGAAGAACGTTCCAATTTTGGCCTAAATCATATTTAGGCTTCAGCTGTTTGTAGCCAAAGTTTTACAGAAATCGTAAAACATTTATACCTACAAATTGACAACATTTCGTTTTGATCAAAAATTCATCATTTTAAATCAAAATTTCATAACTCCTGTCTTATACACGGGGAACGTTCCAAACTTTGGCCTGAATCATATTTAGGCCTCAGTTGTTTGTAGCCAAAGTTTTACAGAAATCGTAAAACATTTATACCTACAAATTGACCACATTACGTTTTGATCAAAAATTCATCATTTTGAATCAAAATTTCATGACTCCTGTCGTATACACGGGGAACGTTCCAAACTTTGGCCTAAATCATATTTAGGCCTCAGTTGTTTTGACAACATTTCGTTTTGATCAAAAATTCATCACTTTGAATCAAAATTTCATAACTCCTGTCTTATACACGTAGAACGTTCCAAACTTTGGCAAAAACCATATTTAGGCCTAAGCTAATTGTAGCCAAAGTTTCATAGAAATCGCAAAACGTTTACACCAACAAATTGACAACATTTCGTTTTGATCAGAAATACATCATTTTGAGTCAAAATATCATAACTCCTGTCTTATACACGGGGAACGTTCCAAAATTTGGCATAAAGCATAGTTAAGCCTTAACTGATAGTCGCCAAAGTTTCATAGAAATCGCAAAACATTTACACCTACAAATTGACATTTCGTTTTCATCAAAAATGCATCATTTTGAATCCAAATTTCATAACTCCTGTCTTATACACGGGGAACGTTCCAAACTTTGGCAAAAAGCATATTCACGCCTAAGCTAATTGTAGCCAAAGTTTCATAGAAATCGCAAAACGTTTACACCTACAAATTGACAACATTTCGTTGTGATCAAAAATTCATCATTTTGAATCAAAATTTCATTACTCCTGTCTTATATACGAAGAACGTTCCAATTTTGGCCTAAATCATATTTAGGCTTCAGTTGTTTGTAGCCAAAGTTTTACAGAAATCGTAAAACATTTATACCTACAAATTGACAACATTTCGTTTTGATCAGAAATACATCATTTTGAATCAAAATTTCATAACTCCTGTCTTATACACGGGGAACGTTCCAAAATTTGGCATAAAGCATAGTTAAGCCTTAACTGATAGTCGCCAAAGTTTCATAGAAATCGCAAAACATTTACACCTACAAATTGACATTTCGTTTTGATCAAAAATTCATCATTTTGAATCCAAATTTCATAACTCCTGTCTAATACACGGGGAACGTTCCAAACTTTGGCACAAAGCATATTCAGGCCTCAGCTGTTTGTAGCCAAAGTTTTACAGAAATCTAAAAACATTTATACCTACAAATTGACAACATTTCGTTTTGATCAAAAATTCATCATTTTAAATCAAAATTTCATTACTCCGGTCTTATACACGGGGAACGTTCAAAACTTTGGCCTAAATCAGATTCAGGCCTCTGTTGATAGTAGCCAAAGTTGCAAGGAAATCGTAAACCGTTTATACCTACAAATTGACAACATTTCGTTTTGATCAAAAATTCATCATTTTGAATCCAAATTTCATAACTCCTGTCTTATACACGGGGAACGTTCCAAACTTTGGCCTAAATCATATTTAGGCCTCAGTTGTTTGTAGCAAAAGTTTTACAGAAATCGTAAAACGATTATACCTACAAATTGACAACATTTCGTTTTGATCAAAAATTCATCATTTTGTATCGAAATTTCATAACTCCTGTCTTATACACGGGGAACGTTCCAAACTTTGGCCTAAATCATATTCACGCCTCAGTTGATAGTAGCCAAAGTTGCAAGGAAATCGTAAAACATTTATACCTACAAATTGACAACATTTCGTTTTGATCAAAAATTCATCATTTTGAATGAACATTTCATAACTCCTGTCTTATACTCGCGGAACGTTCCAAACTTTGGCCTGAATCATATTTAGGCCTCAGTTGTTTGTAGTCAAAGTTGCAAGGAAATCGTAAACCGTTTATACCTGCAAATTGACATTTCGTTTTGATCAAAAATTCATCATTTTGAATCAACATTTCATAACTCTTGTCCTATGCACGGGGCACGTTCCAAACTTTGGCACAAAGCATATTTAGGCCTATGCTGTTTGTAGCCAAAGTTGCAAGGAGATCGTAAACCGTTTATACCTGCAAATTGACATTTCGTTTTGATCAAAAATTCATCATTTTGAATCAAAATTTCATAACTCCTGTCTTATACACGAAGCACGTTCCAAACTTTGGCACAAAGAATATTTTTGCCTCAGCTGTAAGTAGTTAAAGTTTCATAGAAATCGCAAAACGTTTACACCTACAAATTGACAACATTTCGTTTTGATCAAAAATTCATCATTTTGAATCAAAATATCATAACTCCTGTCTTATACACGGGGAACGTTTCAAACTTTGACATAAAGCATATTTAAGCCTCAACTGTTAGTCGCCAAAGTTTCATAGAAATCGCAAAACGTTTACACCTACAAATTGACAACATTTCGTTTTGATAAGAAATTCATCATTTTGAATCAAAATTTCATAACTCCTGTCTTATACTCGGGGAATGTTCCAAACGTTTGCCTAAAGCATATTCAGGCCTTAGCTATTAGTAGCCAAAGTTGCAAGAAAATCATAAACCGTTTATACCTACAAATTGACATTTCGTTTTGATCAGAAATTCATCATTTTGAATCAAAATTTCATAACTCCTGTCTTATACTCGGGGAATATTCCAAACGTTTGCCTAAAGCATATTTAGGCCTAAGCTATTAGTAGCCAAAGTTGCAAGGAAATCATAAACCGTTTATACCTACAAATTGACAACATTTCGTTTTGATCAAAAATTCATCATTATGAATCAAAATTTCATAACTCCTGTCTTATACACGGGAAACGTTCCAAACTTTGGCCTGAATCATATTTAGGCCTCAGTTGTTTGTAGCCAAAGTTTTACAGAAATCGTAAAACATTTATACCTACAAATTGACAACATTTCGTTTTGATCAAAAATTCATCATTTTGAATCAAAATTTCATAACTCCTGTCTTATACACGGGGAACGTTCCAAACTTTGGCATTAATCATATTTGGGCCTCAGTTGTTTGTAGCCAAAGTTTCCCAGAAATTGTAAAACATTTATACCTACAAATTGACCACATTACGTTTTGATCAAAAATTCATCATTTTGAATCAAAATTTCATAACTCCTGTCTTATACACGGGGAACTATCCAAACTTTGGCCTAAATCATATTTAGGCCTCAGTTGTTTGTAGCCAAAGTTTCACAGAAATCGTAAAACATTTATACCTACAAATTGACCACATTACGTTTTGATCTAAAATTCATCATTTTGAATCATTTCATAACTCCTGTCTTATACACGGGGAACGTTCCAAACTTTGGCCTAAATCATATGTAGGCCTCAGTTGTTTGTAGCAAATGTTTTACAGAAATCGTAAAACATTTATACCTACAAATTGAAAACATTTCGTTTTGATCAAAAATTCATCATTTTGTATCAAAATTTCATAACTCCTGTCTTATACACGGGGAACGTTCCAAACTTTGGCCTAAATAATATTTAGGCCACAGTTGTTAGTAGCCAAAGTTTCACAGAAATCGTAAAACGTTTAATACCTACAAATTGACAACATTTCATTTTGATCAAAAATTCATCATTTTGTATCAAAATTTCATAACTCCTGTCTTATACACGGGGAACGTTCCAAACTTTGGCCTAAATAATATTTAGGCCTCAGTTGTTAGTAGCCAAAGTTTCACAGAAATCGTAAAACGTTTAATACCTACAAATTGACAACATTTCGTTTTGATCAAAAATTCATCATTTTGAATCAAAATTTCATAACTCCTGTCTTATACACGGGAACGTTCCAAACTTTGGCCTAAATCATATTTAGGCCTCAGTTGTTTGTAGCAAAAGTTTTACAGAAATCGTAAAACGATTATACCTACAAATTGACAACATTTCGTTTTGATCAAAAATTCATCACTTTGAATCAAAATTTCATAACTCCTGTCTTATACACGGGGAACGTTCCAAACTTTGGCCTAAGTCATATTCAGGCCTCAGTTGATAGTAGCCAAAGTTGCAAGGAAATCGTAAAACATTTATACCTACAAATTGACAACATTTCGTTTTGATCAAAAATTCATCATTTTGAATCAAAATTTCATAACTCCTGTCTTATATACAAAGAACGTTCCAAACGTTGGCCTAAATCATATTTAGGCTTCAGTTGTTTGTAGCCAAAGTTTCACAGAAATCGTAAAACATTTATACCTACAAATTGACAACATTTCGTTTTGATCAAAAATTCATCATTTTGTATCAAAATTTCATAACTCGCTGTCTTATACACGGGGAACGTTCCAAACTTTGGCCTGAATCATATTTAGGCCTCAGTTGTTTGTAGCCAAAGTTTTACAGAAATCGTAAAACATTTATACCTACAAATTGACAACATTTCGTTTTGATCAAAAATTCATCATTTTGAATCAAAATTTCATAACTCCTGTCTTATACACGAAGAACGTTCCAAACTTTGGCCTAAATCATATTTAGGCTTCAGTTGTTTGTAGCCAAAGTTTTACAGAAATCTAAAAACATTTATACCTACAAATTGACAACATTTCGTTTTGATCAAAAATTCATCATTTTAAATCAAAATTTCATTACTCCGGTCTTATACACGGGGAACGTTCAAAACTTTGGCCTAAATCAGATTCAGGCCTCTGTTGATAGTAGCCAAAGTTGCAAGGAAATCGTAAACCGTTTATACCTACAAATTGACAACATTTCGTTTTGATCAAAAATTCATCATTTTGAATCCAAATTTCATAACTCCTGTCGTATACACGGGGAACGTTCCAAACTTTGGCCTAAATCATATTTAGGCCTCAGTTGTTTGTAGCAAAAGTTTTACAGAAATCGTAAAACGATTATACCTACAAATTGACAACATTTCGTTTTGATCAAAAATTCCTCATTTTGTATCGAAATTTCATAACTCCTGTCTTATACACGGGGAACGTTCCAAACTTTGGCCTGAATCATATTTAGGCCTCAGTTGTTTGTAGTCAAAGTTGCAAGGAAATCGTAAACCGTTTATACCTGCAAATTGACATTTCGTTTTGATCAAAAATTCATCATTTTGAATCAAAATTTCATAACTCCTGTCTTATACACGAAGCACGTTCCAAACTTTCGCACAAAGAATATTTTTGCCTCAGCTGTAAGTAGTTAAAGTTTCATAGAAATCGCAAAACGTTTACACCTACAAATTGACAACATTTCGTTTTGATCAAAAATTCATCATTTTGAATCAAAATATCATAACTCCTGTCTTATACACGGGGAACGTTTCAAACTTTGACATAAAGCATATTTAAGCCTCAACTGTTAGTCGCCAAAGTTTCATAGAAATCGCAAAACGTTTACACCTACAAATTGACATTTCGTTTTCATCAAAAATTCATCATTTTGAATCCAAATTTCATAACTCCTGTCTTATACACGGGGAACGTTCCAAACTTTGGCAAAAAGCATATTCACGCCTAAGCTAATTGTAGCCAAAGTTGCAAGAAAATCATAAACCGTTTATACCTACAAATTGACATTTCGTTTTGATCAGAAATTCATCATTTTGAATCAAAATTTCATAACTCCTGTCTTATACTCGGGGAATGTTCCAAACGTTTGCCTAAAGCATATTTAGGCCTAAGCTATTAGTAGCCAAAGTTGCAAGGAAATCATAAACCGTTTATACCTACAAATTGACAACATTTCGTTTTGATCAAAAATTCATCATTATGAATCAAAATTTCATAACTCCTGTCTTATACACGGGAAACGTTCCAAACTTTGGCCTGAATCATATTTAGGCCTCAGTTGTTTGTAGCCAAAGTTTTACAGAAATCGTAAAACATTTATACCTACAAATTGACAACATTTCGTTTTGATCAAAAATTCATCATTTTGAATCAAAATTTCATAACTCCTGTCTTATACACGGGGAACGTTCCAAACTTTGGCATTAATCATATTTGGGCCTCAGTTGTTTGTAGCCAAAGTTTCCCAGAAATTGTAAAACATTTATACCTACAAATTGACCACATTACGTTTTGATCAAAAATTCATCATTTTGAATCAAAATTTCATAACTCCTGTCTTATACACGGGGAACTATCCAAACTTTGGCCTAAATCATATTTAGGCCTCAGTTGTTTGTAGCCAAAGTTTCACAGAAATCGTAAAACATTTATACCTACAAATTGACCACATTACGTTTTGATCTAAAATTCATCATTTTGAATCATTTCATAACTCCTGTCTTATACACGGGGAACGTTCCAAACTTTGGCCTAAATCATATGTAGGCCTCAGTTGTTTGTAGCAAATGTTTTACAGAAATCGTAAAACATTTATACCTACAAATTGACCACATTACGTTTTGATCAAAAATTCATCATTTTGTATCAAAATTTCATAACTCCTGTCTTATACACGGGGAACGTTCCAAACTTTGGCCTAAATAATATTTAGGCCACAGTTGTTAGTAGCCAAAGTTTCACAGAAATCGTAAAACGTTTAATACCTACAAATTGACAACATTTCATTTTGATCAAAAATTCATCATTTTGTATCAAAATTTCATAACTCCTGTCTTATACACGGGGAACGTTCCAAACTTTGGCCTAAATAATATTTAGGCCTCAGTTGTTAGTAGCCAAAGTTTCACAGAAATCGTAAAACGTTTAATACCTACAAATTGACAACATTTCGTTTTGATCAAAAATTCATCATTTTGAATCAAAATTTCATAACTCCTGTCTTATACACGGGGAACGTTCCAAACTTTGGCCTAAATCATATTTAGGCCTCAGTTGTTTGTAGCAAAAGTTTTACAGAAATCGTAAAACGATTATACCTACAAATTGACAACATTTCGTTTTGATCAAAAATTCATCACTTTGAATCAAAATTTCATAACTCCTGTCTTATACACGGGGAACGTTCCAAACTTTGGCCTAAGTCATATTCAAGCCTCAGTTGATAGTAGCCAAAGTTGCAAGGAAATCGTAAAACATTTATACCTACAAATTGACAACATTTCGTTTTGATCAAAAATTCATCATTTTGAATCAAAATTTCATAACTCCTGTCTTATATACGAAGAACGTTCCAAACTTTGGCCTAAATCATATTTAGGCTTCAGTTGTTGGTAGCCAAAGTTTCACAGAAATCGTAAAACATTTATACCTACAAATTGACAACATTTCGTTTTGATCAAAAATTCATCATTTTGTATCAAAATTTCATAACTCGCTGTCTTATACACGGGGAACGTTCCAAACTTTGGCCTGAATCATATTTAGGCCTCAGTTGTTTGTAGCCAAAGTTTTACAGAAATCGTAAAACATTTATACCTACAAATTGACCACATTACGTTTTGATCAAAAATTCATCATTTTGAATCAAAATTTCATAACTCCTGTCGTAAACACGGGGAACGTTCCAAACTTTGGCCTAAATCATATTTAGGCCTCAGTTGTTTTGACAACATTTCGTTTTGATCAAAAATTCATCACTTTGAATCAAAATTTCATAACTCCTGTCTTATACACGGGGAACGTTCCAAACTTTGGCAAAAAGCATATTCAGGCCTAAGCTAATTGTAGCCAAAGTTTCATAGAAATCGCAAAACGTTTACACCAACAAATTGACAACATTTCGTTTTGATCAGAAATACATCATTTTGAATCAAAATTTCATAACTCCTGTCTTATACACGGGGAACGTTCCATAATTTGGCATAAAGCATAGTGTAGCCTAACTGATAGTCGCCAAAGGTTCATAGAAATCGCAAAACATTTACACCTACAAATTGACATTTCGTTTTGATCAAAAATTCATCATTTTGAATCAAAATTTCATAACTCCTGTCTTATACACGGGGAACGTTCCAAACTTTGGCAAAAAGCATATTCACGCCTAAGCTAATTGTAGCCAAAGTTTCATAGAAATCGCAAAACGTTTACACCTACAAATTGACAACATTTCGTTTTGATCAAAAATTCATCATTTTGAATCAAAATTTCATTACTCCTGTCTTATATACGAAGAACGTTCCAATTTTGGCCTAAATCATATTTAGGCTTCAGTTGTTTGTAGCCAAAGTTTTACAGAAATCGTAAAACATTTATACCTACAAATTGACATTTCGTTTTGATCAAAAATTCATCATTTTAAATCAAAATTTCATAACTCCTGTCTTATACACGGGGAACGTTCCAAACTTTGGCCTGAATCATATGTAGGCCTCAGTTGTTTGTAGCCAAAGTTTTACAGAAATCGTAAAACATTTATACCTACAAATTGACCACATTACGTTTTGATCAAAAATTCATCATTTTGAATCAAAATTTCATAACTCCTGTCGTATACACGGGGAACGTTCCAAACTTTGGCCTAAATCATATTTAGGCCTCAGTTGTTTTGACAACATTTCGTTTTGATCAAAAATTCATCACTTTGAATCAAAATTTCATAACTCCTGTCTTATACACGTAGAACGTTCCAAACTTTGGCAAAAAGCATATTTAGGCCTAAGCTAATTGTAGCCAAAGTTTCATAGAAATCGCAAAACGTTTACACCAACAAATTGACAACATTTCGTTTTGATCAGAAATACATCATTTTGAATCAAAATTTCATAACTCCTGTCTTATACACGGGGAACGTTCCAAAATTTGGCATAAAGCATAGTTAAGCCTTAACTGATAGTCGCCAAAGTTTCATAGAAATCGCAAAACATTTACACCTACAAATTGACATTTCGTTTTCATCAAAAATTCATCATTTTGAATCCAAATTTCATAACTCCTGTCTTATACACGGGGAACGTTCCAAACTTTGGCAAAAAGCATATTCACGCCTAAGCTAATTGTAGCCAAAGTTTTTTTATAGAAATCGCAAAACGTTTACACCTACAAATTGACAACATTTCGTTTTGATCAAAAATTCATCATTTTGAATCAAAATTTCATTACTCCTGTCTTATATACGAAGAACGTTCCAATTTTGGCCTAAATCATATTTAGGCTTCAGTTGTTTGTAGCCAAAGTTTTACAGAAATCGTAAAACATTTATACCTACAAATTGACAACATTTCGTTTTGATCAAAAATTCATCATTTTAAATCAAAATTTCATAACTCCTGTCTTATACACGGGGAACGTTCCAAACTTTGGCCTGAATCATATTTAGGCCTCAGTTGTTTGTAGCCAAAGTTTTACAGAAATCGTAAAACATTTATACCTACAAATTGACCACATTACGTTTTGATCAAAAATTCATCACTTTGAATCAAAATTTCATAACTCCTGTCTTATACACGGGGAACGTTCCAAACTTTGGCAAAAAGCATATTCAGGCCTAAGCTAATTGTAGCCAAAGTTTCATAGAAATCGCAAAACGTTTACACCAACAAATTGACAACATTTCGTTTTGATCAGAAATACATCATTTTGAATCAAAATTTCATAACTCCTGTCTTATACACGGGGAACGTTCCAAAATTTGGCCTAAATCATATTTAGGCCTCAGTTGTTTGTAGCCAAAGTTTTACAGAAATCGTAAAACATTTATACCTACAAATTGACAACATTTCGTTTTGATCAAAAATTCATCACTTTGAATCAAAATTTCATAACTCCTGTCTTATACACGAAGAACGTTCCAAACTTTGGCCTAAATCATATTTAGGCTTCAGTTGTTTGTAGCCAAAGTTTTACAGAAATCTAAAAACATTTATACCTACAAATTGTCAATATTTCGTTTTGATCAAAAATTCATCATTTTAAATCAAAATTTCATTACTCCGGTCTTATACACGGGGAACGTTCAAAACTTTGGCCTAAATCAGATTCAGGCCTCTGTTGATAGTAGCCAAAGTTGCAAGGAAATCGTAAACCGTTTATACCTACAAATTGACAACATTTCGTTTTGATCAAAAATTCATCATTTTGAATCCAAATTTCATAACTCCTGTCTTATACACGGGGAACGTTCCAAACTTTGGCAAAAAGCATATTCAGGCCTAAGCTAATTTTAGCCAAAGTTTCATAGAAATCGCAAAACGTTTACACCTACAAATTGACAACATTTCGTTTTGATCAAAAATTCATCATTTTGAATCAAAATTTCATAACTCCTGTCTTATATACGAAAAACGTTCCAAACTTTGGCCTAAATCATATTTAGGCTTCAGTTGTTTGTAGCCCAAGTTTTACAGAAATCGTAAAACATTTATACCTACAAATTGACAACATTTCGTTTTGATCAAAAATTCATCATTTTAAATCAAAATTTCAGTACTCCGGTCTCATACACGGGGAACGTTCCAAACTTTGGCCTAAACCATATTTACGCCTCAACTGATAGTCGCCAAAGTTTCATAGAAATCGCAAAATGTTTACACCTACAAATTGACATTTCGTTTTGATCAAAAATTCATCATTTTGAATCAAAATTTCATAAATCCTGTCTTATAAACGGGAAACGTGCCAAACTTTGGCCTAAAGCATATTCAGGCGTTAGCTATTAGTTGCCAAAGTTGCAAGGAAATCATCAACCGTTTATACCTGCAAATTGACAACATTTCGTTTTGATCAAAAATTCATCGCTTTGAATCAAAATTTCATAACTCCTGTCTTATACACGGGGAACGTTCCAAACTTTGGCCTAAATCATATTCAGGCCTCAGTTGTTTGTAGCAAAAGTCTTACAGAAATCGTAAAACATTTATACCTACAAATTGACCACATTACGTTTTGATCTAAAATTCATCATTTTGAATCATTTCATAACTCCTGTCTTATACACGGTGAACGTTCCAAACTTTGGCCTAAATCATATTTAGGCCTCAGTTGTTTGTAGCCAAAGTTTCACAGAAATCGTAAAACATTTATACCTACAAATTGACAACATTTCGTTTTGATCAAAAATTCATCATTTTGAATCAAAATTTCATAACTCCTGTCTTATACACGGGGAACGTTCCAAACTTTGGCATTAATCATATTTGGGCCTCAGTTGTTTGTAGCCAAAGTTTCCCAGAAATTGTAAAACATTTATACCTACAAATTGACCACATTACGTTTTGATCAAAAATTCATCATTTTGAATCAAAATTTCATAACTCCTGTCTTATACACGGGGAACTATCCAAACTTTGGCCTAAATCATATTTAGGCCTCAGTTGTTTGTAGCCAAAGTTTCACAGAAATCGTAAAACATTTATACCTACAAATTGACCACATTACGTTTTGATCTAAAATTCATCATTTTGAATCATTTCATAACTCCTGTCTTATACACGGGGAACGTTCCAAACTTTGGCCTAAATCATATGTAGGCCTCAGTTGTTTGTAGCAAATGTTTTACAGAAATCGTAAAACATTTATACCTACAAATTGAAAACATTTCGTTTTGATCAAAAATTCATCATTTTGTATCAAAATTTCATAACTCCTGTCTTATACACGGGGAACGTTCCAAACTTTGGCCTAAATAATATTTAGGCCACAGTTGTTAGTAGCCAAAGTTTCACAGAAATCGTAAAACGTTTAATACCTACAAATTGACAACATTTCATTTTGATCAAAAATTCATCATTTTGTATCAAAATTTCATAACTCCTGTCTTATACACGGGGAACGTTCCAAAATTTGGCATAAAGCATAGTTAAGCCTTAACTGATAGTCGCCAAAGTTTTATAGAAATCGCAAAACATTTACACCTACAAATTGACATTTCGTTTTGATCAAAAATTCATCATTTTGAATCCAAATTTCATAACTCCTGTCTTATACACGGGGAACGTTCCAAACTTTGGCACAAAGCATATTCAGGCCTCAGCTGTTTGTAGCCAAAGTTTCATAGAAATCGCAAAACGTTTACACCTACAAATTGACAACATTTCGTTTTGATCAAAAATTCATCATTTTAAATCAAAATTTCATTACTCCGGTCTTATACACGGGGAACGTTCCAAACTTTGGCCTAAATCATATTTAGGCCTCAGTTGTTTGTAGCCAAAGTTTTACAGAAATCGTAAAACATTTATACCTACAAATTGACAACATTTCGTTTTGATCAAAAATTCATCATTTTAAATCAAAATTTCATTACTCCGGTCTTATACACGGGGAACGTTCAAAACTTTGGCCTAAATCAGATTCAGGCCTCTGTTGATAGTAGCCAAAGTTGCAAGGAAATCGTAAACCGTTTATACCTACAAATTGACAACATTTCGTTTTGATCAAAAATTCATCATTTTGAATCCAAATTTCATAACTCCTGTCTTATACATGGGGAACGTTCCAAACTTTGGCAAAAAGCATATTCAGGCCTAAGCTAATTTTAGCCAAAGTTTCATAGAAATCGCAAAACGTTTACACCTACAAATTGACAACATTTCGTTTTGATAAAAAATTCATCATTTTGAATCAAAATTTCATAACTCCTGTCTTATATACGAAAAACGTTCCAAACTTTGGCCTAAATCATATTTAGGCTTCAGTTGTTTGTAGCCCAAGTTTTACAGAAATCGTAAAACATTTATACCTACAAATTGACAACATTTCGTTTTGATCAAAAATTCATCATTTTAAATCAAAATTTCAGTACTCCGGTCTCATACACGGGGAACGTTCCAAACTTTGGCCTAAACCATATTTACGCCTCAACTGATAGTCGCCAAAGTTTCATAGAAATCGCAAAATGTTTACACCTACAAATTGACATTTCGTTTTGATCAAAAATTCATCATTTTGAATCAAAATTTCATAAATCCTGTCTTATAAACGGGAAACGTGCCAAACTTTGGCCTAAAGCATATTCAGGCGTTAGCTATTAGTTGCCAAAGTTGCAAGGAAATCATCAACCGTTTATACCTGCAAATTGACAACATTTCGTTTTGATCAAAAATTCATCGCTTTGAATCAAAATTTCATAACTCCTGTCTTATACACGGGGAACGTTCCAAACTTTGGCCTAAATCATATTCAGGCCTCAGTTGTTTGTAGCAAAAGTCTTACAGAAATCGTAAAACATTTATACCTACAAATTGACCACATTACGTTTTGATCTAAAATTCATCATTTTGAATCATTTCATAACTCCTGTCTTATACACGGGGAACGTTCCAAACTTTGGCCTAAATCATATTTAGGCCTCAGTTGTTTGTAGCCAAAGTTTCACAGAAATCGTAAAACATTTATACCTACAAATTGACAACATTTCGTTTTGATCAAAAATTCATCATTTTGAATCAAAATTTCATAACTCCTGTCTTATACACGGGGAACGTTCCAAACTTTGGCATTAATCATATTTGGGCCTCAGTTGTTTGTAGCCAAAGTTTCCCAGAAATTGTAAAACATTTATACCTACAAATTGACCACATTACGTTTTGATCAAAAATTCATCATTTTGAATCAAAATTTCATAACTCCTGTCTTATACACGGGGAACTATCCAAACTTTGGCCTAAATCATATTTAGGCCTCAGTTGTTTGTAGCCAAAGTTTCACAGAAATCGTAAAACATTTATACCTACAAATTGACCACATTACGTTTTGATCTAAAATTCATCATTTTGAATCATTTCATAACTCCTGTCTTATACACGGGGAACGTTCCAAACTTTGGCCTAAATCATATGTAGGCCTCAGTTGTTTGTAGCAAATGTTTTACAGAAATCGTAAAACATTTATACCTACAAATTGAAAACATTTCGTTTTGATCAAAAATTCATCATTTTGTATCAAAATTTCATAACTCCTGTCTTATACACGGGGAACGTTCCAAACTTTGGCCTAAATAATATTTAGGCCACAGTTGTTAGTAGCCAAAGTTTCACAGAAATCGTAAAACGTTTAATACCTACAAATTGACAACATTTCATTTTGATCAAAAATTCATCATTTTGTATCAAAATTTCATAACTCCTGTCTTATACACGGGGAACGTTCCAAACTTTGGCCTAAATAATATTTAGGCCTCAGTTGTTAGTAGCCAAAGTTTCACAGAAATCGTAAAACGTTTAATACCTACAAATTGACAACATTTCGTTTTGATCAAAAATTCATCATTTTGAATCAAAATTTCATAACTCCTGTCTTATACACGGGGAACGTTCCAAACTTTGGCCTAAATCATATTTAGGCCTCAGTTGTTTGTAGCAAAAGTTTTACAGAAATCGTAAAACGATTATACCTACAAATTGACAACATTTCGTTTTGATCAAAAATTCATCACTTTGAATCAAAATTTCATAACTCCTGTCTTATACACGGGGAACGTTCTAAACTTTGGCCTAAGTCATATTCAGGCCTCAGTTGATAGTAGCCAAAGTTGCAAGGAAATCGTAAAACATTTATACCTACAAATTGACAACATTTCGTTTTGATCAAAAATTCATCATTTTGAATCAAAATTTCATAACTCCTGTCTTATATACGAAGAACGTTCCAAACTTTGGCCTAAATCATATTTAGGCTTCAGTTGTTTGTAGCCAAAGTTTCACAGAAATCGTAAAACATTTATACCTACAAATTGACAACATTTCGTTTTGATCAAAAATTCATCATTTTGTATCAAAATTTCATAACTCGCTGTCTTATACACGGGGAACGTTCCAAACTTTGGCCTGAATCATATTTAGGCCTCAGTTGTTTGTAGCCAAAGTTTTACAGAAATCGTAAAACATTTATACCTACAAATTGACAACATTTCGTTTTGATCAAAAATTCATCATTTTGAATCAAAATTTCATAACTCCTGTCTTATACACGAAGAACGTTCCAAACTTTGGCCTAAATCATATTTAGGCTTCAGTTGTTTGTAGCCAAAGTTTTACAGAAATCTAAAAACATTTATACCTACAAATTGACAACATTTCGTTTTGATCAAAAATTCATCATTTTAAATCAAAATTTCATTACTCCGGTCTTATACACGGGGAACGTTCAAAACTTTGGCCTAAATCAGATTCAGGCCTCTGTTGATAGTAGCCAAAGTTGCAAGGAAATCGTAAACCGTTTATACCTACAAATTGACAACATTTCGTTTTGATCAAAAATTCATCATTTTGAATCCAAATTTCATAACTCCTGTCTTATACACGGGGAACGTTCCAAACTTTGGCCTAAATCATATTTAGGCCTCAGTTGTTTGTAGCAAAAGTTTTACAGAAATCGTAAAACGATTATACCTACAAATTGACAACATTTCGTTTTGATCAAAAATTCATCATTTTGTATCGAAATTTCATAACTCCTGTCTTATACACGGGGAACGTTCCAAACTTTGGCCTAAATCATATTCACGCCTCAGTTGATAGTAGCCAAAGTTGCAAGGAAATCGTAAAACATTTATACCTACAAATTGACAACATTTCGTTTTTTGATCAAAAATTCATCATTTTGAATGAAAATTTCATAACTCCTGTCTTATACTCGCGGAACGTTCCAAACTTTGGCCTGAATCATATTTAGGCCTCAGTTGTTTGTAGTCAAAGTTGCAAGGAAATCGTAAACCGTTTATACCTGCAAATTGACATTTCGTTTTGATCAAAAATTCATCATTTTGAATCAAAATTTCATAACTCTTGTCTTATGCACGGGGCACGTTCCAAACTTTGGCACAAAGCATATTTAGGCCTATGCTGTTTGTAGCCAAAGTTGCAAGGAGATCGTAAACCGTTTATACCTGCAAATTGACATTTCGTTTTGATCAAAAATTCATCATTTTGAATCAAAATTTCATAACTCCTGTCTTATACACGAAGCACGTTCCAAACTTTGGCACAAAGAATATTTTTGCCTCAGCTGTAAGTAGTTAAAGTTTCATAGAAATCGCAAAACGTTTACACCTACAAATTGACAACATTTCGTTTTGATCAAAAATTCATCATTTTGAATCAAAATATCATAACTCCTGTCTTATACACGGGGAACGTTTCAAACTTTGACATAAAGCATATTTAAGCCTCAACTGTTAGTCGCCAAAGTTTCATAGAAATCGCAAAACGTTTACACCTACAAATTGACAACATTTCGTTTTGATAAGAAATTCATCATTTTGAATCAAAATTTCATAACTCCTGTCTTATACTCGGGGAATGTTCCAAACGTTTGCCTAAAGCATATTCAGGCCTTAGCTATTAGTAGCCAAAGTTGCAAGAAAATCATAAACCGTTTATACCTACAAATTGACATTTCGTTTTGATCAGAAATTCATCATTTTGAATCAAAATTTCATAACTCCTGTCTTATACTCGGGGAATGTTCCAAACGTTTGCCTAAAGCATATTTAGGCCTAAGCTATTAGTAGCCAAAGTTGCAAGGAAATCATAAACCGTTTATACCTACAAATTGACAACATTTCGTTTTGATCAAAAATTCATCATTATGAATCAAAATTTCATAACTCCTGTCTTATACACGGGAAACGTTCCAAACTTTGGCCTGAATCATATTTAGGCCTCAGTTGTTTGTAGCCAAAGTTTTACAGAAATCGTAAAACATTTATACCTACAAATTGACAACATTTCGTTTTGATCAAAAATTCATCATTTTAAATCAAAATTTCATAACTCCTGTCTTATACACGGGGAACGTTCCAAACTTTGGCATTAATCATATTTGGGCCTCAGTTGTTTGTAGCCAAAGTTTCCCAGAAATTGTAAAACATTTATACCTACAAATTGACCACATTACGTTTTGATCAAAAATTCATCATTTTGAATCAAAATTTCATAACTCCTGTCTTATACACGGGGAACTATCCAAACTTTGGCCTAAATCATATTTAGGCCTCAGTTGTTTGTAGCCAAAGTTTCACAGAAATCGTAAAACATTTATACCTACAAATTGACCACATTACGTTTTGATCTAAAATTCATCATTTTGAATCATTTCATAACTCCTGTCTTATACACGGGGAACGTTCCAAACTTTGGCCTAAATCATATGTAGGCCTCAGTTGTTTGTAGCAAATGTTTTACAGAAATCGTAAAACATTTATACCTACAAATTGAAAACATTTCGTTTTGATCAAAAATTCATCATTTTGTATCAAAATTTCATAACTCCTGTCTTATACACGGGGAACGTTCCAAACTTTGGCCTAAATAATATTTAGGCCACAGTTGTTATTAGCCAAAGTTTCACAGAAATCGTAAAACGTTTAATACCTACAAATTGACAACATTTCATTTTGATCAAAAATTCATCATTTTGTATCAAAATTTCATAACTCCTGTCTTATACACGGGGAACGTTCCAAACTTTGGCCTAAATAATATTTAGGCCTCAGTTGTTTTGACAACATTTCGTTTTGATCAAAAATTCATCACTTTGAATCAAAATTTCATAACTCCTGTCTTATACACGGGGAACGTTCCAAACTTTGGCAAAAAGCATATTCAGGCCTAAGCTAATTGTAGCCAAAGTTTCATAGAAATCGCAAAACGTTTACACCAACAAATTGACAACATTTCGTTTTGATCAGAAATACATCATTTTGAATCAAAATTTCATAACTCCTGTCTTATACACGGGGAACGTTCCAAAATTTGGCATAAAGCATAGTTAAGCCTTAACTGATAGTCGCCAAAGTTTTATAGAAATCGCAAAACATTTACACCTACAAATTGACATTTCGTTTTGATCAAAAATTCATCATTTTGAATCCAAATTTCATAACTCCTGTCTTATACACGGGGAACGTTCCAAACTTTGGCACAAAGCATATTCAGGCCTCAGCTGTTTGTAGCCAAAGTTTCATAGAAATCGCAAAACGTTTACACCTACAAATTGACAACATTTCGTTTTGATCAAAAATTCATCATTTTAAATCAAAATTTCATTACTCCGGTCTTATACACGGGGAACGTTCCAAACTTTGGCCTAAATCATATTTAGGCCTCAGTTGTTTGTAGCCAAAGTTTTACAGAAGTCGTAAAACATTTATACCTACAAATTGACAACATTTCGTTTTGATCAAAAATTCATCATTTTGAATCAAAATTTCATAACTCCTGTCTTATACACGAAGAACGTTCCAAACTTTGGCCTAAATCATATTTAGGCTTCAGTTGTTTGTAGCCAAAGTTTTACAGAAATCTAAAAACATTTATACCTACAAATTGTCAATATTTCGTTTTGATCAAAAATTCATCATTTTGAATCAAAATTTCATAACTCCTGTCGTATACACGGGAACGTTCCAAACTTTGGCCTAAACCATATTTACGCCTCAACTGATAGTCGCCAAAGTTTCATAGAAATCGCAAAATGTTTACACCTACAAATTGACATTTCGTTTTGATCAAAAATTCATCATTTTGAATCAAAATTTCATAAATCCTGTCTTATAAACGGGAAACGTGCCAAACTTTGGCCTAAAGCATATTCAGGCGTTAGCTATTAGTTGCCAAAGTTGCAAGGAAATCATCAACCGTTTATACCTGCAAATTGACAACATTTCGTTTTGATCAAAAATTCATCGCTTTGAATCAAAATTTCATAACTCCTGTCTTATACACGGGGAACGTTCCAAACTTTGGCCTAAATCATATTCAGGCCTCAGTTGTTTGTAGCAAAAGTCTTACAGAAATCGTAAAACATTTATACCTACAAATTGACCACATTACGTTTTGATCTAAAATTCATCATTTTGAATCATTTCATAACTCCTGTCTTATACACGGGGAACGTTTCAAACTTTGACATAAAGCATATTTAAGCCTCAACTGTTAGTCGCCAAAGTTTCATAGAAATCGCAAAACGTTTACACCTACAAATTGACAACATTTCGTTTTGATAAGAAATTCATCATTTTGAATCAAAATTTCATAACTCCTGTCTTATACTCGGGGAATGTTCCAAACGTTTGCCTAAAGCATATTCAGGCCTTAGCTATTAGTAGCCAAAGTTGCAAGAAAATCATAAACCGTTTATACCTACAAATTGACATTTCGTTTTGATCAGAAATTCATCATTTTGAATCAAAATTTCATAACTCCTGTCTTATACTCGGGGAATGTTCCAAACGTTTGCCTAAAGCATATTTAGGCCTAAGCTATTAGTAGCCAAAGTTGCAAGGAAATCATAAACCGTTTATACCTACAAATTGACAACATTTCGTTTTGATCAAAAATTCATCATTATGAATCAAAATTTCATAACTCCTGTCTTATACACGGGAAACGTTCCAAACTTTGGCCTGAATCATATTTAGGCCTCAGTTGTTTGTAGCCAAAGTTTTACAGAAATCGTAAAACATTTATACCTACAAATTGACAACATTTCGTTTTGATCAAAAATTCATCATTTTGAATCAAAATTTCATAACTCCTGTCTTATACACGGGGAACGTTCCAAACTTTGGCATTAATCATATTTGGGCCTCAGTTGTTTGTAGCCAAAGTTTCCCAGAAATTGTAAAACATTTATACCTACAAATTGACCACATTACGTTTTGATCAAAAATTCATCATTTTGAATCAAAATTTCATAACTCCTGTCTTATACACGGGGAACTATCCAAACTTTGGCCTAAATCATATTTAGGCCTCAGTTGTTTGTAGCCAAAGTTTCACAGAAATCGTAAAACATTTATACCTACAAATTGACCACATTACGTTTTGATCTAAAATTCATCATTTTGAATCATTTCATAACTCCTGTCTTATACACGGGGAACGTTCCAAACTTTGGCCTAAATCATATGTAGGCCTCAGTTGTTTGTAGCAAATGTTTTACAGAAATCGTAAAACATTTATACCTACAAATTGAAAACATTTCGTTTTGATCAAAAATTCATCATTTTGTATCAAAATTTCATAACTCCTGTCTTATACACGGGGAACGTTCCAAACTTTGGCCTAAATAATATTTAGGCCACAGTTGTTAGTAGCCAAAGTTTCACAGAAATCGTAAAACGTTTAATACCTACAAATTGACAACATTTCATTTTGATCAAAAATTCATCATTTTGTATCAAAATTTCATAACTCCTGTCTTATACACGGGGAACGTTCCAAACTTTGGCCTAAATCATATTTAGGCCTCAGTTGTTAGTAGCCAAAGTTTCACAGAAATCGTAAAACGTTTAATACCTACAAATTGACAACATTTCATTTTGATCAAAAATTCATCATTTTGTATCAAAATTTCATAACTCCTGTCTTATACACGGGGAACGTTCCAAACTTTGGCCTAAATAATATTTAGGCCACAGTTGTTAGTAGCCAAAGTTTCATAGAAATCGCAAAACGTTTACACCTACAAATTGACAACATTTCGTTTTGATCAAAAATTCATCATTTTAAATCAAAATTTCATTACTCCGGTCTTATACACGGGGAACGTTCCAAACTTTGGCCTAAATCATATTTAGGCCTCAGTTGTTTGTAGCCAAAGTTTTACAGAAGTCGTAAAACATTTATACCTACAAATTGACAACATTTCGTTTTGATCAAAAATTCATCATTTTGAATCAAAATTTCATAACTCCTGTCTTATACACGGGAACGTTCCAAACTTTGGCCTAAATCATATTTAGGCTTCAGTTGTTTGTAGCCAAAGTTTTACAGAAATCTAAAAACATTTATACCTACAAATTGTCAATATTTCGTTTTGATCAAAAATTCATCATTTTGAATCAAAATTTCATAACTCCTGTCGTATACACGGGAACGTTCCAAACTTTGGCCTAAACCATATTTACGCCTCAACTGATAGTCGCCAAAGTTTCATAGAAATCGCAAAATGTTTACACCTACAAATTGACATTTCGTTTTGATCAAAAATTCATCATTTTGAATCAAAATTTCATAAATCCTGTCTTATAAACGGGAAACGTGCCAAACTTTGGCCTAAAGCATATTCAGGCGTTAGCTATTAGTTGCCAAAGTTGCAAGGAAATCATCAACCGTTTATACCTGCAAATTGACAACATTTCGTTTTGATCAAAAATTCATCGCTTTGAATCAAAATTTCATAACTCCTGTCTTATACACGGGGAACGTTCCAAACTTTGGCCTAAATCATATTCAGGCCTCAGTTGTTTGTAGCAAAAGTCTTACAGAAATCGTAAAACATTTATACCTACAAATTGACCACATTACGTTTTGATCTAAAATTCATCATTTTGAATCATTTCATAACTCCTGTCTTATACACGGGGAACGTTTCAAACTTTGACATAAAGCATATTTAAGCCTCAACTGTTAGTCGCCAAAGTTTCATAGAAATCGCAAAACGTTTACACCTACAAATTGACAACATTTCGTTTTGATAAGAAATTCATCATTTTGAATCAAAATTTCATAACTCCTGTCTTATACTCGGGGAATGTTCCAAACGTTTGCCTAAAGCATATTCAGGCCTTAGCTATTAGTAGCCAAAGTTGCAAGAAAATCATAAACCGTTTATACCTACAAATTGACATTTCGTTTTGATCAGAAATTCATCATTTTGAATCAAAATTTCATAACTCCTGTCTTATACTCGGGGAATGTTCCAAACGTTTGCCTAAAGCATATTTAGGCCTAAGCTATTAGTAGCCAAAGTTACAAGGAAATCATAAACCGTTTATACCTACAAATTGACAACATTTCGTTTTGATCAAAAATTCATCATTATGAATCAAAATTTCATAACTCCTGTCTTATACACGGGAAACGTTCCAAACTTTGGCCTGAATCATATTTAGGCCTCAGTTGTTTGTAGCCAAAGTTTTACAGAAATCGTAAAACATTTATACCTACAAATTGACAACATTTCGTTTTGATCAAAAATTCATCATTTTGAATCAAAATTTCATAACTCCTGTCTTATACACGGGGAACGTTCCAAACTTTGGCATTAATCATATTTGGGCCTCAGTTGTTTGTAGCCAAAGTTTCCCAGAAATTGTAAAACATTTATACCTACAAATTGACCACATTACGTTTTGATCAAAAATTCATCATTTTGAATCAAAATTTCATAACTCCTGTCTTATACACGGGGAACTATCCAAACTTTGGCCTAAATCATATTTAGGCCTCAGTTGTTTGTAGCCAAAGTTTCACAGAAATCGTAAAACATTTATACCTACAAATTGACCACATTACGTTTTGATCTAAAATTCATCATTTTGAATCATTTCATAACTCCTGTCTTATACACGGGGAACGTTCCAAACTTTGGCCTAAATCATATGTAGGCCTCAGTTGTTTGTAGCAAATGTTTTACAGAAATCGTAAAACATTTATACCTACAAATTGAAAACATTTCGTTTTGATCAAAAATTCATCATTTTGTATCAAAATTTCATAACTCCTGTCTTATACACGGGGAACGTTCCAAACTTTGGCCTAAATAATATTTAGGCCACAGTTGTTAGTAGCCAAAGTTTCACAGAAATCGTAAAACGTTTAATACCTACAAATTGACAACATTTCATTTTGATCAAAAATTCATCATTTTGTATCAAAATTTCATAACTCCTGTCTTATACACGGGGAACGTTCCAAACTTTGGCCTAAATAATATTTAGGCCTCAGTTGTTAGTAGCCAAAGTTTCACAGAAATCGTAAAACGTTTAATACCTACAAATTGACAACATTTCGTTTTGATCAAAAATTCATCATTTTGAATCAAAATTTCATAACTCCTGTCTTATACACGGGGAACGTTCCAAACTTTGGCCTAAATCATATTTAGGCCTCAGTTGTTTGTAGCAAAAGTTTTACAGAAATCGTAAAACGATTATACCTACAAATTGACAACATTTCGTTTTGATCAAAAATTCATCACTTTGAATCAAAATTTCATAACTCCTGTCTTATACACGGGGAACGTTCCAAACTTTGGCCTAAGTCATATTCAGGCCTCAGTTGATAGTAGCCAAAGTTGCAAGGAAATCGTAAAACATTTATACCTACAAATTGACAACATTTCGTTTTGATCAAAAATTCATCATTTTGAATCAAAATTTCATAATTCCTGTCTTATATACGAAGAACGTTCCAAACTTTGGCCTAAATCATATTTAGGCTTCAGTTGTTTGTAGCCAAAGTTTCACAGAAATCGTAAAACGTTTAATACCTACAAATTGACAACATTTCATTTTGATCAAAAATTCATCATTTTGTATCAAAATTTCATAACTCCTGTCTTATACACGGGGAACGTTCCAAACTTTGGCCTAAATAATATTTAGGCCTCAGTTGTTAGTAGCCAAAGTTTCACAGAAATCGTAAAACGTTTAATACCTACAAATTGACAACATTTCGTTTTGATCAAAAATTCATCATTTTGAATCAAAATTTCATAACTCCTGTCTTATACACGGGGAACGTTCCAAACTTTGGCCTAAATCATATTTAGGCCTCAGTTGTTTGTAGCAAAAGTTTTACAGAAATCGTAAAACGATTATACCTACAAATTGACAACATTTCGTTTTGATCAAAAATTCATAACTCCTGTCTTATACACGGGGAACGTTCCAAACTTTGGCAAAAAGCATATTCAGGCCTAAGCTAATTGTAGCCAAAGTTTCATAGAAATCGCAAAACGTTTAAACCAACAAATTGACAACATTTCGTTTTGATCAGAAATATATCATTTTGAATCAAAATTTCATAACTCCTGTCTTATACACGGGGAACGTTCCAAAATTTGGCATAAAGCATAGTTAAGCCTAACTGATAGTCGCCAAAGGTTCATAGAAATCGCAAAACATTTACACCTACAAATTGACATTTCGTTTTCATCAAAAATTCATCATTTTGAATCCAAATTTCATAACTCCTGTCTTATACACGGGGAACGTTCCAAACTTTGGCAAAAAGCATATTCACGCCTAAGCTAATTGTAGCCAAAGTTTCATAGAAATCGCAAAACGTTTACACCTACAAATTGACAACATTTCGTTTTGATCAAAAATTCATCATTTTGAATCAAAATTTCATTACTCCTGTCTTATATACGAAGAACGTTCCAATTTTGGCCTAAATCATATTTAGGCTTCAGTTGTTTGTAGCCAAAGTTTTACAGAAATCGTAAAACATTTATACCTACAAATTGACAACATTTCGTTTTGATCAAAAATTCATCATTTTAAATCAAAATTTCATAACTCCTGTCTTATACACGGGGAACGTTCCAAACTTTGGCCTGAATCATATGTAGGCCTCAGTTGTTTGTAGCCAAAGTTTTACAGAAATCGTAAAACATTTATACCTACAAATTGACCACATTACGTTTTGATCAAAAATTCATCATTTTGAATCAAAATTTCATAACTCCTGTCGTATACACGGGGAACGTTCCAAACTTTGGCCTAAATCATATTTAGGCCTAAGCTAATTGTAGCCAAAGTTTCATAGAAATCGCAAACCGTTTATACCTACAAATTGACAACATTTCGTTTTGATCAAAAATTCATCATTATGAATCAAAATTTCATAACTCCTGTCTTATACACGGGAAACGTTCCAAACTTTGGCCTGAATCATATTTAGGCCTCAGTTGTTTGTAGCCAAAGTTTTACAGAAATCGTAAAACATTTATACCTACAAATTGACAACATTTCGTTTTGATCAAAAATTCATCATTTTGAATCAAAATTTCATAACTCCTGTCTTATACACGGGGAACGTTCCAAACTTTGGCATTAATCATATTTGGGCCTCAGTTGTTTGTAGCCAAAGTTTCCCAGAAATTGTAAAACATTTATACCTACAAATTGACCACATTACGTTTTGATCAAAAATTCATCATTTTGAATCAAAATTTCATAACTCCTGTCTTATACACGGGGAACTATCCAAACTTTGGCCTAAATCATATTTAGGCCTCAGTTGTTTGTAGCCAAAGTTTCACAGAAATCGTAAAACATTTATACCTACAAATTGACCACATTACGTTTTGATCTAAAATTCATCATTTTGAATCATTTCATAACTCCTGTCTTATACACGGGGAACGTTCCAAACTTTGGCCTAAATCATATGTAGGCCTCAGTTGTTTGTAGCAAATGTTTTACAGAAATCGTAAAACATTTATACCTACAAATTGAAAACATTTCGTTTTGATCAAAAATTCATCATTTTGTATCAAAATTTCATAACTCCTGTCTTATACACGGGGAACGTTCCAAACTTTGGCCTAAATAATATTTAGGCCACAGTTGTTAGTAGCCAAAGTTTCACAGAAATCGTAAAACGTTTAATACCTACAAATTGACAACATTTCATTTTGATCAAAAATTCATCATTTTGTATCAAAATTTCATAACTCCTGTCTTATACACGGGGAACGTTCCAAACTTTGGCCTAAATAATATTTAGGCCTCAGTTGTTAGTAGCCAAAGTTTCACAGAAATCGTAAAACGTTTAATACCTACAAATTGACAACATTTCGTTTTGATCAAAAATTCATCATTTTGAATCAAAATTTCATAACTCCTGTCTTATACACGGGGAACGTTCCAAACTTTGGCCTAAATCATATTTAGGCCTCAGTTGTTTGTAGCAAAAGTTTTACAGAAATCGTAAAACGATTATACCTACAAATTGACAACATTTCGTTTTGATCAAAAATTCATCACTTTGAATCAAAATTTCATAACTCCTGTCTTATACACGGGGAACGTTCCAAACTTTGGCCTAAGTCATATTCAGGCCTCAGTTGATAGTAGCCAAAGTTGCAAGGAAATCGTAAAACATTTATACCTACAAATTGACAACATTTCGTTTTGATCAAAAATTCATCATTTTGAATCAAAATTTCATAACTCCTGTCTTATATACGAAGAACGTTCCAAACTTTGGCCTAAATCATATTTAGGCTTCAGTTGTTTGTAGCCAAAGTTTCACAGAAATCGTAAAACATTTATACCTACAAATTGACAACATTTCGTTTTGATCAAAAATTCATCATTTTGTATCAAAATTTCATAACTCGCTGTCTTATACACGGGGAACGTTCCAAACTTTGGCCTGAATCATATTTAGGCCTCAGTTGTTTGTAGCCAAAGTTTTACAGAAATCGTAAAACATTTATACCTACAAATTGACCACATTACGTTTTGATCAAAAATTCATCATTTTGAATCAAAATTTCATAACTCCTGTCGTAAACACGGGGAACGTTCCAAACTTTGGCCTAAATCATATTTAGGCCTCAGTTGTTAGTAGCCAAAGTTTCACAGAAATCGTAAAACGTTTAATACCTACAAATTGACAACATTTCATTTTGATCAAAAATTCATCATTTTGTATCAAAATTTCATAACTCCTGTCTTATACACGGGGAACGTTCCAAACTTTGGCCTAAATAATATTTAGGCCTCAGTTGTTAGTAGCCAAAGTTTCACAGAAATCGTAAAACGTTTAATACCTACAAATTGACAACATTTCGTTTTGATCAAAAATTCATCATTTTAAATCAAAATTTCATAACTCCTGTCTTATACACGGGGAACGTTCCAAACTTTGGCCTGAATCATATTTAGGCCTCAGTTGTTTGTAGCCAAAGTTTTACAGAAATCGTAAAACATTTATACCTACAAATTGACCACATTACGTTTTGATCAAAAATTCATCATTTTGAATCAAAATTTCATAACTCCTGTCGTATACACGGGAACGTTCCAAACTTTGGTCTAAATCATATTTAGGCCTCAGTTGTTTTGACAACATTTCGTTTTGATCAAAAATTCATCACTTTGAATCAAAATTTCATAACTCCTGTCTTATACACGGGGAACGTTCCAAACTTTGGCAAAAAGCATATTCAGGCCTAAGCTAATTGTAGCCAAAGTTTCATAGAAATCGCAAAACGTTTACACCAACAAATTGACAACATTTCGTTTTGATCAGAAATACATCATTTTGAATCAAAATTTCATAACTCCTGTCTTATACACGGGGAACGTTCCAAAATTTGGCATAAAGCATAGTTAAGCCTTAACTGATAGTCGCCAAAGTTTTATAGAAATCGCAAAACATTTACACCTACAAATTGACATTTCGTTTTGATCAAAAATTCATCATTTTGAATCCAAATTTCATAACTCCTGTCTTATACACGGGGAACGTTCCAAACTTTGGCACAAAGCATATTCAGGCCTCAGCTGTTTGTAGCCAAAGTTTCATAGAAATCGCAAAACGTTTACACCTACAAATTGACAACATTTCGTTTTGATCAAAAATTCATCATTTTAAATCAAAATTTCATTACTCCGGTCTTATACACGGGGAACGTTCCAAACTTTGGCCTAAATCATATTTAGGCCTCAGTTGTTTGTAGCCAAAGTTTTACAGAAATCGTAAAACATTTATACCTACAAATTGACAACATTTCGTTTTGATCAAAAATTCATCATTTTGAATCAAAATTTCATAACTCCTGTCTTATACACGAAGAACGTTCCAAACTTTGGCCTAAATCATATTTAGGCTTCAGTTGTTTGTAGCCAAAGTTTTACAGAAATCTAAAAACATTTATACCTACAAATTGTCAATATTTCGTTTTGATCAAAAATTCATCATTTTAAATCAAAATTTCATTACTCCGGTCTTATACACGGGGAACGTTCCAAACTTTGGCCTAAATCATATTTAGGCCTCAGTTGTTTGTAGCCCAAGTTTTACAGAAATCGTAAAACATTTATACTTACAAATTGACAACATTTCGTTTTGATCAAAAATTCATCATTTTAAATCAAAATTTCAGTACTCCGGTCTCATACACGGGGAACGTTCCAAACTTTGGCCTAAACCATATTTACGCCTCAACTGATAGTCGCCAAAGTTTCATAGAAATCGCAAAATGTTTACACCTACAAATTGACATTTCGTTTTGATCAAAAATTCATCATTTTGAATCAAAATTTCATAAATCCTGTCTTATAAACGGGAAACGTGCCAAACTTTGGCCTAAAGCATATTCAGGCGTTAGCTATTAGTTGCCAAAGTTGCAAGGAAATCATCAACCGTTTATACCTGCAAATTGACAACATTTCGTTTTGATCAAAAATTCATCGCTTTGAATCAAAATTTCATAACTCCTGTCTTATACACGGGGAACGTTCCAAACTTTGGCCTAAATCATATTCAGGCCTCAGTTGTTTGTAGCAAAAGTCTTACAGAAATCGTAAAACATTTATACCTACAAATTGACCACATTACGTTTTGATCTAAAATTCATCATTTTGAATCATTTCATAACTCCTGTCTTATACACGGGGAACGTTCCAAACTTTGGCCTAAATCATATTTAGGCCTCAGTTGTTTGTAGCCAAAGTTTCACAGAAATCGTAAAACATTTATACCTACAAATTGACAACATTTCGTTTTGATCAAAAATTCATCATTTTGTATCAAAATTTCATAACTCGCTGTCTTATACACGGGGAACGTTCCAAACTTTGGCCTGAATCATATTCAGGCCTCAGTTGTTTGTAGCCAAAGTTTTACAGAAATCGTAAAACATTTATACCTACAAATTGACCACATTACGTTTTGATCTAAAATTCATCATTTTGAATCATTTCATAACTCCTGTCTTATACACGGGGAACGTTCCAAACTTTGGCCTAAATCATATTTAGGCCTCAGTTGTTTGTAGCCAAAGATTCACAGAAATCGTAAAACATTTATACCTACAAATTGACAACATTTCGTTTTGATCAAAAATTCATCATTTTGTATCAAAATTTCATAACTCGCTGTCTTATACACGGGGAACGTTCCAAACTTTGGCCTGAATCATATTTAGGCCTCAGTTGTTTGTAGCCAAAGTTTTACAGAAATCGTAAAACATTTATACCTACAAATTGACCACATTACGTTTTGATCAAAAATTCATCATTTTGAATCAAAATTTCATAACTCCTGTCGTATACACGGGGAACGTTCCAAACTTTGGCCTGAATCATATTTAGGCCTCAGTTGTTTGTAGCCAAAGTTTTACAGAAATCGTAAAACATTTATACCTACAAATTGACCACATTTCGTTTTGATCAAAAATTCATCACTTTGAATTCAAATTTCATAACTCCTGTCTTATACACGGGGAACGTTCCAAACTTTGGCAAAAAGCATATTCAGGCCTAAGCTAATTGTAGCCAAAGTTTCATAGAAATCGCAAAACATTTACACCTACAAATTGACATTTCGTTTTGATCAAAAATTCATCATTTTGAATCCAAATTTCATAACTCCTGTCTTATACACTGGGAACGTTCCGAACTTTGGCACAAAGCATATTCAGGCGTTAGCTATAAGTAGTCAAAGTTTCACAGAAATCGCAAAACGTTTACACCTACAAATTGACAACATTTCGTTTTGATCAGAAATACATCATTTTGAATCAAAATTTCATAACTCCTGTCGTATACACGGGGAACGTTTCAAACTTTGGCATAAAGCATAGTTAAGCCTCAACTGATAGTCGCCACAGTTTCATAGAAATCGCAAAATGTTTACACCTACAAATTGACATTTCGTTTCGATCAAAAATTCATCATTTTGAATCAAAATTTCATAAATCCTGTCTTATAAACGGGAAACGTGCCAAACTTTGGCCTAAAGCATATTCAGGCGTTAGCTATTAGTTGCCAAAGTTGCAAGGAAATCATCAACCGTTTATACCTGCAAATTGACAACATTTCGTTTTGATCAAAAATTCATCGCTTTGAATCAAAATTTCATAACTCCTGTCTTATACACGGGGAACGTTCCAAACTTTGGCCTAAATCATATTCAGGCCTCAGTTGTTTGTAGCAAAAGTCTTACAGAAATCGTAAAACATTTATACCTACAAATTGACCACATTACGTTTTGATCTAAAATTCATCATTTTGAATCATTTCATAACTCCTGTCTTATACACGGGGAACGTTCCAAACTTTGGCCTAAATCATATTTAGGCCTCAGTTGTTTGTAGCCAAAGTTTCACAGAAATCGTAAAACATTTATACCTACAAATTGACAACATTTCGTTTTGATCAAAAATTCATCATTTTGTATCAAAATTTCATAACTCGCTGTCTTATACACGGGGAACGTTCCAAACTTTGGCCTGAATCATATTCAGGCCTCAGTTGTTTGTAGCCAAAGTTTAACAGAAATCGTAAAACATTTATACCTACAAATTGACCACATTACGTTTTGATCTAAAATTCATCATTTTGAATCATTTCATAACTCCTGTCTTATACACGGGGAACGTTCCAAACTTTGGCCTAAATCATATTTAGGCCTCAGTTGTTTGTAGCCAAAGTTTCACAGAAATCGTAAAACATTTATACCTACAAATTGACAACATTTCGTTTTGATCAAAAATTCATCATTTTGTATCAAAATTTCATAACTCGCTGTCTTATACACGGGGAACGTTCCAAACTTTGGCCTGAATCATATTTAGGCCTCAGTTGTTTGTAGCCAAAGTTTTACAGAAATCGTAAAACATTTATACCTACAAATTGACCACATTACGTTTTGATCAAAAATTCATCATTTTGAATCAAAATTTCATAACTCCTGTCGTATACACGGGGAACGTTCCAAACTTTGGCCTAAATCATATTTAGGCCTCAGTTGTTTTGACAACATTTCGTTTTGATCAAAAATTCATCACTTTGAATCCAAATTTCATAACTCCTGTCTTATACACGGGGAACGTTCCAAACTTTGGCAAAAAGCATATTCAGGCCTAAGCTAATTGTAGCCAAAGTTTCATAGAAATCGCAAAACGTTTACACCAACAAATTGACAACATTTCGTTTTGATCAGAAATACATCATTTTGAATCAAAATTTCATAACTCCTGTCTTATACACGGGGAACGTTCCAAAATTTGGCATAAAGCATAGTTAAGCCATAACTGATAGTCGCCAAAGTTTCATAGAAATCGCAAAACATTTACACCTACAAATTGACATTTCGTTTTCATCAAAAATTCATCATTTTGAATCCAAATTTCATAACTCCTGTCTTATACACGGGGAACGTTCCAAACTTTGGCAAAAAGCATATTCACGCCTAAGCTAATTGTAGCCAAAGTTTTTTTATAGAAATCGCAAAACGTTTACACCTACAAATTGACAACATTTCGTTTTGATCAAAAATTCATCATTTTGAATCAAACTTTCATTACTCCTGTCTTATATACGAAGAACGTTCCAATTTTGGCCTAAATCATATTTAGGCTTCAGTTGTTTGTAGCCAAAGTTTTACAGAAATCGTAAAACATTTATACCTACAAATTGACAACATTTCGTTTTGATCAAAAATTCATCATTTTGAATCAAAATTTCATAACTCCTGTCTTATACACGGGGAACGTTCCAAACTTTGGCCTGAATCATATTTAGGCCTCAGTTGTTTGTAGCCAAAGTTTTACAGAAATCGTAAAACATTTATACCTACAAATTGACCACATTACGTTTTGATCAAAAATTCATCATTTTGAATCAAAATTTCATAACTCCTGTCGTATACACGGGAACGTTCCAAACTTTGGCCTAAATCATATTTAGGCCTCAGTTGTTTTGACAACATTTCGTTTTGATCAAAAATTCATCACTTTGAATCAAAATTTCATAACTCCTGTCTTATACACGGGGAACGTTCCAAACTTTGGCAAAAAGCATATTCAGGCCTAAGCTAATTGTAGCCAAAGTTTCATAGAAATCGCAAAACGTTTACACCAACAAATTGACAACATTTCGTTTTGATCAGAAATACATAATTTTGAATCAAAATTTCATAACTCCTGTCTTATACACGGGGAACGTTCCAAACTTTGGCCTGAATCATATTTAGGCCTCAGTTGTTTGTAGCCAAAGTTTTACAGAAATCGTAAAACATTTATACCTACAAATTGACCACATTACGTTTTGATCAAAAATTCATCATTTTGAATCAAAATTTCATAACTCCTGTCGTATACACGGGGAACGTTCCAAACTTTGGCCTAAATCATATTTAGGCCTCAGTTGTTTGACAACATTTCGTTTTGATCAAAAATTCATCACTTTGAATCCAAATTTCATAACTCCTGTCTTATACACGGGGAACGTTCCAAACTTTAACAAAAAGCATATTCAGGCCTAAGCTAATTGTAGCCAAAGTTTCATAGAAATCGCAAAACATTTACACCTACAAATTGACATTTCGTTTTGATCAAAAATTCATCATTTTGAATCCAAATTTCATAACTCCTGTCTTATACACTGGGAACGTTCCGAACTTTGGCACAAAGCATATTCAGGCGTTAGCTATAAGTAGTCAAAGTTTCATAGAAATCGCAAAACGTTTACACCTACAAATTGACAACATTTCGTTTTGATCAGAAATACATCATTTTGAATCAAAATTTCATAACTCCTGTCTTATACACGGGGAACGTTCCAAACTTTGGCATAAAGCATAGTTAAGCCTCAACTGATAGTCGCCACAGTTTCATAGAAATCGCAAAATGTTTACACCTACAAATTGACATTTCGTTTTGATCAAAAATTCATCATTTTGAATCAAAATTTCATAAATCCTGTCTTATAAACGGGAAACGTGCCAAACTTTGGCCTAAAGCATATTCAGGCGTTAGCTATTAGTTGCCAAAGTTGCAAGGAAATCATCAACCGTTTATACCTGCAAATTGACCACATTACGTTTTGATCTAAAATTCATCATTTTGAATCATTTCATAACTCCTGTCTTATACACGGGGAACGTTCCAAACTTTGGCCTAAATCATATTTAGGCCTCAGTTGTTTGTAGCCAAAGTTTCACAGAAATCCTAAAACATTTATACCTACAAATTGACAACATTTCGTTTTGATCAAAAATTCATCATTTTGTATCAAAATTTCATAACTCGCTGTCTTATACACGGGGAACGTTCCAAACTTTGGCCTGAATCATATTTAGGCCTCAGTTGTTTGTAGCCAAAGTTTTACAGAAATCGTAAAACATTAATACCTACAAATTGACCACATTACGTTTTGATCAAAAATTCATCATTTTGAATCAAAATTTCATAACTCCTGTCGTATACACGGGGAACGTTCCAAACTTTGGCCTAAATCATATTTAGGCCTCAGTTGTTTTGACAACATTTCGTTTTGATAAAAAATTCATCACTTTGAATCCAAATTTCATAACTCCTGTCTTATACACGGGGAACGTTCCAAACTTTGGCAAAAAGCATATTCAGGCCTAAGCTAATTGTAGCCAAAGTTTCATAGAAATCGCAAAACGTTTACACCAACAAATTGACAACATTTCGTTTTGATCAGAAATACATCATTTTGAATCAAAATTTCATAACTCCTGTCTTATACACGGGGAACGTTCCAAAATTTGGCATAAAGCATAGTTAAGCCTTAACTGATAGTCGCCAAAGTTTCATAGAAATCGCAAAACATTTACACCTACAAATTGACATTTCGTTTTCATCAAAAATTCATCATTTTGAATCCAAATTTCATAACTCCTGTCTTATACACGGGGAACGTTCCAAACTTTGGCAAAAAGCATATTCACGCCTAAGCTAATTGTAGCCAAAGTTTTTTTATAGAAATCGCAAAACGTTTACACCTACAAATTGACAACATTTCGTTTTGATCAAAAATTCATCATTTTGAATCAAACTTTCATTACTCCTGTCTTATATACGAAGAACGTTCCAATTTTGGCCTAAATCATATTTAGGCTTCAGTTGTTTGTAGCCAAAGTTTTACAGAAATCGTAAAACATTTATACCTACAAATTGACAACATTTCGTTTTGATCAAAAATTCATCATTTTAAATCAAAATTTCATAACTCCTGTCTTATACACGGGGAACGTTCCAAACTTTGGCCTGAATCATATTTAGGCCTCAGTTGTTTGTAGCCAAAGTTTTACAGAAATCGTAAAACATTTATACCTACAAATTGACCACATTACGTTTTGATCAAAAATTCATCATTTTGAATCAAAATTTCATAACTCCTGTCGTATACACGGGAACGTTCCAAACTTTGGTCTAAATCATATTTAGGCCTCAGTTGTTTTGACAACATTTCGTTTTGATCAAAAATTCATCACTTTGAATCAAAATTTCATAACTCCTGTCTTATACACGGGGAACGTTCCAAACTTTGGCAAAAAGCATATTCAGGCCTAAGCTAATTGTAGCCAAAGTTTCATAGAAATCGCAAAACGTTTACACCAACAAATTGACAACATTTCGTTTTGATCAGAAATACATAATTTTGAATCAAAATTTCATAACTCCTGTCTTATACACGGGGAACGTTCCAAAATTTGGCATAAAGCATAGTTAAGCCTTAACTGATAGTCGCCAAAGTTTTATAGAAATCGCAAAACATTTACACCTACAAATTGACATTTCGTTTTGATCAAAAATTCATCATTTTGAATCCAAATTTCATAACTCCTGTCTTATACACGGGGAACGTTCCAAACTTTGGCACAAAGCATATTCAGGCCTCAGCTGTTTGTAGCCAAAGTTTCATAGAAATCGCAAAACGTTTACACCTACAAATTGACAACATTTCGTTTTGATCAAAAATTCATCATTTTAAATCAAAATTTCATTACTCCGGTCTTATACACGGGGAACGTTCCAAACTTTGGCCTAAATCATATTTAGGCCTCAGTTGTTTGTAGCCAAAGTTTTACAGAAATCGTAAAACATTTATACCTACAAGTTGACAACATTTCGTTTTGATCAAAAATTCATCATTTTGAATCAAAATTTCATAACTCCTGTCTTATACACGAAGAACGTTCCAAACTTTGGCCTAAATCATATTTAGGCTTCAGTTGTTTGTAGCCAAAGTTTTACAGAAATCTAAAAACAATTATACCTACAAATTGTCAATATTTCGTTTTGATCAAAAATTCATCATTTTAAATCAAAATTTCATTACTCCGGTCTTATACACGGGGAACGTTCAAAACTTTGGCCTAAATCAGATTCAGGCCTCTGTTGATAGTAGCCAAAGTTGCAAGGAAATCGTAAACCGTTTATACCTACAAATTGACAACATTTCGTTTTGATCAAAAATTCATCATTTTGAATCCAAATTTCATAACTCCTGTCTTATACACGGGGAACGTTCCAAACTTTGGCAAAAAGCATATTCAGGCCTAAGCTAATTTTAGCCAAAGTTTCATAGAAATCGCAAAACGTTTACACCTACAAATTGACAACATTTCGTTTTGATCAAAAATTCATCATTTTGAATCAAAATTTCATAACTCCTGTCTTATATACGAAAAACGTTCCAAACTTTGGCCTAAATCATATTTAGGCTTCAGTTGTTTGTAGCCCAAGTTTTACAGAAATCGTAAAACATTTATACCTACAAATTGACAACATTTCGTTTTGATCAAAAATTCATCATTTTAAATCAAAATTTCAGTACTCCGGTCTCATACACGGGGAACGTTCCAAACTTTGGCCTAAACCATATTTACGCCTCAACTGATAGTCGCCAAAGTTTCATAGAAATCGCAAAATGTTTACACCTACAAATTGACATTTCGTTTTGATCAAAAATTCATCATTTTGAATCAAAATTTCATAAATCCTGTCTTATAAACGGGAAACGTGCCAAACTTTGGCCTAAAGCATATTCAGGCGTTAGCTATTAGTTGCCAAAGTTGCAAGGAAATCATCAACCGTTTATACCTGCAAATTGACAACATTTCGTTTTGATCAAAAATTCATCGCTTTGAATCAAAATTTCATAACTCCTGTCTTATACACGGGGAACGTTCCAAACTTTGGCCTAAATCATATTCAGGCCTCAGTTGTTTGTAGCAAAAGTCTTACAGAAATCGTAAAACATTTATACCTACAAATTGACCACATTACGTTTTGATCTAAAATTCATCATTTTGAATCATTTCATAACTCCTGTCTTATACACGGGGAACGTTTCAAACTTTGACATAAAGCATATTTAAGCCTCAACTGTTAGTCGCCAAAGTTTCATAGAAATCGCAAAACGTTTACACCTACAAATTGACAACATTTCGTTTTGATAAGAAATTCATCATTTTGAATCAAAATTTCATAACTCCTGTCTTATACTCGGGGAATGTTCCAAACGTTTGCCTAAAGCATATTCAGGCCTTAGCTATTAGTAGCCAAAGTTGCAAGAAAATCATAAACCGTTTATACCTACAAATTGACATTTCGTTTTGATCAAAAATTCATCATTATGAATCAAAATTTCATAACTCCTGTCTTATACACGGGAAACGTTCCAAACTTTGGCCTGAATCATATTTAGGCCTCAGTTGTTTGTAGCCAAAGTTTTACAGAAATCGTAAAACATTTATACCTACAAATTGACAACATTTCGTTTTGATCAAAAATTCATCATTTTGAATCAAAATTTCATAACTCCTGTCTTATACACGGGGAACGTTCCAAACTTTGGCATTAATCATATTTGGGCCTCAGTTGTTTGTAGCCAAAGTTTCCCAGAAATTGTAAAACATTTATACCTACAAATTGACCACATTACGTTTTGATCAAAAATTCATCATTTTGAATCAAAATTTCATAACTCCTGTCTTATACACGGGGAACTATCCAAACTTTGGCCTAAATCATATTTAGGCCTCAGTTGTTTGTAGCCAAAGTTTCACAGAAATCGTAAAACATTTATACCTACAAATTGACCACATTACGTTTTGATCTAAAATTCATCATTTTGAATCATTTCATAACTCCTGTCTTATACACGGGGAACGTTCCAAACTTTGGCCTAAATCATATGTAGGCCTCAGTTGTTTGTAGCAAATGTTTTACAGAAATCGTAAAACATTTATACCTACAAATTGAAAACATTTCGTTTTGATCAAAAATTCATCATTTTGTATCAAAATTTCATAACTCCTGTCTTATACACGGGGAACGTTCCAAACTTTGGCCTAAATAATATTTAGGCCACAGTTGTTAGTAGCCAAAGTTTCACAGAAATCGTAAAACGTTTAATACCTACAAATTGACAACATTTCATTTTGATCAAAAATTCATCATTTTGTATCAAAATTTCATAACTCCTGTCTTATACACGGGGAACGTTCCAAACTTTGTCCTAAATAATATTTAGGCCTCAGTTGTTAGTAGCCAAAGTTTCACAGAAATCGTAAAACGTTTAATACCTACAAATTGACAACATTTCGTTTTGATCAAAAATTCATCATTTTGAATCAAAATTTCATAACTCCTGTCTTATACACGGGGAACGTTCCAAACTTTGGCCTAAATCATATTTAGGCCTCAGTTGTTTGTAGCAAAAGTTTTACAGAAATCGTAAAACGATTATACCTACAAATTGACAACATTTCGTTTTGATCAAAAATTCATCACTTTGAATCAAAATTTCATAACTCCTGTCTTATACACGGGGAACGTTCCAAACTTTGGCCTAAGTCATATTCAGGCCTCAGTTGATAGTAGCCAAAGTTGCAAGGAAATCGTAAAACATTTATACCTACAAATTGACAACATTTCGTTTTGATCAAAAATTCATCATTTTGAATCAAAATTTCATAACTCCTGTCTTATATACGAAGAACGTTCCAAACTTTGGCCTAAATCATATTTAGGCTTCAGTTGTTCGTAGCCAAAGTTTCACAGAAATCGTAAAACATTTATACCTACAAATTGACAACATTTCGTTTTGATCAAAAATTCATCATTTTGTATCAAAATTTCATAACTCGCTGTCTTATACACGGGGAACGTTCCAAACTTTGGCCTGAATCATATTTAGGCCTCAGTTGTTTGTAGCCAAAGTTTTACAGAAATCGTAAAACATTTATACCTACAAATTGACCACATTACGTTTTGATCAAAAATTCATCATTTTGAATCAAAATTTCATAACTCCTGTCGTAAACACGGGGAACGTTCCAAACTTTGGCCTAAATCATATTTAGGCCTCAGTTGTTTTGACAACATTTCGTTTTGATCAAAAATTCATCACTTTGAATCAAAATTTCATAACTCCTGTCTTATACACGGGGAACGTTCCAAACTTTGGCAAAAAGCATATTCAGGCCTAAGCTAATTGTAGCCAAAGTTTCATAGAAATCGCAAAACGTTTAAACCAACAAATTGACAACATTTCGTTTTGATCAGAAATACATCATTTTGAATCAAAATTTCATAACTCCTGTCTTATACACGGGGAACGTTCCAAACTTTGGCCTGAATCATATGTAGGCCTCAGTTGTTTGTAGCCAAAGTTTTACAGAAATCGTAAAACATTTATACCTACAAATTGACCACATTACGTTTTGATCAAAAATTCATCATTTTGAATCAAAATTTCATAACTCCTGTCGTATACACGGGGAACGTTCCAAACTTTGGCCTAAATCATATTTAGGCCTAAGCTAATTGTAGCCAAAGTTTCATAGAAATCGCAAAACGTTTACACCAACAAATTGACAACATTTCGTTTTGATCAGAAATACATCATTTTGAATCAAAATTTCATAACTCCTGTCTTATACACGGGGAACGTTCCAAAATTTGGCATAAAGCATACTTAAGCCTTAACTGATAGTCGCCAAAGTTTCATAGAAATCGCAAAACATTTACACCTACAAATTGACATTTCGTTTTCATCAAAAATTCATCATTTTGAATCCAAATTTCATAACTCCTGTCTTATACACGGGGAACG
This sequence comes from Sminthurides aquaticus, assembly GCA_906901655.1. Classification (NCBI taxonomy): domain Eukaryota; kingdom Metazoa; phylum Arthropoda; class Collembola; order Symphypleona; family Sminthurididae; genus Sminthurides; species Sminthurides aquaticus. The sequence goes on along the minus strand of CAJQTT010000026.1, from coordinate 615,268 downwards.
TTCCAAACTTTGGCAAAAAGCATATTCACGCCTAAGCTAATTGTAGCCAAAGTTTTTTTATAGAAATCGCAAAACGTTTACACCTACAAATTGACAACATTTCGTTTTGATCAAAAATTCATCATTTTGAATCAAAATTTCATTACTCCTGTCTTATATACGAAGAACGTTCCAATTTTGGCCTAAATCATATTTAGGCTTCAGTTGTTTGTAGCCAAAGTTTTACAGAAATCGTAAAACATTTATACCTACAAATTGACAACATTTCGTTTTGATCAAAAATTCATCATTTTAAATCAAAATTTCATAACTCCTGTCTTATACACGGGGAACGTTCCAAACTTTGGCCTGAATCATATTTAGGCCTCAGTTGTTTGTAGCCAAAGTTTTACAGAAATCGTAAAACATTTATACCTACAAATTGACCACATTACGTTTTGATCAAAAATTCATCATTTTGAATCAAAATTTCATAACTCCTGTCGTATACACGGGAACGTTCCAAACTTTGGTCTAAATCATATTTAGGCCTCAGTTGTTTTGACAACATTTCGTTTTGATCAAAAATTCATCACTTTGAATCAAAATTTCATAACTCCTGTCTTATACACGGGGAACGTTCCAAACTTTGGCAAAAAGCATATTCAGGCCTAAGCTAATTGTAGCCAAAGTTTCATAGAAATCGCAAAACGTTTACACCAACAAATTGACAACATTTCGTTTTGATCAGAAATACATCATTTTGAATCAAAATTTCATAACTCCTGTCTTATACACGGGGAACGTTCCAAAATTTGGCATAAAGCATAGTTAAGCCTTAACTGATAGTCGCCAAAGTTTTATAGAAATCGCAAAACATTTACACCTACAAATTGACATTTCGTTTTGATCAAAAATTCATCATTTTGAATCCAAATTTCATAACTCCTGTCTTATACACGGGGAACGTTCCAAACTTTGGCACAAAGCATATTCAGGCCTCAGCTGTTTGTAGCCAAAGTTTCATAGAAATCGCAAAACGTTTACACCTACAAATTGACAACATTTCGTTTTGATCAAAAATTCATCATTTTAAATCAAAATTTCATTACTCCGGTCTTATACACGGGGAACGTTCCAAACTTTGGCCTAAATCATATTTAGGCCTCAGTTGTTTGTAGCCAAAGTTTTACAGAAATCGTAAAACATTTATACCTACAAGTTGACAACATTTCGTTTTGATCAAAAATTCATCATTTTGAATCAAAATTTCATAACTCCTGTCTTATACACGAAGAACGTTCCAAACTTTGGCCTAAATCATATTTAGGCTTCAGTTGTTTGTAGCCAAAGTTTTACAGAAATCTAAAAACAATTATACCTACAAATTGTCAATATTTCGTTTTGATCAAAAATTCATCATTTTAAATCAAAATTTCATTACTCCGGTCTTATACACGGGGAACGTTCAAAACTTTGGCCTAAATCAGATTCAGGCCTCTGTTGATAGTAGCCAAAGTTGCAAGGAAATCGTAAACCGTTTATACCTACAAATTGACAACATTTCGTTTTGATCAAAAATTCATCATTTTGAATCCAAATTTCATAACTCCTGTCTTATACACGGGGAACGTTCCAAACTTTGGCAAAAAGCATATTCAGGCCTAAGCTAATTTTAGCCAAAGTTTCATAGAAATCGCAAAACGTTTACACCTACAAATTGACAACATTTCGTTTTGATCAAAAATTCATCATTTTGAATCAAAATTTCATAACTCCTGTCTTATATACGAAAAACGTTCCAAACTTTGGCCTAAATCATATTTAGGCTTCAGTTGTTTGTAGCCCAAGTTTTACAGAAATCGTAAAACATTTATACCTACAAATTGACAACATTTCGTTTTGATCAAAAATTCATCATTTTAAATCAAAATTTCAGTACTCCGGTCTCATACACGGGGAACGTTCCAAACTTTGGCCTAAACCATATTTACGCCTCAACTGATAGTCGCCAAAGTTTCATAGAAATCGCAAAATGTTTACACCTACAAATTGACATTTCGTTTTGATCAAAAATTCATCATTTTGAATCAAAATTTCATAAATCCTGTCTTATAAACGGGAAACGTGCCAAACTTTGGCCTAAAGCATATTCAGGCGTTAGCTATTAGTTGCCAAAGTTGCAAGGAAATCATCAACCGTTTATACCTGCAAATTGACAACATTTCGTTTTGATCAAAAATTCATCGCTTTGAATCAAAATTTCATAACTCCTGTCTTATACACGGGGAACGTTCCAAACTTTGGCCTAAATCATATTCAGGCCTCAGTTGTTTGTAGCAAAAGTCTTACAGAAATCGTAAAACATTTATACCTACAAATTGACCACATTACGTTTTGATCTAAAATTCATCATTTTGAATCATTTCATAACTCCTGTCTTATACACGGGGAACGTTCCAAACTTTGGCCTAAATCATATTTAGGCCTCAGTTGTTTGTAGCCAAAGTTTCACAGAAATCGTAAAACATTTATACCTACAAATTGACAACATTTCGTTTTGATCAAAAATTCATCATTTTGTATCAAAATTTCATAACTCGCTGTCTTATACACGGGGAACGTTCCAAACTTTGGCCTGAATCATATTCAGGCCTCAGTTGTTTGTAGCCAAAGTTTTACAGAAATCGTAAAACATTTATACCTACAAATTGACCACATTACGTTTTGATCTAAAATTCATCATTTTGAATCATTTCATAACTCCTGTCTTATACACGGGGAACGTTCCAAACTTTGGCCTAAATCATATTTAGGCCTCAGTTGTTTGTAGCCAAAGATTCACAGAAATCGTAAAACATTTATACCTACAAATTGACAACATTTCGTTTTGATCAAAAATTCATCATTTTGAATCCAAATTTCATAACTCCTGTCTTATACACGGGGAACGTTCCAAACTTTGGCCTGAATCATATTTAGGCCTCAGTTGTTTGTAGCCAAAGTTTTACAGAAATCGTAAAACATTTATACCTACAAATTGACCACATTACGTTTTGATCAAAAATTCATCATTTTGAATCAAAATTTCATAACTCCTGTCGTATACACGGGGAACGTTCCAAACTTTGGCCTGAATCATATTTAGGCCTCAGTTGTTTGTAGCCAAAGTTTTACAGAAATCGTAAAACATTTATACCTACAAATTGACCACATTTCGTTTTGATCAAAAATTCATCACTTTGAATTCAAATTTCATAACTCCTGTCTTATACACGGGGAACGTTCCAAACTTTGGCAAAAAGCATATTCAGGCCTAAGCTAATTGTAGCCAAAGTTTCATAGAAATCGCAAAACATTTACACCTACAAATTGACATTTCGTTTTGATCAAAAATTCATCATTTTGAATCCAAATTTCATAACTCCTGTCTTATACACTGGGATCGTTCCGAACTTTGACACAAAGCATATTCAGGCGTTAGCTATAAGTAGTCAAAGTTTCACAGAAATCGCAAAACGTTTACACCTACAAATTGACAACATTTCGTTTTGATCAGAAATACATCATTTTGAATCAAAATTTCATAACTCCTGTCTTATACACGGGGAACGTTCCAAACTTTGGCATAAAGCATAGTTAAGCCTCAACTGATAGTCGCCAAAGGTTCATAGAAATCGCAAAATGTTTACACCTACAAATTGACATTTCGTTTTGATCAAAAATTCATCATTTTGAATCAAAATTTCATAAATCCTGTCTTATAAACGGGAAACGTGCCAAACTTTGGCCTAAAGCATATTCAGGCGTTAGCTATTAGTTGCCAAAGTTGCAAGGAAATCATCAACCGTTTATACCTGCAAATTGACAACACTTCGTTTTGATCAAAAATTCATCGCTTTGAATCAAAATTTCATAACTCCTGTCTTATACACGGGGAACGTTCCAAACTTTGGCCTAAATCATATTCAGGCCTCAGTTGTTTGTAGCAAAAGTCTTACAGAAATCGTAAAACATTTATACCTACAAATTGACCACATTACGTTTTGATCTAAAATTCATCATTTTGAATCATTTCATAACTCCTGTCTTATACACGGGGAACGTTCCAAACTTTGGCCTAAATCATATTTAGGCCTCAGTTGTTTGTAGCCAAAGTTTCACAGAAATCGTAAAACATTTATACCTACAAATTGACAACATTTCGTTTTGATCAAAAATTCATCATTTTGTATCAAAATTTCATAACTCGCTGTCTTATACACGGGGAACGTTCCAAACTTTGGCCTGAATCATATTCAGGCCTCAGTTGTTTGTAGCCAAAGTTTAACAGAAATCGTAAAACATTTATACCTACAAATTGACCACATTACGTTTTGATCTAAAATTCATCATTTTGAATCATTTCATAACTCCTGTCTTATACACGGGGAACGTTCCAAACTTTGGCCTAAATCATATTTAGGCCTCAGTTGTTTGTAGCCAAAGTTTCACAGAAATCGTAAAACATTTATACCTACAAATTGACAACATTTCGTTTTGATCAAAAATTCATCATTTTGTATCAAAATTTCATAACTCGCTGTCTTATACACGGGGAACGTTCCAAACTTTGGCCTAAATCATATTTAGGCCTCAGTTGTTTGTAGCCAAAGTTTTACAGAAATCGTAAAACATTTATACCTACAAATTGACCACATTACGTTTTGATCAAAAATTCATCATTTTGAATCAAAATTTCATAACTCCTGTCGTATACACGGGGAACGTTCCAAACTTTGGCCTAAATCATATTTAGACCTCAGTTGTTTTGACAACATTTCGTTTTGATCAAAAATTCATCACTTTGAATCCAAATTTCATAACTCCTGTCTTATACACGGGGAACGTTCCAAACTTTAACAAAAAGCATATTCAGGCCTAAGCTAATTGTAGCCAAAGTTTCATAGAAATCGCAAAACATTTACACCTACAAATTGACATTTCGTTTTGATCAAAAATTCATCATTTTGAATCCAAATTTCATAACTCCTGTCTTATACACTGGGAACGTTCCGAACTTTGGCACAAAGCATATTCAGGCGTTAGCTATAAGTAGTCAAAGTTTCATAGAAATCGCAAAACGTTTACACCTACAAATTGACAACATTTCGTTTTGATCAGAAATACATCATTTTGAATCAAAATTTCATAACTCCTGTCTTATACACGGGGAACGTTCCAAACTTTGGCATAAAGCATAGTTAAGCCTCAACTGATAGTCGCCACAGTTTCATAGAAATCGCAAAATGTTTACACCTACAAATTGACATTTCGTTTTGATCAAAAATTCATCATTTTGAATCAAAATTTCATAAATCCTGTCTTATAAACGGGAAACGTGCCAAACTTTGGCCTAAAGCATATTCAGGCGTTAGCTATTAGTTGCCAAAGTTGCAAGGAAATCATCAACCGTTTATACCTGCAAATTGACCACATTACGTTTTGATCTAAAATTCATCATTTTGAATCATTTCATAACTCCTGTCTTATACACGGGGAACGTTCCAAACTTTGGCCTAAATCATATTTAGGCCTCAGTTGTTTGTAGCCAAAGTTTCACAGAAATCCTAAAACATTTATACCTACAAATTGACAACATTTCGTTTTGATCAAAAATTCATCATTTTGTATCAAAATTTCATAACTCGCTGTCTTATACACGGGGAACGTTCCAAACTTTGGCCTGAATCATATTTAGGCCTCAGTTGTTTGTAGCCAAAGTTTTACAGAAATCGTAAAACATTAATACCTACAAATTGACCACATTACGTTTTGATCAAAAATTCATCATTTTGAATCAAAATTTCATAACTCCTGTCGTATACACGGGGAACGTTCCAAACTTTGGCCTAAATCATATTTAGGCCTCAGTTGTTTTGACAACATTTCGTTTTGATAAAAAATTCATCACTTTGAATCCAAATTTCATAACTCCTGTCTTATACACGGGGAACGTTCCAAACTTTGGCAAAAAGCATATTCAGGCCTAAGCTAATTGTAGCCAAAGTTTCATAGAAATCGCAAAACATTTACACCTACAAATTGACATTTCGTTTTGATCAAAAATTCATCATTTTGAATCCAAATTTCATAACTCCTGTCTTATACACTGGGAACGTTCCGAACTTTGGCACAAAGCATATTCAGGCGTTAGCTATAAGTAGTCAAAGTTTCATAGAAATCGCAAAACGTTTACACCTACAAATTGACAACATTTCGTTTTGATCAGAAATACATCATTTTGAATCAAAATTTCATAACTCCTGTCTTATACACGGGGAACGTTCCAAACTTTGGCATAAAGCATAGTTAAGCCTCAACTGATAGTCGCCACAGTTTCATAGAAATCGCAAAATGTTTACACCTACAAATTGACATTTCGTTTTGATCAAAAATTCATCATTTTGAATCAAAATTTCATAAATCCTGTCTTATAAACGGGAAACGTGCCAAACTTTGGCCTAAAGCATATTCAGGCGTTAGCTATTAGTTGCCAAAGTTGCAAGGAAATCATCAACCGTTTATACCTGCAAATTGACCACATTACGTTTTGATCTAAAATTCATCATTTTGAATCATTTCATAACTCCTGTCTTATACACGGGGAACGTTCCAAACTTTGGCCTAAATCATATTTAGGCCTCAGTTGTTTGTAGCCAAAGTTTCACAGAAATCCTAAAACATTTATACCTACAAATTGACAACATTTCGTTTTGATCAAAAATTCATCATTTTGTATCAAAATTTCATAACTCGCTGTCTTATACACGGGGAACGTTCCAAACTTTGGCCTGAATCATATTTAGGCCTCAGTTGTTTGTAGCCAAAGTTTTACAGAAATCGTAAAACATTAATACCTACAAATTGACCACATTACGTTTTGATCAAAAATTCATCATTTTGAATCAAAATTTCATAACTCCTGTCGTATACACGGGGAACGTTCCAAACTTTGGCCTAAATCATATTTAGGCCTCAGTTGTTTTGACAACATTTCGTTTTGATCAAAAATTCATCACTTTGAATCCAAATTTCATAACTCCTGTCTTATACACGGGGAACGTTCCAAACTTTGGCAAAAAGCATATTCAGGCCTAAGCTAATTGTAGCCAAAGTTTCATAGAAATCGCAAAACATTTACACCTACAAATTGACATTTCGTTTTGATCAAAAATTCATCATTTTGAATCCAAATTTCATAACTCCTGTCTTATACACTGGGAACGTTCCGAACTTTGGCACAAAGCATATTCAGGCGTTAGCTATAAGTAGTCAAAGTTTCATAGAAATCGCAAAACGTTTACACCTACAAATTGACAACATTTCGTTTTGATCAGAAATACATCATTTTGAATCAAAATTTCATAACTCCTGTCTTATACACGGGGAACGTTCCAAACTTTGGCATAAAGCATAGTTAAGCCTCAACTGATAGTCGCCACAGTTTCATAGAAATCGCAAAATGTTTACACCTACAAATTGACATTTCGTTTTGATCAAAAATTCATCATTTTGAATCAAAATTTCATAAATCCTGTCTTATAAACGGGAAACGTGCCAAACTTTGGCCTAAAGCATATTCAGGCGTTAGCTATTAGTTGCCAAAGTTGCAAGGAAATCATCAACCGTTTATACCTGCAAATTGACAACATTTCGTTTTGATCAAAAATTCATCGCTTTGAATCAAAATTTCATAACTCCTGTCTTATACACGGGGAACGTTCCAAACATTGGCCTAAATCATATTTAGGCCTCAGTTGTTTGTAGCCAAAGTTTTACAGAAATCGTAAAACATTTATACCTACAAATTGACAACATTTCGTTTTGATCAAAAATTCATCATTTTGAATCAAAATTTCATAACTCCTGTCTTATACACGAAGAACGTTCCAAACCTTGGCCTAAATCATATTTAGGCTTCAGTTGTTTGTAGCCAAAGTTTTACAGAAATCGTAAAACATTTATACCTACAAATTGACAACATTTCGTTTTGATCAAAAATTCATCATTTTAAATCAAAATTTCATTACTCCGGTCTTATACGCGGGGAACGTTCCAAACTTTGGCCTAAATCATATTTAGGCCTCAGTTGTTTGTAGCCAAAGTTTTACAGAAATCGTAAAACATTTATACCTACAAATTGACAACATTTCGTTTTGATCAAAAATTCATCATTTTTAATGAAAATTTCATAACTCCTGTCTTATACACGAAGAACGTTCCAAACTTTGGCCTAAATCATATTTAGGCTTCAGTTGTTTGTAGCCAAAGTTTTACAGAAATCGTAAAACATTTATACCTACAAATTGACAACATTTCGTTTTGATCAAAAATTCATCACTTTAAATCAAAATTTCATTACTCCGGTCTTATACACGGGGAACGTTCCAAACTTTGGCCTAAACCATATTTAGGCCTCAACTGATAGTCACCAAAGTTTTACAGAAATCGTAAAACATTTATACCTACAAATTGACAACATTTCGTTTTGATCAAAAATTCATCATTTTGAATCAAAATTTCATAACTCCTGTCGTATACACGGGGAACGTTCCAAACTTTGGCCTAAATCATATTCAGGCCTCAGTTGTTAGTAGCCCAAGTTTCACAGAAATCGTAAAACGTTTATACCTACAAATTGACAACATTTCATTTTGATCAAAAATTCATCATTTTGAATCAAAATTTCATAAATCCTGTCTTATAAACGGGAAACGTGCCAAACTTTGCCCTAAAGCATATTCAGGCGTTAGCTATTAGTAGCCAAAGTTGCAAGGAAATCATCAACCGTTTATACCTGCAAATTGACAACATTTCGTATTGATCAAAAATTCATCGCTTTGAATCAAAATTTCATAACTCCTGTCTTATACACGGGGAACGTTCCAAACTTTGGCCTAAATCATATTTAGGCCTCAGTTGTTTGTAGCCAAAGTTTTACAGAAATCGTAAACATTTATACCTACAAATTGACAACATTTCGTTTTGATCAAAAATTCATCATTTTGAATCAAAATTTCATTACTCCTGTCTTATACACGGGGAACGTTCCAAACTTTGGCCTAAACCATATTTAGGCCTCAGTTGTTTGTAGCCAAAGTTTTACAGAAATCGTAAAACATTTATACCTACAAATTGACAACATTTCGTTTTGATCAGAAATTCATCATTTTGAATCAAAATTTCATAACTCCTGCCCGGAACGAGGTGAAATCTCATTTCTGAATGCATTGCCGATTTGTGCTGCGGCAAAAGGAAGTTTCCCTGGAGAGAACTCGAGCAGTCTCTTAAAGTTTACAAATATCCCTTGAGCTGTCTCTGGTCGTAGAAATCCTTTCAGTAGTCCAGTCGGCCCGATTCATGTTGAGATGTTGAGAACATTAAATTGAATTCCAGCGGAGGGCTTAATGCGTTTCCAGTAATCGGACTTAGAATCTTAAATTCTTGCATAATCCCTTCCATTTCAGCTTTATTCAAACCATCCAGGGTTGACAAGATTGTCTCAATCCTCGCTGTAATTCAAAACAGTGTTCATAAACAGATTATTTTTAAACATAGTGATGTCCTGCACTCACCAAAACTGAAGCATCAATCACAAAAAACTAGTAGGTTCATACCCTTAACTTCAGCCGTGGTCGTTTTATCCTTGGTTATCTTCTCTAGGGTTGCTTTGATGAGATGTTCCAGCCGAAAGCATTCCCCAATTTTCTCATCTTTGACCATTAGGTCAGCAAACCGATCAACGTGACCTGATGCCTTGAGTACAGATTCCGGAGTCAGAATACTGCAATCAACTTCCAGCATACCCTCTTCCTGAACAAAAAACTGCCGCCAGAAGTTGAGGAAGTTGGCTTTTGTTGCACATCCCATCGGACAAAAGTCGTATTGTCCCGTCACACCTATTAAAAGTTAGCAATAAACGTAATCAATTAACAATTTATCATGAAATTAGCTCATACATGGTACATGTTACGCATTGATGGCATGTAAAAATTATTAATACGTAATAAAAATCTACAAGCTTACCTCCATAATTAGCAAATGACTGAACATAGAAAAATCTTCGTTTTAACAAATCTTCCATCGAGATTTATCGTATTCTTGCTGTGTAAATTCTAAGTTTTATCTTCCACCACTTGGGTGGATGATCGTATAAAACGCAAAACAAACGTTTCAGAACTCCTTTCCTGCGGGAGCTATGGAATTGGCGGTAGATTTAAATGATAGCCCATGCCTTTCTCTTCCGAATGTAAAAAATCCCGTTTGCATAGCTTCGAAAATGCCTAAGAAATTCAGTGCGGAAGTGGAAGGTATCGTTTTGGGCTTTTCCGAAATGGGTGACCCCTGTAGGGTCATTTCTAAGAAGGTCAAAAACTTGGGTCATAGCGTATCGCCTACAGCAGTTCTTAATATAGTGAATAGAAAAGGAAAAAGACGAGAAGCTAAAGCAAAAGGACTGGTTTCGCCCGTTAAGAAATGTGCCCGTAAAGTGCTGACGACCGGTGTTTTGAAGAAAATTGACCTGCTGACCGCTAAACGAAATCCACCGAGTCAACGAGAAATTGCCAGGGTTGTTAAGGTCTCCAAGCACACAGTTCAACGTGCAATCTCGATTCTAGGGAAGCAGAAGCGCCGAAAATACCGCCTCCATGTGTTGCTAGAGAGACATCGACGAATCCGGAAGACTAACTGCCGAAAGTTCTACGAGACCTGTTTGGCGGGTCACAGGTCAGAGTTTGTGGTGACGTTAGACGAAGCGATGATAGGGCTACGGAACTGCCGGGGTCAACGGAAGGTATACTATCTCAAACGCGGCCAGGAGCCACCGAAAGATTACGTTGTTCAACACGACAACTTCCCGAAGACTTTTATGGTGGTTGCAGCGTTAACGGGCCGTGGCAGCTTACCGCTTATAAGAGTGCCAAAAAAAGTTAAGGTGAACGCGAAGTTCTACATTGAGAACGTTTTAAAGCCATTGTTGGAAAAAGAACTCCCAAAGCTGTACCCAGGAGAGCTTCACAAAGTCATCGTTCATCATGACGCGGCACCGGCCCACACCGCTAAGTTAACTGGGAACTACGCTAAGGAGTTGCGGAGGAGGACCGGGATTCGACTCATTCCGAATTGGCTAATACCAGTCAAATCACCTGACGTCAGCCCTTTGGACTTTTTCGGCTTCGGTTATTTAAAACGAAGACTTTTCAATCGGGTACCCTCGACGGATGCAGGAGTCTGGAAAGTTTTGAAGGAAGAGTGGCAGCGAATCGATCGTCCCTTAATCGAACGGACCTACTTGGCCTGGAAACGAAGGTTGTGCTGTGTTGTGAAAAGACAGGGCTATCACGTAGAGAACACTAAAGATATCCATTCGAAGCCTGTTTCTCGAAAATTTAAATAAAAGCTTGCGTTTTATACGATCATCCACCCTCTGTAATTCGCGAAGTTCTTCCTCTTCGGAAGCAGTGTAGCTGAGAGATTTTAGGTCTTCAGAAAACACGAGCGAATGATCTGGGAAACGAATGCAGGAAACTGAGACTCCTCCTCCCAGCACCCAGCTCTCCTCCTGCATCTTTTAGCCAGGACTATACATGGTCCAACTGGGAAAGACCCTCCCACACTGGTTCTCCTCTCCGCTCTCTCCGATCTAACACATGCAACTGGAGCTAGTATTGCTCCGCCCATGACGACGACGTCACAGAGAGACACGACGAAGGTGTCTTCGAGTCGAGTGTTTACACACACACCGGGAAGAAAAATGAAGAAAAAATCTTTTCCTTTTCCCCTTCTTGTCTTCCTCTGACTTTTTCTTAAAAAACAGAGGCGAGAAGAGGTTGGGATACTGGATACGGTACGAGCAGTGGACTTTGTGAGACAAATTGGGGCTCTCTAGAGTTACTGTCTCGTAATAGCCGAGTAGATGGCGCTGCCGCTACCATAATTATTTTTCTCGAATCAGTATCAGGTCGTCAGCCTGCTGCTCCCACGGAAAACTGATGACGCCCTAATACCAGCTTCTACACTACTAAACATAATCTAAACACTATCTACTAAAAATTTATGACAAGGGTAGGACATTCATGGGAATTTATAACAATCGCCGCTGCTATCCGATCTTGTCCTAAAAACCTGTACATGGAATAGCAGAGCATGCCAAATATAGAGATACACGCTTTTAGCTTCCCCTGGAAGGCAATCCCTCAGTCTCTTGATTAAATTATCCGCAAACTTAAGCGTTTAATTGACAGCTTCATACTAATCAGATCATGTGGATTAGCATTACAATTATGCAACAGCTGGGAGCACTGGGTTGGGTTTAAGTAGCATTTTCAAAATCAAATTTCACAAATTAAGCATTTAAATATAGCGCATTTGTTTCAAGAGCAGCGATTAATTTCACCCCCGCGGCAAACCCACGAAATGTATACATTCTCTCTTGTGAGTATTTTACGCCAATTATAACCGTGTGACCTCCTGGTAATTGCAACAATTCACTAGCCGGAAGTAATGTCACCAGCGCAGCGCTGCAGCGCTCCATCATACATTCATTTTCATTGTCACCGCTAAGACGAAGGTAAAAGCTGTTTGAATCTGGCACACTACAACTTTGGAGGACTCTATTATGACATTCTTGTATTCCTTGGACACAAGATAAAAATGTCGCTCATGTTCGAACACTCCATTCATCCCTTTACAAACTTACAAAGTCTCAAACTTATTTTCTATTCTTGTTTTCACTTTGTATTTTACAACAATGATCAACAACACCAAAAAAAAGCTCCCAAAAAACATGTCCTTCCCTAATTTTATGAACCCCGCCGTCTTGAACTTATCACCATTCTGTATCTGTAAACTGTATCACAGATCACAGCTTAACCTGCGTTAGAGTCCAACTGTGCCCCTATCATATATTAATATCTGCCGAAACCATTAATAATATTGTCGTCGTTAAGGTAACCACTATAGCAGCATACCTCCTCTCCTCCACCTAGCCATCTCTATCATATCATTCACATATGTGTATCAGCAGGGTTTTATCTTGAAAACTTGTAGCAAAAAATTTCTACTTCATCAGTTTAGTCCAATATCTGCGTAGCTGTCCAACCCCATAATAAAGTCGAGCATGGTAAAACGAGTAATTATTGGTTTTTCTCTCCCTTCTAATCACACTTCTATCAATAGTCATTGTCATTTATGAGTAAACGCAGACTCAGTTTAAGCTTTAGCTACACTAACTTAAAATCTTCCCTGAAATATTTACTACAGCTAACGCTCAAGCGTAGCGACATCTACGTATATTCCGTCCCAGCTTCCCGTCCAGTCATCTCCATTCGTGTTAACTCCCAACAATTCCCAAATGCTCTACTTTTTCTCATTTTTTCTAGACCTTCATCAATTTCCGTTATATAATTAAATTACAACCTCAAGGTCTCCTACATATTCCTTCCAGCTATTATATGTTATCATCCGCGTCCCATTGTCCCCTCCTCTGACAGACTACCTATATTTCCAATTGTCATCAATATTTACCACCTTGTCCACACACAGGTAAGGTAACAGGTAGGTAAGAGGTATTATTTTCTCGATATACAAGCTAGCATCAACCACTATTAAGGAAAGTGAAATTTTTTGCTACAATTCCTATTTAACATTTCCAAACCAGCCTCCACCCAGAAGACTGCCTGTGGTTATCGCGAATATTTTCATACCTGATATTGATTTCTAGCTCAATCTGTAATTTTCTTGTCCCTCACGGACGGATTTTTATTATGTATTTCTAAAGAAGGATAGATTTATCAAGGGAATAATTCTCCCAACGCTTCCAACAACTTCCAAGAGACTGCATTTTCTCCAAGTCGTGATCTCCCATTTTCTATGGCTATGGCACACGCTTATTAAAGTTATTATTTTCGCAATCCACAAACCCTGTTCCTAGGGCTTGGGCTCAGTAGTATTAAAAAATATTTTAATAATGTAATCATACACTCATTGCAGTTACTGGTAGTCAATCAGCTTGCAAATTCCTTCCCGATCTAATTATTCGGCTCCGAGTTTTTTACCGTTCCTTTTAATCTGACGAGCTAACCAATAAGTATATAACTTAGACCTGACGGTTTTCTCGGCTACAAAAAGTATTAACAATATTTAACTATGCTTTGTGTTGTGGGCACCGTCATATTCGGCTCTGTACCTTACTATTCTCCCACCTCTAATTAACATGTTTAATACCAAAAACCATGCGTGTTAACTTATCTCTCTTTCTCAGTTCTAGCAACAAGATCCTTTAATAAATTCAATTAAATACACTGTTTAAACTTTAGACATCTCATTTACCAATGTAGCCGGTAGCTCTGCGAGCACTCATTACCTCCAGTTTGGCTAGCGTTCCACCAAAGTCATCATTAGCGATTCCAATCAATTCCTAATTACATCCAACTCAGGTGTGCACGGGCTGTTTCTTACCTGTTAGCCTGTAACCAAGAAATTTTCTCATTAACGCGCGGATTCGTTTCCAGATTTTCTTTTTTTTCAACTTTCATCTTTGCTTTCTTCCCCATCAGCTTCTCCATCAGCTTCGCCATTAATTAATCCCTGTCTGCTTCTCCACGCTCCCTTTCTCCAGCGCTATGACCATTGGCCATCCTAAATTCTTCTGAACAATACACGCTTTTGCATTGCTGTCAGTCCTGTCAGATTTCAAACTTTTTTATAGAAATACAATCCTCTTCCCTTTTAACCCGATCGCCTCAACCTACTCATCCTGCGATATAATGGCAGTATCTAGTAGCTATACGTTAATTAGCACTTACTAAAACCCACCTTCCCAATCCATTACCTCTCATCACGGATCGACACTTTCTTTATAATTACTTTCTCCAAACCCTACATCTCATCTCATTCTCCATTCTTTGCTTCTTCTACGATTAAATCGCAATCGTAGTAATTAGAACCAAAGCAATTAACAAGATCTCTTACTCTATTAGGGCGAGTAAGAGACAAGTCCATTCTGTTTCTAGGTGCCATCGTTACTCCATCACTACGCAAACGAGACATCGAGAAATTTGCGGGAATAAGTACGCTAAGTTAGCAGAACAATGTGGGCGTATGTATTATCATGCTAATCACGATTAGGAATTTGGGTTACCATGGTTAACGCGGGTTTCAAAATTTGATTTCCTCATTATTCTGCTAACTTTTCGTACCCTGGGTCCGAGCTTCCCCTAAGAAGCTCGGACCCAGCGATAGAACG